>OX465295.1:296305497-296525497 GCA_949987735.1 Leucophora obtusa | reverse complement strand
AAATAAATAAATAAATAAATAAATAAATAAATAAATAAATAAATAAATAAATAAATAAATAAATAAATAAATAAATAAATAAATAAATAAATAAATAAATAAATAAATAAATAAATAAATAAATAAATAAATAAATAAATAAATAAATAAATAAATAAATAAATAAATAAATAAATAAATAAATAAATAAATAAATAAATAAATAAATAAATAAATAAATAAATAAATAAATAAATAAATAAATAAATAAATAAATAAATAAATAAATAAATAAATAAATAAATAAATAAATAAATAAATAAATAAATAAATAAATAAATAAATAAATAAATAAATAAATAAATAAATAAATAAATAAATAAATAAATAAATAAATAAATAAATAAATAAATAAATAAATAAATAAATAAATAAATAAATAAATAAATAAATAAATAAATAAATAAATAAATAAATAAATAAATAAATAAATAAATAAATAAATAAATAAATAAATAAATAAATAAATAAATAAATAAATAAATAAATAAATAAATAAATAAATAAATAAATAAATAAATAAATAAATAAATAAATAAATAAATAAATAAATAAATAAATAAATAAATAAATAAATAAATAAATAAATAAATAAATAAATAAATAAATAAATAAATAAATAAATAAATAAATAAATAAATAAATAAATAAATAAATAAATAAATAAATAAATAAATAAATAAATAAATAAATAAATAAATAAATAAATAAATAAATAAATAAATAAATAAATAAATAAATAAATAAATAAATAAATAAATAAATAAATAAATAAATAAATAAATAAATAAATAAATAAATAAATAAATAAATAAATAAATAAATAAATAAATAAATAAATAAATAAATAAATAAATAAATAAATAAATAAATAAATAAATAAATAAATAAATAAATAAATAAATAAATAAATAAATAAATAAATAAATAAATAAATAAATAAATAAATAAATAAATAAATAAATAAATAAATAAATAAATAAATAAATAAATAAATAAATAAATAAATAAATAAATAAATAAATAAATAAATAAATAAATAAATAAATAAATAAATAAATAAATAAATAAATAAATAAATAAATAAATAAATAAATAAATAAATAAATAAATAAATAAATAAATAAATAAATAAATAAATAAATAAATAAATAAATAAATAAATAAATAAATAAATAAATAAATAAATAAATAAATAAATAAATAAATAAATAAATAAATAAATAAATAAATAAATAAATAAATAAATAAATAAATAAATAAATAAATAAATAAATAAATAAATAAATAAATAAATAAATAAATAAATAAATAAATAAATAAATAAATAAATAAATAAATAAATAAATAAATAAATAAATAAATAAATAAATAAATAAATAAATAAATAAATAAATAAATAAATAAATAAATAAATAAATAAATAAATAAATAAATAAATAAATAAATAAATAAATAAATAAATAAATAAATAAATAAATAAATAAATAAATAAATAAATAAATAAATAAATAAATAAATAAATAAATAAATAAATAAATAAATAAATAAATAAATAAATAAATAAATAAATAAATAAATAAATAAATAAATAAATAAATAAATAAATAAATAAATAAATAAATAAATAAATAAATAAATAAATAAATAAATAAATAAATAAATAAATAAATAAATAAAATAAAATAAATAAGTAAATAAATTTTTATCAGAAATCTAACTCATTTCATCTTATTCTACACCCTTTTAGGTACCAGAATCCACTCTTAAGTCCAAACCCGTTTTTTGACACACTATGTCCCGTTTCTCGGGGAAGGTCACATATAATAAGAAATTTAGCGTAGATTAAAAGCAAAATAAGTTTTTTTTAAATATTTCGTCCATTCCATGAAAGAAAGTCCAAAAACTGATTCAGAGTTATAGATTTATTACATATGTGCACTAGTAACCATGTGAATCTTTCATTTTAGGTATAGAATGTGTTCAGCGAACTTATTTAAAACACTAGGAGGTACAGTGTTGTGGAACTATATAACCCTCTAACTCTTCAATAAAAGGCGATTTTCTGGCCCCGTTTTAAAAAGGGACAAAAAGACCCGTAAGTTGAAGAGTTAGAGGGTAAAAATGTTCCACAGAAATGTTCCCCATAGTGTTTTACATGAAATGGAAGATTCACATGGTTTCCTCCTAAAATCCAGGTTTGTGGGACATTTGAGCGCCAATTCGGAATAAGTACGAAATTAATCCTTAAACACATTTTAAGTTTTGACTTATTTCTGGCATTGAACTTAAATTTGCAACTTTGATGTCTACAGAGACTTGACAAATATTTTTGTGGAACATGACAAATATTTTTGTGGAGCATTTTAAATATTTGTTATGAAATTCTAATACAAATCTCTGAAAACATCAAAGTTTAAAATTGAGGTTCAATGCCAGAAATAAGTCAGAACTTAAAATGTGTTTAAGAGTTAATTTCGTGCTTATTCAGATTGGCGCTCAAAGAGCACCCATATGTGCAAAAGTGTTATTTTTTCTCCTCCCCACGCACTTTCCGGTAAATTGGGAGTAAAAAAAATATCCCCACGAAAATTGATCCTCTCGGATTAATAGACACTAGTCACCCGCGGCTTTTAGCTAATTTTGAGCTAAATTTAGTTCAAAGCTTATTTGCGCTATAACTCTTAAAGTAAAGGTTTTACAGAAAAATAACTATGCTCGCAAGAGCGTTTTGTCATCATTAATGGTTAAGCGTTTGTTCAGGCAATGCAAAAAGGACATCATTTATGCTAGCTGCAGACCTTAAGAAGGAACTAAACGTAACAGTAAGTGTTAAACTTATTCTTTAGAGAATGCGAGATAACAAATTAAACGCATGTGGTCTCCGATAAGTTCAACTGCTCTCACGTAAGCATGTTACAAATCGTTTGTAGTTCGCTAAATCACATTTGGAATATCCAGCTGAAAGATGGAGAAATGTTCTTATTTGGAGGCAAGGCATTGCTATTCTAGGTCAGAAGACCCCATAATGAAGAAATTAATCCAAAAATCATCTAGCATTACACTGTGGAACAAATTCAGGTTAGCAAAAGTTAGGTCGATTCTGAGAGTGAGGGGTGAAAATAGAGGCTAAATTGGAAGACCCGTATCGCGGCGTTTGCTTATGTTAGTTCGAATTTTTTCATATTGTTTATATGGTGTTTTGGATATAACTCGTCGACTAATTGATATTTTTAAATCTGTAAAAGCCAAATTATTGCTAGAGACCTGTGCAACAATTCAAATTTTTAAAAAAATTGATTTGTTTGATTTTTTTTTTGTTTTTTTTTTTTTTTATTGTTGTTCAGATCTCTAGCTATAATTTGACTTTTACAGATTTAAAAAATATCAATTAGTCGACGAGTTATAGCCAAAAAACCATATAAAAAATTCGAACTAACATAAGCAAACGCCGCGATACGTCTTCTTCTAATTTAGCATCTATATTCACCCCTCACTCTCAGAATCGACCTAACTTTTGCTAACCTGAATTTGTTCAGGTTATGATATGGGGATGATTTTCTTACTTTGGTGTAGGACCCATATATTGGATCAGAACAATCATGAATAAGCCCACTTACGTTAATATCCCTCAGGAAGTAATCCTATCGTGTGCTTCGGAGGAAATCCCGCTGGTGTGGGTAAAATTACTGGAGGCACAGTAGTAAACATGCAAAAAATTGGTTTTAAGATAACAAAGTTACCTATTGGATTGGGACTCTCAGTCCTCAGATTTCAAGCCAATCATAAAATCATGGGCAAATATAAAGAAGGGAGAGTCTCAAATACACCCAACCAGTAGTGAAGCACTTTGGACGGCTGTTCAGCAATTCTGGAACTCAATTTCGAAGAAAAGATGCCAAAATATACCGAATTCGATGCCAAAACGTTGAGAAGAGGTTATTGCTAGGGTTTGGAGTTCGGGAATTCCCGGAAAATCCCGGAAAAAGTTTGCCAGGAATTCCCGGGAAAATAATATATTTTTCCCGGGAAAACGGGAAATTTTAAATTATTAAATTTTTTAAATTGTTTTTGTTTGGCATAGGATTTTTTTAATTTTAATCATAAAAAACATTTTAAATACCAAAACAAAAATGTCATTGTTAAAATCTTTTAAAAGGGAATCAATTTATTTGACATACAAAAAAATCTTTGTCAAGTAATTAGGAGCATTTCAACAAAGATTTTTCGCATAACTTATTCAAAATTTAAGTAGTAAAACCTAAAAACTTGGTAAAATGTTTAAAAGAAATATGAAAAAAAAAATTTTTTGTTTCTTACAAATAATTTCCTTTACTATCTAAATTTTCCAAATATATATTTTAGTTAAAGTCGACTTTAGTTAAAATATTGGGTGGCAGTATACCTTGGCTTGGTTTATTTTTGGAGCATTCTGATTGGTTAATTTATTTTAACCAATCAAAATGTTTGAAAATATAAATATATTTGTAAGGTTTTCGTACACAAAATGAACAAAACCGTATGATTAAAAATAAAATCGACTTTAAATTTAAAATACTCCTTTATATTAAGGGCCAATAATTTTATAAGTAACGTTTTCATTAATAAATGTGATATTTTCAAGTAAGTCAGGAGTATGGAATACTTCACAAAAAAGGACAATGCAGCGCAGTGCAATATTTGCCCTAAAAGACTAATGGTTAACGGTAGATACCTCCGACATCTAAATTTGGTTCACAAAAAAAAAAAAAACAAATTGATGGTCATGCAACTTCTCTTGAAGAAAACAACAACAAGAATAATGTTCCAGCTAAAATTAGCAAAGTACCCGAAGAAAAAAGTATAAGCTGAATAGACATTGAACGTTTTATGGTAGGGCAAACATTTCCTGAAATGGTATCCAAATTAGTCGCAGTCGACGGAATGTCAATCCGCACCATAACTAGATCTTCGTTTATTCGAGAAAGTTTTTATAATAAAAACCTGGCATTGCCAAAAAATGAAACCGATGTAAAGAACATTATATTAAATTACTACAATCATGTAAAAGATATCATGATAAAAGAAATATAGAGCAATATTTCTAACAATAGGAGATTTACTATAATCTTAAGGCTCATTTAGGCATACGTAACGTAACGTGACGAATCAGCTGATTCAATCTAAAATAATGAGTAAAAAAGAAATAGACTGTCAGCTATGCTCTTTTAATTCATTAGATTTTCCATAAGGAGACTCGTCACGTTACGTCCACGTATAGCTAATTCTACCTTTAGATGAATAGACAAGAATATCACAAAAGAGATAATTAAACATACACTCACAATAACTTTACCGTAAAAGTCAAAACAGTTGTTTAAAAAGTAAATCAGTAAATTTGTTTTAATGGAATAAGTAGTTAAATTGCAAAGAAATATATTTTTTAACTTTTTCTATCAGTCATTCAATAAACAAAATACACAAAATACGGACTTTCGGTAGAAATTAAAATATTCAATCAAAATTTTCTGTTAAAAACAATCAGTTGTTATAATACGATTAATTTTAAAATAAACGAGAAATATATTATTTTTACCGACTTTGCCAGTTAATAAATTAACAATTAAAAATAAACGACAAAATACAATTGTTTTGAACGAAAAGTGGGTAGTCCTTTTTTTAACTTATTTTCAATTATTTTAATGTACATATTCGGTTGATTTTAAGGAAAAAATATTGTGAGTGTATGTATAAACGGAAATAATTCATTTTATAACCTGGGGTTGGTTTATATATCAGGAAGATTTAATGCTGATGAAATAAGAAGAATTGTAGAAATAAGACTAGAAGAGTTTTATTTGTCTTTGGAAAATAACAATGTGGCCACCATATCTAATGGGCCAAATGTGATGAAACGGTTTGTTTCCGACAGTCCAGTAGTGGGTGCTTTCTGCTGGAATCATGCAATTCATTTGGCAGTGCTTAGAGTAATTTATGTGAAATCAAATGTTCAACATTCTGATATTTTTACTTTGAATTCTTTTTTTTTAACAAAAATTACTTATATATTTGGTTTTCATTAACAATTTTGTTCAAAAATATTTCCCGGGATTCCCGGCAATTCCCGGGAATCAAATTTTTTATTCCCGTTTCCCGGGAAATAAAAAAGGATATTATCAACAGGATATTAACATTATTATTTTTAGATGTCATATAAATAATGAATTCACAATTATCCAGCAAAAAAATACCTGACCAAAATCCGTAAAAGCACCTATACTGCATATATACGGCTCGAATGCGTTCAAATTGAGGTGAAAAACGCATTTTTTTAACTTTGGCTTGTCATAGGAGAGAAGGTGTTTATGCTACTTTAAGTCTGCTTCGCACGTCATAAGAATGAGGGATTAGATGTTCTTTTGTATATAGGAGAAAGCAATTCATTTTTTTACTATCTAAGGAGAGATGAAAAGTAACGTCCAAATACATTTCAGTAAAAAGTAAAGTCCACATGCATTTCAAATAATTCCATTTGTATTTCAAAATTCTGTAAATGTATTTCAGAAATTTCCAAATGTACACTTAAGTCTTTTTTTATGCGGTAGATGCGTTCCAGAAAAAAACGCAAAAAATAAATCCGCAGCTTTTTTTTGGATTTAATAAATCAATTTTTTGTATGAAAAATTCTAAATCCAGGTGATTAAAAAACACGCTAAATGTAACAACGAACATGCTGCTCTTTTCAAATTTTTGGTATATAAATTTAATGCTTAATGCAGAAAGGCCCTAACTGGAATTAATATTCCATTAGAGGAAATGGAAATCTGAAAAACTTAGATATACTTTTTATTTTATTGTTTTTGTATTAATATAAGGTTTCATTCTGAGAAACAATATTTCCACCGCTTTTGTATTTTTATTGCCTTCCCCTCTATAGAAATTAAGAATAAAGATACACTGAGAGAATTATCTGCATGATATTAATGAATTAATTAATTAATGGAATTTTTCATAAAATATTATCAAAAATTTCATTTTATTTGCTTAAAGTTTCATACGCTCCATGAAAAAGTTTCACTAAAACTATATTCATAAAATATGCGAAGCTTTTTCATCGAATTTCACAAATTTTTCATTTATATTGTGAAGAAAACTTCAACAGTTTACTGAAAAATTTCACTAAAACTCGTCCAGCAAAATTTTCTCTGTGTAGCGTCTTTCTTTATTAAGCCATCGATATTAAACTTTGGAGCAAAATTGCACAAAAATATTTTTATCATAAAATTATTTAAGATTTTAAAATCATCCTGTTTGACGACAATTATCTTAAAAGTGACAATACTCTCTGAATTAGATGAGAATAACATTAGTCGAATGACTAGAAATACCAATTTACATAAATAAAAGTCCCTAGAATTTAGTGTTTAACTTCAGTTATAAAATTTAATTTTAATTAAGAAGAACTTGCGTTATATCTACTTTTTTTGATTTTTTAAGTTAAATTTTCATTTGAATAAAATTTATAACCCTGTATTTATTTAATTTCTGACATGCATAAAACTTTTTGAGAATAAAAAAAAATTCATAAAATATAAAATCTTTCGTTTTTACTTCCACACAAAATTACAAATAAAAACTCTGTAAAAAAATTCCTCTCAAAGGGTATTATAAAAAAGCTTGTTTTTAAATTTTATTTTAGTATTTTATATTTTTAGTTTTTATAACGATTTGTATGGTGAACATTTAAAACGATTTGTATGGTAAATATTTTAGTCGTATATGCCGACCCTATTCCTAGCAGCTGACATCATCGAGATTTCTTCACATTTTTACAACCCGGCAACCCCGTGATTATCAAATCAAATTAAAAATTTTTACTAACAATTCAAATAAATTTGGCAATCAATTTCGATAATTTCGTTATCGTAAACACTGATTGAATTCATATTATTTAATATTCAACTATTTTAAGTTAAAACAAACAAAAGAATTTAGATATAAAACGAAGTTCAGTTTTTCTAGTCGTGCGATAGATTCAAATTATTTTTATAAATTCAAATTGTGTGTTGGGTACATTTGTTTGTTTAAATTTCTTTTTGTTGTATAAATAAATATTTCAAAATATTTTAAATTCAAATTTAATTTATACAATTTTCAAATCGGTTGTGGTGTAGATGTCTGGAAGGTCAGGCATTGACAAAATTTCAATTTTTGACGGTGGTGGTTCAAATCTCATCCCAAAACATTTTTTATTTTTATTTTTTCTATAACTATGTATACACTTAAAATATTTTATCGTTAAAAAACCACCTAAAATACATATTAAATTAATTGAAAACATAATTAAAAAATGAAAGGATAATTGAAAAGTCTGTTAAAACAATCGTCAATTTTTAACTGAAAACCGAAAATATTTGAATTTTTTGTTTTAAAACAGAAAACAACGAAATTATTTAAATTATTTTTTCTAAAAATAGAAATCTAAAAATAGATTATTTGACTGAAAATATCAACCCCAACAGACGATAAATATTTCTTGTAGTTTGTTTTTTATTGACGAATATAAAAAGTTAAACAATATGTTTCAATGTATTTTAATTGATTATTCAATTGAAAACAAACTTTACCTATTACTTTTCAAATAAACCTCAATCGGTTATGGAAAATATATTGTGAGTGTAGAATAAAAATTTAAAAAAAATTATTCATTTATTTTTACTTTTAACACAAAATAATACCAAAAATCAATAAAAAATAATACCCCGGCTAAAAATCTACATATGTGACGCGCAAAATAGAAAGGGACCTAAGGTCCCCTTAGGTCCCTTTCTCAGGAGGGCATGGGATCGGTCTCATTCGATGCTCAGATGTTGTCCACATCAAAAAAAAATTGATTTTTTTACCCTTAGGTCCCTTTCTCTATGCGCTGTCACATATATGGATTCATACAGGTTTAATGTATGCATACATGATCATAAACATGAATGCTTTTCCATACATGGATACATAAATCTCCGTACATGCATCCACATATGTCCACACTTGTGTATTAATGAGAATACGATCGTATTCCCGAGAATTCGATGACAATATTAAACTCAGTAGTGAGCCAGAAATAACAGATATTCTTGTTCGAGACTCATTAATTTTAATTGCGCTTATTGAAGATTCTCCTAGTTTAAAATATTTTCCAATAGAGGCATATCTTTCACAATTTTCTATGCGATCTAAAATTACCATTTTTGTTTCTAACGAAATTACTGTATTTTTGTTCTTGGTTTTATCGACTTCTTTTAAGAAAATCTTTAAAAAATAAGCCAAATTTTTTTTATTTTATTTTAAATTAAATAAAAAGTATTATAAAAGTTTTAAAAAATGCAACGCAAGTCGATTTTAAAACCGCATAACTTCAAATCTGCATAAGACTCTATTTGTTTTGAAAAGACTCTATTTGTATTCCAAAATTTTTCAAATGTATTTAATAAAATTCTAATTGCATTTCAAATTTTTCCAAATGTATTTCAGAAATTTATATTTTTATTTTAAAAGCATTTTTATAAGCATATATATTTGTAAAAATGCTTTTAAAATAAATATAGAAATTTCCAGGGGTCTCCCATAGTCCTGATGAATGGCAATACCGGGTTTTAATGCAACAGATTGCGCTGGCTGCTGTTTTGTTTTTTCTAGCAATACTGTTACATTTTATTGGGGAGCAGTGTTGCCCGAAAAGTTATAGCTTATTCCCATTTTAAATGTTTAAATCCCCAATGTTATACCCAATTCATTTTAATTTAAAAAAAAACTCAAAAGAAAAAAATAGGAGCTAAGTTAGCATCGCTCTTAAGTTCAGAAAATTATTAAGAAATGAATGAGCAAAGTAAATAAAATTGAATATTTTACGAAGAAATATTTACATTTTCACTCGAACTTTAAAGGCCTCAAATCCATAGTATACTATAGTAGCCCCACTCATGTAGTTGTAGTGGTATTAAGAGCCAAGTAAAATTTCAAACACTACTACTACAAACACACTACACACAAATCACAATTAAGATGAAATGTTACCGTTTCAAAATAAAAGTCGTATATTAAATTTTCGAGAGAAAAAATTCTACACAATTTTCACACGAAGTTCATTATGGTGAAAAATCTTTTTTTCTAAAATTTTTATGGAATTTGACAAGTAAAAAAACTAATAGTTTAGGGTTAAGTGTAAATCTAGTAGGTGTAAGTTCCAGGGCTCGTAAACTCTTTTGAACATTAAGTTTGCATAAGTCGAGTTTACACGATTCAGAAGGTACATAAGAGGTTATATGAAAACCCCTGGTACTTTTTGAGCCTACACAAAATTTATTTTTTCTGAGTCCTTTGAATGTAACAATTTCAGTATTTGGAAAACAGAAATTTTTTTGAATAATTATTGAGCTTGGTTGTTTTTCGTTATTTCAAGATTTATAAATATTTGGAAAACATTTCTGCAATAATTCAAATATTTTGTAGAAATTTTGAAATTCTTTAACAGACCTAATTTGAATTTAGAATCCCCAAAACAAATTTAGAATCCCTAATTTGGGCCCAAATCCCCTTACCTAACAACTCTGTAAAACCTTATTTGACATAAAAAAATCCTCCCTTTACAAAATTTCCCAAAATAAAATCCTCCTTTGACGAAATTTCCCATATGCTAGCGACGTCTACAACGACATGTGCTTTTTCATATATTTTGTATGGGAAGCAAAATGTCGCCATGTCGCCCGGCGATTTGTCGTCGGAATATGATCTATTCTATTTTCGTGACGACACACTAATACACACTAGAGATGAGCGATATTTTCATACCGGTGATTTAATCACAGTTATTGATAAATCACTGGTAACGGCAGTGATCAAATATTTCAAGTCGCAGTTACTCGGAATGTCGTTCTTTTAATATTTTTGTACTATTCTTTCTTGCAAACTTAATTGTGCACAGTAATACATGTTTTTTTTTTCAATAACAGTGACTTGCTTTCACACTCTTTTGAATAAAATGTCTCCTTCTATCATGTCTTTGTTACCGGTCGCAACTATTCTTCTTAAATATTATTTCGTTTATTTATCAGAAAATCGCAGTCTTTTCCATAGAAAAACCGTGATCACGATCACAGTTTAAAAGAAAAGCGATTTGCAAATCACATTCACTGAGAACAATGTTACTGAAAAATCGCCTGATCGCCCATCTCTATTACAAACTCGTGATCACGGTCACTGTTTAAAAGAACGGTGATATGAAAATCACGATCACTGGTAGCAGCGTTATTCAAAAATCACCGGATCGCTCATCTCTAATACACACTTAAAATATTTGTCAAATTGTTGCCATATTTTTAACTAATTAAAGATTGCCATTAGAACAGAGTTGTTAGAAATTCGTATTAGAGCTGCAAAAATTCGTACTTTGTTTACAAAAATTTTATTTTTTTTGACAGAAGAAATATAATTGAAATTTAAAATACATAATTTACGGCAAAAAAGCAAAATTAAATACAATAAAATATAACACAACAAGAATTAGTGAAAGACCAATTGAATTGGTGAAGAATTGTGGTGAAACAAATACAACCATATTCTTGTTTTGCTTTCCTTTTTTCTAAACGTCAACAAATGTCGAAGGTCGATTGTCCCTGAATTTAAATTAATAGTGACGACTTTTGCTGTCGTCGGTCGACAATCGACCCAGTTGTGATTAACCTCTTGTTTAAAAAATTATCGATGTTGCATCTCTATATTAGCTGTGTTCGGGTACTCAACATTGGGATCCAGCGGGATCCCAATTTTACCAAAAAGCGTTTTCTTACTACACAATTGGGTAAATGAGAGCTGTCATGAGAGAGTAATATTCTTGTTCTTCTTGTACGAAAAAGCCCAGACTTTTTTTCGTGTAAATTTGGGTAAATTGTTTTTATCAGCTGTTATATCATCAGTTGGGTGCAACTATTTCAATTGAACTCTTCACTAATTTGAACCAAAGACCTAGTTCACAAATAACAACTCTTTTAGTTCAATCGATCATTTCATTTATTCAGAAAATATGTTTATCATTTACAAAAATTAGTATAATAGTTGCAAAAG
Organism: Leucophora obtusa; assembly: GCA_949987735.1. NCBI lineage: Eukaryota > Metazoa > Arthropoda > Insecta > Diptera > Anthomyiidae > Leucophora > Leucophora obtusa. The sequence goes on along the minus strand of OX465295.1, from coordinate 296,513,365 downwards.
CCTATCGGTGATTTTACAACTCCATAAAATTACCGACAATTTTTTGAAGACGCTTGTTTAAATGTGTTAAAGAGTTAAATATATAAATAAATCGAAGCTTTTGTTTAATATTAAAATCTTTTCCAAATTTAATAAAATATGTATTCCTTTTTGTAAATAGAAATGCCTAAAAAGGAAATTTTTATTAAATTTTTGATTTAGAAAGGGGTTTAACTAGAAAAGCTATCTAGATTTTTACAACAAATTGAACAAGAACTAGAAAGAGCGCTCACCAAAACGAACTATAATGCAGAAATATATTGCCATTTGTTTTTCGGGCTTCAAATGTGGTTTTTCGCGTTCGTTTACTTTTGTGCATTTTTGTTATTTCGGGAGAGTATTTCTTGTTAACTCTCATTTTACCGAACTTTACCCAAAAATTAAAGAAAGAGCTATTATGTCTCTGGAAATTTCTGAAATAAATTTCGGAAAAATTTCAAATGCAATTAGAAATTTATTAAATACATTTGGAAAATTTTGGAATACAAATAAAGTCTTTTTAAATACATTTAGAGAATTTTGAAATACACATGGAATTATTTGAAATGCATTTGGACAATTTTGGAATACAATTGGACAAATATCAAAGATTTTTAGACAATTTTAAACAATATTTGTACAATTTTGAAAGATTTCTGGACAATTCTAAAACATTTTTGGACAATTTTGAATGATTTTTGGACAATTTAAAACAGTTTTAGAAAATTTTAAAACATTTTTGGATAATTGTGAAACATTTTAGTCAATTTTGAAATCTTTTTAGACAATTTTAAAATATATTTCGACAATTTTAAAACAATTTTGGAAAAAGGACGGACAAATTCCATGAAAATGAATTCATCAAAAATAGTATCTGTTGTCTAAATATAGTGGATGTAAAACGAAAATAATTATAAATACGAGTAAATGGGTCAAAATAACTTTATTAATGCAAATAAATTTAATCAAGTTTAAAGCCTTAAGATTGGACTGGAATACAAAGGGTTTTTAGTGTGATGTTTGAACATGAGTTAAACTTTAAATCAAGGCTTGAATTAAATTATATGTATTTACAATGTTATGTTCTACTGGAAATGAAGTATTAATTTTGCCGGGGTATGCTGTTGAATTAAGTGTAAATCAAATATAAATCAAGGCTTGAAATTTGAAAATGCGACTGGAATGGCACCTGATTTCAACTTGAATTCCAGCCAAATTCCAGTCGAATTTTCCAGTTGTATGCATTGACTTATACTTGAATTACAATGTAATTCAATAGCATATTCCAGCAAAAGGGACACTGGAATTCAAGTCGAACATAACAATGTAAATATACTTTGAATTCACGTTCAAAAAACATAACAAAAATACTTATTTTTAAGCCGTAACTTCAAACTTAAGTCAGCCATAAAAACATGGTTTTGATCGTTTTTGGTACAATTTAATAACATTTACATAATCTTTTTAACTTACAAACAAATTTATAATTTTAGTTTTAGATGCTTGATTTTGTGCACGGAAAAACATTTTTGATGCAATTGATTGCTTTATTTGTTTCTTCTTTATCTAGAAGCGTAGAAGTTTGTTGGACTTTTCTGATATAATAAAAAAAAGAGATTTAGTTAGAGTTTAGTTCCAAATAAATGTGACTTACCTTTTGAATAAAATACATGGAAGTAATTCCGATTTTAATCAAATTTCCACAGGTAAATTGTAAACTTGGGTAAATGTTTTTATTGTATATCAATACTGACAACAAAAGAAAATCATAAAACAAATTATTTCACTTTGTATTAATTTGATTTTGACTGGGAAAAAATAAAAATAAGGTCGAATTCAAGCAATACTTAAAGCACTTGAACTTTTAATTTACCAATGTGTATTGGGATGCTTTTGTTCGTAAAGGTAGTTAAGGGAACACAATATAAGCGTTCTACTTCGCGCTGCGGCTAAATCCATATACGAAAACAGATTTCGTACAAAGGCGGCAGAGCCAATGTTTAAATTTCATTTATTTACAAAAATAAAACCAAAATCAGGTAAGTAGGGATAGTCGTTTTCTTTACCCGGTGCAAAGATATGGGACAGATCCGGAGAATCCAGAAACCCAGATTGTAAGCGAACTTTGTTTTTTATGAGAGTTCAGTAACCTGTCCTCGGATTTGTCTTGTGACATGTCACAATGGGTCAATTTCCCCCTCCTATGACAACGCCATGTAAAAGTGACCAGTCTATTTCATATAAAGGGGCCAGTTCGGTGACAGTTTGTTAAAAATTCCCGTAGGGTAATTACTTCGAAGTAATTGCTAAGTTTTATTCATATAAAATGTAAATTTTTACTATTTAATGATATATTTATTAATGGACATAATCAAACGATTTTTTGGTCTTAAATAGGCTTTAAAGTCACATATGAGAAATTGCTGTCAGAATTTAAGATTTGCAATAAGCACTCCCACAATTCCCAAAAATAAAATTAAAATTTACAAAAATGGGATTTTTTACATTATTTGCTGCCACGACTACAGTTGAAGCAGGGATTAGAAGGCACTCATCCAATAAATTTTGTATATGATGGAGTATCTAGAACCCCTTTCGCTATCTAATTGGAGGCGTGCAAATTTTGGAACAGTGGGTTAAAATTGATATTTGCTTTAAAAATGTGGCAACTTTAGAAGCGGCTGGGGGAAAAATTATAAACAAATCAAATATTTTTTTTTTAATCTCTTCATCATGGAAAGGCCTTTCAGAATAGTGTGCATACTTTATATGTTTGCAAAGAAAATATTTTTGTGGAATTAAAAAAGTGTTGGTGCTTTTAAGTGAAAAAACTACCAAATTTTTTTTTATTTTTTAATTAAACGAATGCAGTTTTTGACTGGAACAAGATATCGCATTATTTTTTTATTTATTCGAGAAATTATTTGGTAAAATAACCTAGATTGAAAAAAATTGGTCTTGATTTGGCACCACTATTCGAGAAAAACTGCACCTGAGTCGGACCAAATTGGCAATTTTACATTTTCAAATGGGAATATCTCGTTATATAAAAGATAATCCACACACGTAAGCATACTTGTATAGGCCTATACTAGCAAATAACATGTATGTTAGTTTTATGAAAATCTCATAAGAAACCAAAAAATGGCAAGCGCTCAAAATTGTTTATGGAAAAGGTACCCTATTTTGGGGGGTTATATTGCCGTCCCCAAAAGGGTGTATGAGTTCCAAATGTCAAATTTAAGTTCGATATTACCTCAGTTGTATCTGTTTCATTGCAATCGGACCACAAGTAAGAAATCACCGAATTATTTTCAATTATTTTGTGAAATATTCCACTGTGCAGTGGTCTTAGTTGATATTTACGTGGTAAAAGTGAATTTCATAATTTTAAATAGGGGAATTTCGACTGAGGCAGGGGTAGAGAGTGATTTTTTCACGAGAAATATATTTTTAAATTATTTCTTATTGAAGAAACACATGTTTATTCCGATCGGATAAATGTTTTAGACTCCAAACAAAATTAAAGCTCGAACTAACGGTCTGAAAAGTTATCAATTTTTATTATAAAGCGAAAATTTAGAGTTATTTTCGCTTTATAATAAAAATTGATAACTTTTCAACAACAACAACGCAGTGAAACACATTTCAATTATCTTAAACCATTGACGTAGTAGAGAAAAATTCTGAAAATCAAAGTTCTTTAATGTGTCCTAAATATTATACAGTGTGTTCGTTTACTCGAAATTCTTACTACTTTTACTACAATTGGCAAGTTTTGTTTACTTTTTGTATTGAATTTTTCCAAAAATTATATTTATTTTTTTTAAAATATTTTTACGCTTTAAGTTTTATACCATTATTTCGACTTATGCGAGTTTTTAAATAATCTGAACTCATCTATTTTTGTATGGAAGTGAAGTCTTTGTTATGCGGTTATTTTTGCCGGAAAGCATTTACCGCATAAAAAGATCTGAGTGTACTCTAGAGTATTTCACGGGTAAATTACGTAAAATAAATTAAAATTAACGGTCGTAAATTTTGTAAAAACAGTACTGGTAAAGTACTAATTTAAGTATTACTGGCAAAAAGACTGGTTTTACAAAAAAATTCGTGCTTTGCCAGTACTATGTTTTTTGAATGGTCGGTAATTTATGGCTGTTGTTTATATACAATTCTTTAAATTTTCTTTTATATAGTAGTTAAGTTAAAGGTAACCCTGTAGCATCAGACCTGGTATTAGTAACATATTTTGAGCACATTTTTGCGGTCGTTTTCTGACTGGAAAATGACGATTTTATCGATTCTAAAACCTTTAATGGTGGGTCTCATACTACATGTTTAACTTTAAATTAACTATTGAACAAAAGAATATGTTGAAAAAGATAACAAAGTTTGGGTTAACTAATGGATAAATTAGTGTGAAACCCAGCGTTAAGTTCACATTAGTGAAGGCAACAAAAATGACGAAGCATTGCAAGTCTCACTTTTTTACTGAAGGTCAGTCATTTAACACCAACAAAAGAAGCAATAACAAAAATCATATAAGATATGTAATTTCAATAATTTGCACAAAACGACGTTAGCAAGTTTAAGGTTTTTAAAGAATAAAAACAAAAAACCTCACACTTAATGAAAAATTGGCTAACATTGAAGAAAATACAACAATATTTTGCCGAAAAACAACCAAGACAACAAGGACGTTAAAAAAATAAAAACACACAAAAACATATGTACTTAATGATGATGAAAAATGCAAAATAATTACAAATAAATTTAGAAATTGTTACAGAATTAGCTTTAATGCAAAGAAAGTGAATCTCTAGAGATATTTGAGGGTACGGAGATGGATATTGAGCATTGATATACGGAAGACACAAAACAGCATGACAAGGTAGAAACGATGTCATGTTTTATAGAATGATTACTCATAACAATTGTTGTACGATAAGGAACTGTGTCCCCTTTAACTAAAAATACAAACTTATAAAAATAGTCTTTGAGCTCCCTAAAAAGTTTAATTCTATATGGGTACAATATCTGAACATATGAAAGGGAAAGCAAAAATGTGAATAAATAAAGATTATAGAAATAAGAGAATTTATAAGAAAACCCTATAACAATTTTATTTTTATTCCTTACAATTATGCCATCATTATCCTTTTGCCTTTAAAGTTAATTCGTTTTGTTATTCTGTTTTTCGTTGAAACAATGCAGTGTCTTACATAAGATCTGGCCTATAGCTTTACTTACTTTTTGTTGTCCCAACGGTATGGATACAATGCGACCACCAATACGATTACGTCCCTCCAATATACAAAAGCTGTCACAACCATTTTGCATTAAATGATTGGCAGCCGATAAACCTGACATGCCAGCTCCAATGATTATAACTTTAAAATTGGTTGGTTGTGTGGTAGACACACCACTGGCGGCTGCAGCCATAGCAGCAGCATGTTCCTCAGTAGGCGATGGAGCTGGTGTATGTGGGGTATTTTCACCCATAATTAACTCTTTCACACAATTTTTCAATTCTTTTTAGCACAAATTTCTTTAATACATTTAATTTTTTGTTGAAAATTATTTTTATTTCTTATGGTTTTGAAAATAAAAAAAAATGTAACGCACATACACTTCACACACTTTTTCTTTCGTGGTGCTTTTTTGATAATTTAAATTTGTGGTTGTTTCCCGTATGGATTTTTTACTTCTTCGATTTGTTTTACCCTATCGTTGTCGTATGTACTCCGTAATAATAGACATCGAATGTCAAAATATTTGTAGTGCCTAGTGTCTGTTGTATTTTCTAGTTGGAGTCCACTGCGCAATCGCTACTTTGGTACAATTTTTGATTTTTTTATGTTTTTGTTTTGATTTACTAGTTCTTAATTTAGATTCCCACCCTTTTGGAAGATCCACGTAACCTCAACCGGCTTGATACTTTTCTTAAATTCTGTTTTTATACACAAGTCTTCTTTTTTACGAAAATATACTTGAGGATAATTGAATTCTAAGCTCTCTTTTTGTATTTTTGGTAATTATTAGGAGCACTTTAATTGTTAATAATTATTGCGAAATATTTTTCACACCACAAAAAAAATCAAAAATGTAACACAAGTTCAGTGTTACCAATAAATTTTTTAAAAAATACCTACACAAAACACAATAAATCCCTTTTTCCCATACTTCCACGAATTATTTTCCCTTACAAAAATCCCTACAGATTATTGTGTACGAAATATGTATTTATAAATTGTTTCCATTCAATTTTATCACGACTCTCGTACTTTTGACGAGAACTCCAACACTTTTAAAATATTTAAAAAGTTTATATACCAAAAATATTCATAAATTTATCAAAAATTATTTTTTCTAAAATATAAATTCGTTCAAGCTCGTTGATACTAAATATTTTCTTCACTTTTCTTGGGATTTTTAGGGTTTTTATTTGATTTCTTTTCTATTCCTTTTTCCTTAAACACTAAAAAAGTCAAGAAAAGATAGAAAAAACCTGGTGTGAAAAAGGCTTTACCTATTGAAAACTTAATCCAGCCATAGGAACATTTTAAACATTTCCAACAAATATTTTTGAATAGTAGCCTAAAGCTGTCAGTATTTTCGGTATTTCATTAAAATTCACCAAAAAAGTTATACCATCAGTCAAAAAGTGGCATTTTATACAGACAGAAATTTTTGTACATTTACAACATATGTACAACACAATTTAATATTATCTGTCAGAATATGCTTATTTCATGGAAAAAGGTTAAAAAATTTGTTTTTTTGTAAAGATTTGTATTAATTGGAAAAAGTACCTACATTTGGTCTATTGAAAAATATCAGTCCCTTTTCCCCTAAGCTGTTATTTCTAATCCAAAAAAAACCTATTTGTAGGGATTTTCCCCTACTCCTGGCAACACTGCACAATTTAACAAATGATTTGACATTTTCTTTTGCAGCTCTTCTACGTCAATTTATACCCAAAATAACCATTCACAGTGGCTGTTAGTGTCAATTACAAATAATGACGAGGAAATAGTAACGAATAATATGTAATAAAAAGTATTCGTAAATTCATGGTCCCCAAATGCAATTAATAAAATTATATCCAGAGCTTTGAAGAATTAATTCCTTAATTCAATTTTTCAATTCTGAATTAAAAATTCGATGAATTAATTCACAAATCACCATATATTGAATGGAATTAATTCATATTTGTTTTCGTTCGATTTATTTTGTTATGAATTATTTCAATTGCTATAGTTCTTTTTATTAAATCAAATGAATTTATTCACTGGTGAATGCGTTCAATTTTATAAATCGAACGGAAAAAAGTGAATTAATTCCTTACTGAATTCCTTACTGAATTAATTCACCACTGAATTCGTTCAATTTCATTTTCGTTCAGTGAATTAAAAAGAAATAAAATTACGTTCAGTGAATTAAAAAAAATAAAATTACGTTCAGTGAATTAAAAAAAATTAAATTACGTTCAGGGAATTAAAGCCTGTTTTCTACCGTTCAGTAGAAGAAAACATTTATTTACAAATAAAATTTGCAACTAAGCAATTTTACAGCGTTCGTTAGTAAAAATAAACCAATTACATATATATATTAAGTGTTAAGAAATCCGATGCACTTTATCAACCTACATGATTAAAAAATAAAGCCTTTTACTATTAAAAATAAAAACTTTACAGATATAGATGAATTTGGAAAAAATATAACTATTAATTTTGAAAACTTATGCTTCCCAGTAAAATGTAGATTCTTGACTATGACTTATTTCATTTATACATTTTTACAATACAATGTTTTCTTCTACGGAACGGCAGAAAACAGGCTTTGAATTCAGCGAACGTAATTTTTGTTTTTCGATTAAATGAAAGTAATTTTTTTTTCAATTCAGTGAACGTATTTTTTTCATTTTAATTCACTGAACGTAATTTAATTTTTTTTAATTCACTGAACGTAATTTTATTTTTTCTTAATTCACTGAACGTAATTTTATTTTATTTAATTCACTGAACGAAAATGAAATTGAACGAATTCAGTGGTGTATTAATTCAGTAAGGAATTAATTCACTTTTTTCCGTTCGATTTATAAAATTGAACGCGTTCACCAGTGAATTACTTTAGTAGAACGAATTTGTAGCGGTGACAGAGTTGCACAGAAGTGCACGTCTGCTGTACCAGGTTGACACTTCAACTTTCCAATAGCAATCAGCTGTTGATTGTTATTGTTTAGAAAGTGGGTGAATAAACATAAAATAAATGAGGGTAGAATGGGGTGAATGAAAATAAATTAAAATGGAGTGAAAGACAAGGAGATCGTTTTTTCTAAATAACCGTCAGGTACTGATTTTGCTGTTCGCCTGGTATCAGAGCCAGAAGAACATGAATATTTGGCCAGGAATCTAAGGGTTTAATGGCCGAATGCGGTTCATGGTCAAATATTTCGGCGGTTATTGACCTGAGGATGCCATCTTTTTGTTGATGGATAATATTTTTGTTTTAAATTATGAAGGAAAATATTAACAGAAAAGATGGAGGATTAGAGAAAAAATGGTATTATAAGATATAGGGCCAAATAGAGAGTAGGATAGAAGATACACAGAAAAGGATAGATATAGGCAGCTAACTTTAAGAATTAGGGGCGGTGCTAAACAAGTTTAGCTGAATTTGTTTAGAACAGCGGCTTGGCACAAAGTTAATTGTCGCGGTAAATTCATTACTACTTGAATATTGGATAGAGTCGCTGGCTGCGGTAGAGGTTTGCCTTTATTTTTGGGGAAAAGTATTGGGACTCGAAGTAGAGGGATAACCAGGAGTTTTATTTTGGAAATAACTTCGGAGCTTCTGGCTGCCAACCGTATTTTTTATGCCAAGCCGCTGTACACCGCTTAAGTAGCTACTGCCGTGGAAAGGGTGAGTGGTACCATAATTTTTTTTTGGTAAATTTTTGTATAATTAAAATGTTTGGTAGGAAAAGGTAACGCCATTCTTTTTTGTGTAAGTGCGAAAGAAGGGCTACAACCCATCAACTGCCGAGGAAGCAAGAACGGGTTGTAGTCCACAAATTTATTTTTCCGGTACAACATTCTGGTATTATTTGTCCTATCCAACATTCCTATTCTATTTTCTGGAGGACATATTTTTGGGTCAACCTGCTCTAGACTCCTTGGTCAACATTTTTTTTATATTTGGATCAACATTGTATTTTGGTTTCTCAACATTTCGCCTGGATGGCCGCTTGAAAAAAACCAACCGGTAACTTGTGGCAGTATACCAGAATAATAAATTGGTTTGGTGAGTCCATGAAAATAAATTGAAAATTAATTTTTGTAAGAAAAAGTGAAAAACACAATATCCGGCAGTGAATATTAAGCGGTGTTAGTTTTTTTGTAAAAAAAATAAGGAATTAAAAAATTTTGAAAAATTTTAATTGAAAAAAAGTATTTAAGAAGCTAAAAAAAAAAAAAAAAAAAAAAAAAAAAAAAAAGAATTTGAAAGAAATTAATTAAGAAAAAAAAAAATCTAAAAATCCAAAGAAGAAGCAGTAATTATCAAAAATTTTATTTAGTTTAGTGTCAAAATTTTTGTAGTGTTAAGTGTTTTTTTTTGTTTTTTTGTGAGCCCGGAAATTTTCTTGTTAAAATACCCTTTATTTTTTTAAATAACCCGCGTATACGGTCAATTTAGCCGTGAGGAAAAATATATATTAGAGAGCTCTCTCATATAGGAACGCGTTAGTTTTATTTTTAGGAAATATACCAAAATTTGGTTAGGGTATTCAAAAAGTTATTTTTGGGAGATAGATTAGGATTTTATTTTTTTTTTGTTAATCGTTTAGAGAATAAGATAACATCTTTTTTAATTAATACTTAAGTTTAAGGTTTTTTTGTAGTACTTACTTGTTTAATTTAATATCTTATTAAATTTTTATCAGCCATTTTTTTTTGGTATCCATCTTTATAAATACTTACGGTTTTCTTTATTCCATTTTTAAAATCCTAAAGTTTTTTTTTTGGTAAATAAAACAAGATTCCTTTTTTGTATTTTAAATTTAAATTTCAAATGTTTTTATTTAGCTGACATTGATAAGATAATGTCTGGTTAATTATTTCAGTGAGTGTGTTAATGTAAGTATGTAGGGTGACCAGTGACCGTGTTATTGGTGGGATAGCCTAGTAGAGTTAGGATTAGGTTATCATGGAGGGGAGGGCGACTAGCGGGACATATACCATCCGTTGTCCCTATAAAATCTATTGTTTGTTAAATATTGCTTGTTTTTTTTTGTCTGTCGGTTTCGTAGGTTAAAGTAACTTGTACATTTGTGGGTTTTTTTTTGGTTTTGTGGGACTTGTAGTAAGTGCCCATCGTTAGTTTTTTATTGGTTTTTTTTGTATATAAAATGTATATACAAAGGTTTTTGAGTTTTTATTTATTATAGTTTTTGTCTGAGTTTTGTTAGTTTTTTTTAGAAATTTTATTGTTCTGCCCTCTTCCCAGGTGATCGGTCGATCCCCCCCTGACGTCCCTGAGCTAGGCGGTCAGTATGGGTCATTCTGGGAAGCTTTGGTCAAGGGATTTGCAACAAATTCAGTGAATTACTTAAGAAAAGGAATTCATTCAATTCTAGAGAAAATTTAATTCGATTGGTAGTGAATTCATTCAAAAAAGAATTAATTTTTCAAAGCTCTAATTATATCCCTTTCAGAATCAAGTTTTGTACGCGATTTAGCAATTTGATTTAGAAACTAATCAAAACCGTTCACATAAGAGAATAATCACAACTGGGTCGACAACGACAAAGAGAATTTTAGAATTTTCTTTTTCATATATTTTGATTGGGAAGCAAAATATCGCCATGTCGTTCGGCGATTTTTCGTCGTAATAGAATCTATTCTATTTTCATGATGACACCCTAATACACACTCAAAAGATTTGTCAATATTTTTAATTAATTAAGGATTGCCATTAGAACGGAGTTGTAGAAATTCGTATTAGAGATGCAAAAATTCGTAGTTTGTTTACAAAAAATTATTTTTTTGTCAGAAGACAAAACTTTTTTTTTTCCAAATTATCATGTTTAATTTCTGATCACGTTGTTAAACGCGATAATTTTGATATCAATTGGTGTTGAATGGCAAGTTTGAAGCAGAAGAAGACATCAACAAGAAAAATAAAAAATTAAAATTGAATAAAATAAACTAAATTCAGATAAAAACCAGTTAAAATGTGTTTTGTTTCTTAAGAAAGTAATATGCGAACAAAACAATTAATAAAGTTTTACTTCCGGTGAATGAAAAATCTAAAAACAGCCATGAAGTCCTTAACTAGAAATTGAAAAATCATGTTTCCGACTTTAGTTGTTATTGTCATTTCATTTTTTATAGCAGTAATAACGTTGGATAATGCCAAAAATTATTAATTCTTGTCGCGGGCTGAAAAAAAACTTTTTGGGAAATTTTGTTAAATTTTTGTTTTTTTACAATTGTTAAGCTGCCTACACACTAGGGAACATGGTTGAGGGAACAAAAAATATCAAAAAATTTTGTAAACACGAAATGCACGCTCTCAACACGCACACACACACAAACGCACTCACACATTCACAAAAAATGCTCTCTTTTTTAAGTATGTTCCCTAGTGTGTAGGCAGCTTTAAGGGAGCTTCGAGATTTTTAACTTAAACTCTGCAATTTTATGTTTGAATTGATATGTTTAGCTTTTACATAAACGTGTTTAATTCTCGTATTGTGAACTGAACAGCGTATTAATCATAACTGTGTTCCATATACAATTGAATTTGGATGAAGCTGTCTGTGAATTCTGCATAGATTCGTCACGTGTTCATCACTGTCAAATCCACTTTCTAATTGGAAACAGTGTTTTGTCATAGAAATAAAACTGACATTTGTTTTGCTTGCTATTGTGAATGGTTTTGTTCTATAAACATTAATTTTTCCAAAACAGTGACATGTTTTAATAAAAACACAATTTTGCAACAAAACAAATTAAAATTTATTTGTAATATTTGCACAAATATTAAAAAGAAAACAGTTACCTATGTTATAAAACACTTGAATAAACAAAGTATTCTTCAAAGAAACCATGTCATCGAAAAAATTAAGATTTCGTGGCGATTTAAATTTTCAAAATCGTATTGACGAATTATTGGATGATGATGGTGTCGGTGGTATTGGACGTAGACGTTCTAGTGGGAGTAAAACAAGTACAAATCAAAATAAAGACAGTAACGATAAAACAAAAACAACCAAAGAAGAGGAGAGTCCAAGGGGTAAGTTGAAGATGGAAAAACATCGGAAAACCAGTTAAAGAGTTGTTGCATTTTCTTGTTGAGCAAAGAGAAAGGAATGTGCAGTACCAAAAAAGTGTATGTGTTGAGAATCAATTTTCATTTATTTTTTTTGTTTGGTAGAATCTCCCTCATTTATGGACTTTTTTAAATTGGAAATGACACGAGGCTATTTACTAGAACATGATGAGGAACGTTATACGGCCAGACGTAAGAAAATATATTCATTTATGCGTATACCACGAGATTTGGAACGTTTTATGGTCTATGGCATCATGCAATGTGCCGATTCATTTCTCTACATACACACCTTTTTACCGGTACGCTTTGCTTTAGCAGTCTGGGGTATGTTGACACGACCCATTGCTAGTTGTTTAGGCTTACGCAGACGTACCCAACGATTATTAACACCGGCTGAAATCTGTGATTTGTTAAAAGGTTCCATTTGGATTGCTGTTACGTTGCTAATGTTATCGGTCGATACAAATCGTGTTTATCATATAATAAAATCACAATCAATTATTAAACTATATCTTTTCTACAATATGTTGGAAGTGGGAGATCGTTTATTGTCAGCATTTGGTCAAGATACTATAGATGCTTTATTTTGGACAGCAACAGAACCTAAGAACTCTAAACGGGAACATTTTGGTTTAATAACACACATCATATTTACATTTATCTATGTGGTGTTACATAGTTTTTTGATTATGTTTCAGGTAAGTTAAAAAAATTAATAAAAATTTGATGAAACCTCTAAACTTTTTAATTCAAAGAGTTTGTCTCCATGGAAACTCTTCTTCAAACTTTAAAATTCTTAACAAACATGTTTAATGATGTATGTTTATTGTTTATAGAGAAACTCGTAAAGAGGCTTTTATAGAAAGACTTTCAGATATTAAGAATTTATCAGACAATGAAATACAGTTAATAGGAAGACAAAAATCCTTTAAATCTGAAAATTTTTCTTTAAAAATGAGAGCTAACAAATTAAGTTCTGTAGAAAAACTACTGTTTCCAATTATTCGACATAGGCGGTTAACCGGTTATTGCATTATTCGAAAAATCACTAAAAATGATTAACCGGTTATTCGGGTCGGTTTTTCGAGAAAATTGGCGATTAATCGATTAATCGTTTAAAACAAAATGAATGTATTTCCTTAGCTTTTTATCAACAAAAACACTAACAGCTTACTGTTTTTGTTAAATATCAACATGACACATGAACACGATGTATTTAAAATAAATTCAAATTAAAAAAGCACATCTACACTAGAGAGTAAATGCTAGAGCTTAAACAAAAATCACCTCTAATTAGCTCTATTTTGAATGAGTTTAGCTATTTTGGAGTGTTTTTGGTACATCTCTAGCAGTTTTCTCTCGCGTGAAAATGTACTTAAGGTTGAAAAGTTTCGGAATCTGAGATTATCTAAATTGAAACATTTCTTATACTAATAGAAAAATTTATGTAAAATATAGCTGAAGCTATTAAATATTAGTTAAAAATGGCAAAAGAAAAACTGCTGAAACTAGGAGATTTTTTTCTAAATATTAGTAAGTAAAACTTTGGATACAAAATTTCTTTGAATGCAAATTTAATCAATATTACAATAAATATAATATTGCATTTAAAAAAATTATTATCCAAAGTTCTTCCTCCTCCGCTGAAGAAGTTCCATTTGAGTAAAATATTAGTTAAATGAAAATACCAATTTACTCTACAAAAATTTACAAAAAATTTTCTGAATAGTAGAGTCTTATAATTCCTAAAAAATTTTCATTATGAAAATTTGTAAAAATGCTTTTAAAATAAAAGTAGAAATTTCTGAAATACATTTGGAAAAATTTGAAATGCAATTGGAATTTTATTAAATACATTTGGAAAATTTTGGAATACAAATAGAGTCTTTTTAAATATATTTGGAAATTTCTGAAATACATTTGGAGAATTTTGAAATACAAATAGTATTATTTTGAATGAAATTTTACAATTCTGATATACAGATTTAAAATATTTAAATATAAGTGAATAATTTTGAAATGTATTTAAACAATTTTAAAATACAAATAGAATTTTCTTAAATACAAATAAAATATATTAAAATATATTTGTAATATTTTTAAATATATTTGTATAATTTTTAAAAATTTAAAACAATATTTGGACAATTTTGGAAGATTTTTGGATAATTCTAAAACATTTTTGCACAATTTTGAGTGATTTTTGGACAATTTTAAAACATTTTTGGAAGAATTTAAAAAATTTCTGTAAAATTTTGAAACATTTTAGACATTTTTGAAACCTTTTTAGACAATTTTAAAATATATTTGGATAATTTTAAAACATTTTTAAACAATTTTGAAATAAAACTGAAAATGGTGTAGTTGGACATGTTGTAGAATTGATGTGGTTTTGAATCGATTATACACATTTTCTTTGGAGATGTGAGAAAAGGTAAAGTTTCTACAGGATTAAGATGTCAGTTGACAGTTGTGGGACACATATTTGAAAAAAAATGAAACCTTGCCTTGAAGGACATGGAAATATAATTTACATTAGTTTTAATTTTTAAAAGAACAGAATCAAAAATCGCCTACTGTATTGATTAAAGCCTATAGAGCACTTCGACGCTGATTCAGCCAGACACTTCGTGTATTTTGGGTAGTTTTAGAAACACCTTTATTTTGATTAAAAAAGCTATCTAAAGGCTTAACGACCTTCTTCATTCAATTTTAAAAGAATTTGATGGTATTTTAGTAATTTTATGTTTATTCTAAGCTTTTTTGTAATTTTTTAGCCATAATAATTCGGATCGAATAATTATTTGAGTTTTAAATTATTTGTTTCGACATTAACCGAAATAGAGGCGATTAATCGAGGAATCGGTTAATCGATTAACCGAATTGGAAATACTAAGAAAAATTCAAAATCTAAACATTTTGCTATCGGAAAATGTTTTTACAATCTAGAAGTTTTTCTATGGAAAAGGTCATTCGAATTCGAGACTTTTTGTATACAACAATTTATGAGCACATTTAAATATCAGAATCTAAAATATTTTAGGGAAAAGTTCTTAGAAGATTTCAAAAGAAAATAGTCCACAGAATTTAAAAATTTTCTGCATGGGAAAAAGTAATAAAAAAACTTATATTTTTAGCAGCAAAAAGTCTTCAGAATCTGAGATTCTTGCTATAGGAGAAATTCTGAAATCTGAGAATCTTCCTTTAGGAAAAATATCTCATAATCTAACAATTTATCTATAAAAATATCGTTAGAATACCAGAATCTGAAAAACATTTAAAAAAGCTGTCTTTAGAAACTGAGAATTTTTCTATATGTGACCTTCTCCGAGAAAAGGAACCTAGTGTGTCAAAAAACGGGTTTGGACTTAAGAGTGGATTCTGGTACCTAAAAGGGTGTAGAATAAGATGAAATGAGTTAGATTTCTGATAAAAATTTATTTACCCCACGTAAAAAACGTACAAAACGAACTTGGTGTGTTCAAAGTGATAATGCATTATGAAACTTTAAATGCGTTCTTCTCAAAACTTCAATTTCACACACTAGGTCCCTTTTCTCGGAGAAGGTCACATACATGTTTTTTATATATAGAACCTGAGAATTTTTTATAGAAGATATTTCACGGAATCTCAAATTATTTCTAAACTTAAACTTAAATTTCAGAATCTCAAAAATCCTTTTTAGGAAAGCAGTTCACAGAATCGCAGCATTTTTCTATACGTAAAATTTCTTAGAATATGAGAATTTTTGTATAAGGAAACTTTAAAATCTGATTAATTTTTTATAGAAAAATGTACTCAAAATCCTTGACTTTTTCTACAGGAAAAATCATTAGAATTTGTTGATGTTTCTTTAGGAAAAGGTCATAGAATGTCGATAATTTTTCTACAAAAGTAGTTTTCAGGTCCTGGTTATTTTTTTAAGAGAAAAGTTCTTAATCTGAGAACTTTGTTAAAAAAATTCCTGGTAATCCAAGAAATTTTCAGTAGAAAAAGATTTCAGAATCTAGGAAGTTTTCTTTGGGAAAAGTCCTCAGAATCTAAGAATTTTCCCATAAGAGAAAGTCCTCAGGATCTTCCAACAGTAAAAATTCCTCAGATTCTGAGAATTTTTTTTGTAGTCCAACGGCCTCACAATCTTAAAATTTATCTATAGGAAAAATTACTGATATGAGTATTTTTAAAGTTAATAAAAAAATGTGACAATTTTTTCATAAGAAAAAGAGAAAATGAAGGTCCTTACAGTAAAGGAACACTTCCAAATGCTCTCGAAGCAGTTCCTGCTGAGATGCCGTCGGAGGGGCGATCCTAATCACCATCTGACAGAGGTAGAAATACAATACTTGTTAGGTTAAATTACAAACTCTATTAGAATTTCTTGTTCTCGTCTTGAAGTGTAATTCAATAACATAAAAAAAGAGAAAACAAAAACAACTACCACAATTTGCTTTGTCATCTTCCAAAATACTACTCTGTTGTTTTGGCAGATCTAGCAATGTAGTGATATCTATTTATATACAACCAACAATAGAAAATCATATGTTTTTTAAAAGTGTCAGTTACATTTAAATTGGCACAAGCACTTGCATATTCGTTATTTGAAATTTATTTTTATCAGTATAAACAATAATAGGTAAATTGCTAAAACTTATTTAACAAATTGTGAAAAATAATCTGTTGTAGGCAATCCCGATTCCATTCTTGCCCAAGGAAATCGTTACAACAACTAAACTATACTAAATTACAATAATTTGTTTGGAAAATTTAGGGAGACCTTCACATTTTCACACACAACTTTTTAACTACCGAACCGATTTTGCTAATTTTAAATAGCAATCTGCTCAATAGGATATCCATCAATCCAGTGCTCGTCCATTTCCCGAAGTTATATACTATCTACCATATTACATAAAAATTTTAAAATATTGTAACACATTTGGTAAAAGACAGCAATTTTGCATCATATATTTCAACATTTTTGTAACTAATATCTTTACAATGTCAATTTTTTATATAATCGCTAGCCAGGCCATTTCCACCGACAGACCGACAGGCAGACAAGCAGGAAACTCTAGATCAGCTTAAAGTAGCATAAGGACCAAGAATATATACACTTTATGGGTTCCTACATATATATTTCGGCATTTTACAAGCGGAATGACAAACTGATATTTACCCTCATCACATATGGTGGAGGGTATAAAAATCCTCTGAATCTTAAAGTCCTTTCTAGGAAAAAAAAAGTTATATAAGCCAAAGAATCTAGGGTATATAAGGGTTCTTCTTAATCAGACTCTGGCATCTTATTTCATTGTATTTAATATGTAAATTAATTTTTTTTCCAGGCCACCACCTTAAATGTTGCTGTAAATTCCAACAATAAAGGTCTTCTAACCATTATGATATCCAACAACTTTGTGGAGCTTAAAGGATCGGTATTTAAAAAATTCGATAAAAATAATCTTTTCCAATTAACTTGCAGCGATGTTCGAGAAAGATTTCATTTATCCGTTTTGCTATTCATCGTTATGATACAAACAATGAAGGAATTCGATTGGAGTTTTACACAATTTTGTGTAATGTTACCGGATTGTTTTTCGGTCTTAATAACTGAAATACTTATAGATTGGATAAAACATGCATTTATAACAAGATTTAATGAATTACCAGAATATATTTATCGCGAATACACAACAAGTTTGGCATATGATATGACGCAAACTCGACAAAAACATGCCTTTTCCGATCATTCAGATTTGGTGGCTAGAAGAATGGGTTTTATACCATTTCCACTGGCAGTGGTATTGATAAAAGCTATTTATTCGGCGGTATCATTTAATAATTTAGGTGCTTGGATATTATTTTTATTAGCCTATGGCTTTGCTTTAGGCTTACGGATATGCCTAACAATTTGTGCCTTGGGTAAAGCTTGTAAGCTAATGAAAGAACATCAAGATGAAAAATGTAATTCATCAACACCATCATCAATGACTAATGTACCTCCGGTGGTCACGAATACCAATACAGCTACTATGGGTATGCCAGGAGTTTCGTCAATACCATCAGCGGTTTCAACAGCTAGACAAATACGTTTAGATGTGGCTACATCACCTACATATCCCTCCACTTTAGTTGGCGTTGGTACGGGACAAAATTACACTCTACAACGTTCTGTAACTGTAGATCTAACACCTACAGATATGTTAAACGTATCAGCAGCAACTTCTACTCCCAAACAAGTTAGTAAAACTTCATGTAATAGTGCTCCAGGTATATTACATAAATCTTCTCGCTTAAATTTATCCCCGTCTAATAATACCACCAATATGACACACAATGAAATGGATTTGGATGTTAAAGGCTCTTTAGAATTGGGTGCCACGGCTTTATTTTCCAATAGTGATGTTGATTTAGATGATGTTTGTTTAAATAAACATATTTTAGAATCAAATTCAACTTCAACTACAGCTGGGTTTGTTGAAGATGCTTTAGCCAAAAGTGAACCAGATTTACAACAATCTTCCAATGTTGCCACAACATCCACGACCACAAGTCCTAAGTCGTCGAGACAAACACAAACTACAATGGGCAGACGTACCCATAAAAGATCAGAATCAGAGCCGAGTATGCAAAGCATTATTGTGGGTGCATCTGATTCAAGTGAATCACAAGCGTAGTTTTAATTAAATTGTTTTTTAATCTTCTGTTCTAAAATTTCCTAAAAAAGACAACTTATATTTATTCATCTTTTTCTATTTTAAAAATATTTTAGCCAGATATATCTTGCTTGTTCTTAATCTTTTAGACATGCTGACTTATTTTAAAATAACCAAAGTTTAGTGTTTAACCGTAGTTATGAAAGTAAAATTTTAAATGGGAATATTTGGTTACTTCAAAGATAAGTTCCCGCCATTAGGGATTTGAAATATTTTGCATTATCAGTTAAATGTTCTAGGTTTTTAAACTTTTCTCGAACTTTAAAAACAAATTTTATAACCTTTTTTAAATTTGGAAAACTTTATAACCTTTTTTAAATTTGGAAAACACTTTAAACTTTTTAAAACCTTAAGGCTTATTTTAAACTTCAAGGTTTTGAAAACTTAAGAGCTTTTCTACATGAACTATTTTATAAGTTAAATAAAAATGAAATCATCCTGATGACTTGAAATTTTTCAAAAAAAAAGTTAAATTTTAAATAAATAGTGTAAAAATGCAAAAAAGTTTTAATTTAAAGCCGTTTTTCTGTAACAAAAATCCTCGAGATCTTTTCATAGAAGGCCGTCTAATTTTTCTATAGAAAAACATCTCAGATTCATTAAATTTTTGCTATTGCAAAAACCTCATACTCTGCAGATGTTCTTTGAAAACATTTGCAGATTCTTGCTATTAAAAGCTATTTGAAGTTGTGCAAAACTCTATAGTTTAAAGTAGTGAGAAACTGGAAAGTTTTCCGAAAGTCATCATAATCATAAATTTTTGTTTTATTAGAAAAAGTTAACAATTTCGGTAGTTTTTTCAAAGAAAATGGTGCCAAAAATTGACAAAATCTAAAAATGTCTGAAAAGAGAATATTCCTAACAAGAATTTGTTCGTCTTATGGGAACTCATTAATGATGAGGTCTTTCTCTTACAGACAAATTTTTAAATTCTAAAAGAGTGAATAGTCTCAGACTTTAAACAATTTTATCCATAAAAAGAGCCTTTGAGTTTTAAAACTTTTTTCTTTGGATTTAGATTACTCAGATTTTCAGTTTGAAGAAAACATTTAAGCTTTTCAGGACCTTCAAAAGAATATTTTTAGAACAACCTATTTAAATTCTAAAGATTCTTCTACAGAAATTTTTTTTAGATTTCGAAAAGTTTTTTTACTATATAAACCCTTTAGATATTAAGGGTTTTTCCCTATAAACTTTTTTTCTTATGAAATTGGCAGCATTTTTTTTAAAGGAGATCACATTTTAAACATTTATTATTGCCGAACAATCATGTAATTTAAAGAGTTTTTGATATAGGTTAATTCAAAGATTTTTTCCAAATTTGTTCTATTAAAAAATCGCAAGATTTCTAAACATTTTCTTTAGGAAAACTTCTGAGATTCTTTAAATTTTTCTATTGAAAATTATAAACATTTTAATATGGTTTCTTATAGAAAACCCATCAGATACACAAAGTTTAATAACTTTTATCTTTTATGAAATTCTGTATAATGAGATTTCTTTTGATCTAGAAAGAATAACCTATTCAGATTCGCATCTGATTGCAAATAATTTTTCTATAGAAAAGTTTTTTAAAACTTAGACCTAGAAAAATGGAAAAATTCTTCCCTTTGAATAACTCTTAGTTTCTGTAGACTTCTATTGAAAATCCTCGAATTTTTAAAGAGTTTCCCATTAGATTCTTAACGTCAGCTAAAACTGGGTAGTTTTTTTTTTTTTTTTTTTTTTGAAAAATTCTAAATTTATAAAAGTTTTGAGGTCCGAATAAAGAAAAAGCGATAAAATTGTTTTTATTTTATTTGAATTTAATAAGGCTGATGTTAAGAAAAATAAACGGTTTTCTCTAAAAAATTGGTTGCGTTCGACAAGTGGATAATTTGTATAAATTTTTACTGGATGGCGTTCTTTAACACCATTACTCAGTAAACAGAAAGAAAAAAGAGAGCATAAAGTGACATTTCGATGATGAGAGTTTATAAGTCTTCTTCTTTTTCATACAAAATTTTACCGGACAAATGTTTGCTAGTAAAGCTGCCTACACACTAGGGAACATGGTTGAGGGAACAAAAAATATCAAAAAATTTTGTAAACACGAAATGCACGCTCTCAACACTCACACACACACAAACGCACTCACACATTCACAAAAATTGCTCTCTTTTTTTAAGTATGTTCCCTAGTGTGTAGGCAGCTTAAGAACTTGCAAGCAGAAAAAACATACCCCCGGTCTAGATTAGCAATAAATATCTTATCAATAAGTTAAGTACGTCGGCAGAATAACGGCATAAAATTGCTTATTGCCGAGCTTATGTTAAGGGTATGAGAACACGTAATTATGTTAACTTATAATTTGCAATAATTCAACGAAGAATGTTATGCGACACTTTCTAGTAAATACCCTTGTAGAAATCCAAAATCGATAAATTTTTTTGTTTTTATTTATAATTAGTTGAATTATATTTAATTCTTCTTAATTTAATTAGTTGTTTTGTTTTCTTGCTGTTTTTTCTTTTATTTTATAGTGGCGTCCTTTTATATAAATGTGAAACTGAAATGTCATCTGAGTTTGACATTTCATCTCAGCAATATGTCGTCAATAATTGTTAACGAAGATGCGTTAACAATTATTGCGACATATATTGCCAGCAATAAATATGTACGCAATTTGCGGGTCTACACTGAAGATAACATAATTTTGACATTTGCTGCAATATATGTCAACATATTTATTGCTAGTCTAGACTGCGGGATATGATTCGAACTGACAAAACTAACATTTTACTGGGGAAAGCGTTTTATAATTTTTTTTCTTTTTAGTCATGCACAAGATCGATTTTAATGAAATTTGGATATGTATAAAGGATAAAAAAAAATAATAAATAGTTTTTACTTTTTAGCTGCGCAATCTCACTTTTTGGGGTTAAAAGTGTGGGGTCAAAAATTACCCAATTTTCATTTTCCCATTTTTTGCATGTTGGGTCCAAAAATTTATAAACATATTTAGTGTCAAATGAAAGAAATTTCAACGACGCATGCAACGATGCATAATAGATGCCCGAGCGCGTAAAAGTTTTTATTCAATAAAGAAAAACGCATAAGCGATACTTTGCGGTCACGAAAAATGTAAACGAATTGTAGTTTGTGCATAGCATAGTGCATAGGAGTTGGCACTTAAGATATTTTGGCT
Source organism: Leucophora obtusa (assembly GCA_949987735.1). NCBI lineage: Eukaryota > Metazoa > Arthropoda > Insecta > Diptera > Anthomyiidae > Leucophora > Leucophora obtusa. Next base: position 296,491,102 of record OX465295.1, on the reverse strand, counting down.
TTTTGCTTAAATTCGTAACGCAGCTTCGCAGAGCTACTAAATTTTTGGAGATGATGCAATTGATTAAGATATGAATACTGTTTTTCACAAATTAGCATAAAATCCTGCTGTTGTAAAAGTTTATGAATTCCGCTGTTAACTTTTTGTTAAAAATTTGTGAATTTCAAATTTACATTCGGTTTGAAAAATTAAAATTTAACCGTTTTTGAAAACTTCTTAAGCCTCATTCGTACTGAACCCAAAACTTTTCGATTTGAAATTTGTATGAAATTTGACAATCGAAAACCAAATAAATTTGAAAACAACTAGTTTTGGGTTCAGTATGAATGAGGTATTACCTGGAAGTTCAGAATAACATGTTACTAGGTAAGGAGTTACATGCCCTTGTTAAAATACTAGGTTTTATAATAGAAAAGTGAGCGAACTATACTCAAAAAAATAAGTTAGTAGAAGACTTAGTAAAACATCTTGTATATGAAGTATACTACTTTTCAGAAATTTTTATACTGAAATTGTGTTTTCAGCTAAAGTTTTAGTTATATTTTTTTTAGCACTAAACTAATTTTCAACTAATGTTTTACTAATTTATTTTGCTACCAAAATTGTGCTGATAAACACATTTATAGTGCGGGCAACAACTAGACAGACAAGATGTAGATGTCGCAGATTTGACATTTGATGTAGTGCGGACAAAGAATATTTTACTTAAACACAACTCTTCCAAGACATGTAATAAATACAACCGTTGAAGATTTTTGTATATGTTTCATACATAAAAGAAAAGGATGCCAAAAGATTGCATAAACATAAAAATATAACACAATAAGATAAAATATGATTTAAGTTATAGACAAAATAATATATTTGGGTGGTATCAAAAAATATGATAAAAACCATGTAATGAGCTAATTTCTATTTGAGTTATATATTTCGATATATATCAGCGCATTGTCACCTGTTTTACAAAATTCTTAACAATCTGACCAATTTTTGGTTAATACATAAAATTTGTGACCAATTTTATATGCCAAATGTAAACTCCGTAACCAGTAACTCGTAAGGTTTTTAAACTTTAATAGCTTATATTTTATTAACCAATGAAGCTATACACTAACTGTAAAAATTCTATCAAGTAACGCTTTTAACAAAAATTAATACATTTTACAAACTTTTTCGTATATCTATGCTAACACGACTTCAACTCTGTGACGATTTTTCGTCATATTTATACCCTACACCACTATGTGGTCGGGGTATTATAAGTTTGTGCTGATGTTTGTAACACCAAAAAATATTGGTCCTAGACCCACCTTATAGTATACCAATCGGCTCAGAATTTTTTTTTATTTCGATTTAACGATGTCCGTCTGTCCGTCCGTCCGTCCGCCTGTCTGTCTGTCCATGCATTCTTGTGCGCACTCTACAGGTCGCAAATATTAATAATTACACCGACTAATGTCGGCCCAAGGACGACGCCTATTGATTTTGGTGAACATCGGTCCATGTTTAGACCTAGTGCCAATATAAGGGTCCTACCAAAATTATATTGTTTATATGCTGCAGGTCGCAAATATTAAGATATTTTGATGAAATATGGTACACCGACTTATGTCGGCCCAAGGACGAAGCCTATTGATTTTGGTGAACATCGGTCCATGTTTAGACCTAGTGCCCATATAAGGGTCCTACTAAAATTATATGGTTTATATGCTGCAGGTCGCAAATATTAAAATATTTTGATGAAATTTGGTACGCAGACCTACGTTGGCCCAAGGACGAAGCCTATTGATTTTGGTGAACATCAGTCCATATTTAGACCTAGTGCCCATATAAGGGTCCTACCAAAATTATATGGTTTATACGCTGCAGGTCGCAAATATTAAGATATTTTGATGAAATTTGGTACACCGAGCTATGGCAGCCCAAGGACGAAGCCTATTGATTTTGGTTAACACCGGTCCATGTTTAGACCTAGTGCCCATATAAGGGTCCCCCCAAAATTGGCTTGGTTACGAACTGCAGGTCGCAAATATTAAGATATTTTGATGAAATTTGGTATACCGACCTATATCAGCCCAAGGACTAAGCCTATTGATTTTGGTGAACATCGGTCTATGTTTAGACCTAGTGCCCATATAAGGGTCCCCCCAAAATTATATTGTTTATACGCTGCAGGTCGCAAATATTAAGATATTTTGATGAAATTTGGTACACAGACCTATTTTGGCCCAAGGACGAAGCCTATTGATTTTGGTGAACATCGGTCCATGTTTAGACCTAGTGCCCATATAAGCGTCCCCCCAAAATTGGCTTGGTTACAAACTGCAGATCGCAAATATTAAGATATTTTAATGAAATTTGGTGCGCTGACTCACATTATAGAAAATTTTGACACAAGCCCCATTTTAACCCATTCGAATTTCGGATCCAAACATTAGTTGGCTTTTACCCAGACTGGTGTAGGGTATTGTATAGTCTGCATGCCCGACTTTAACCTTTTTACTCGTTTTTGATAAAAATGCATACACCAGAATTTTGGAGTTATCTATTAATTATATTCCGAAAAGTATAATGTTATTTATACTCAAATGATCGTTGGACTGTAAATAATCGTCACAGAAGACAGAAAAAAGCAAAATCCGATGTGTTTAAAGCAAAAAAATATTGTAAAAAAAGCAAGAAAAAAAGATAAAGTAAAAAAACTTGAAAAAACAACAGGGTTTTTAGAAAAAAATTCAAAGTTAAGAAAAAAATATTTTTTTGTGAGCAAGAAAGTCTTTTTGGGCAAATAAAATAGTCTTTAAAAAAGAATTCAAAACTCAAAATTCTTAAGAAAAAGCTATTTTAAATTTAAAAAACGGAAAATCCAAAAAAAGCAAAAAGAAGCAAAGATGAGTAAAATAAGCAATAAAAAGCAAAAACAGCAATTTTGTCTTCTCTGATAATAATCTATTTAGTATAACATTTTCGAAGTTTTTCTGCAGCATGTTACATCAGGGGGTATCCATTAAAGTGTTTTAAGATATCCAAAAAATTTCACACACGAATGAGAAGAAAAACACAAAGCATTTGAAGAAATTTAACAGCGGACGAGAGAAAATGAAGGACGTCACGATAACAATAAATTTAATAAAAACGGGTTTACAAGCAAAAAACATCATTAAAAACAATAAAAAAATAATTAAAATTGATTATTTATTATTTATTTCACTCTTAAAGTTGTTTTTGTTACCGCTTTAATCAATAATCATAAGAAACAATAAAAAAGTGCCCTGTTAACTTTTTCGGTTTTCCTTTTGTTTCTCTTATTCTTCACGGGAATTAACAGGAACCCAATCCATATAAATTTTAAGGGAACCAAAGAGTACACTTTTTTCGTATGGGAACTCTTTAGCCTATATCCTCGTTGGTTACATTCTCGAGATGAAAAAGAATGTCTTTATTAAGATTTGAAAAAATGTAAACTCCATTCCTAGTTTATACACCAAACTATTTAACGAGTAAGAAAAACAATGTCATATTTCGATTCACCTTGTATGCATCATATGATTTTGTTTCGGAAAGAAAATTCTGACAAAGCGTTTCTGAAAGAAAACGAAAAAAGTAACCAAATGTAAACTCCGTAACCAAAATTGTTTGCATCAGATTGCATTCAAAAAATGTAGTAAATGTTTAAAATATTTTAAAATAACCACAAACGGAGTTGATTCAATTAATATTTATGCGTCAAAAGATGATTCATCTAATAATTTTGCATCAAATCAAAAAAGTTATCAGTTTTTTACCATTTCATTGGTTTGGAATCGATATTTCGAGCCATTACTGAAATTAGTTTGATAAATTAAATTTGTTTCACACAATTTATAAATACAAAATTAAAAAATAAACAAAATTTTTTTTTCGCGGAATGAATTGTATTTTTATACGCGAAACCGCCAATTTGATAAACACAAATTGTATATTATTGAAAAGCATGTAAAAAACCCATATACAAAAAACTAATAAATGGGAGAAATTTCGTACGCAATTTTTTTTGTTATATCTTTTGCTTGTGAAAATGTAAACTCCGTTACCACAAAAAAATTAAAATTGTGCAAAAAAAGTTATTGCGACAACTTGCAGAAGAGATTTTTTGCAATTAGGGTTATAATGATTCCATTAAAAAAAAACTAAATATTTACACTTTTTGCTTTTCACAAAATTGGTCCAAAAACTTATCACATTTTTTGATTTCACCCATTTAAATTTTATGAAGATGAAGATAAAAAGTGAATGTATAAACAAATTATACCCTCTCCTCGTAGTGGTGTAGTGTATAAAAATGTCTGTCTTTGTATATCACATAATCAATATTAATTGATTATGTGATATACAAAGACAGACATTTTTATACACTACACCACTACGTGGAGAGGGTATAATAAGTTTGTGTTAATGTTTGTAACACCAACAAATATTGGACCTAGACCCAACTTATAGAAAACCGATCGACTCAGAATCACTTTTTATTTCGATCTAACAATGTCCGTCTGTCTGTCTCTTCATGCATTCTTGTGCGCACTCTACAGGTCGCAGATATTAAGATATTTTGATGAAATTTGGTACACCGACTTATGTCGGCCCAAGGACGAAGCCTGTTTTTTTTGGTTAAAATCGGTCTATGTTTAGACCTAGTGCCCATATAAGGGTCCCCCCCCCCTCAAATTGGCTTGGTTACACGCTGCAGGTCGCAAATACAAAGCTATTTCAATAAAATTTGGTTCGTCGACTCACATGGTCCCAAGGACAAATGCTATTGATTCTATCGCTCATATGAGCTATATTTCCGATTTTCTTTTCTTTTATCATTTTATAGAAAATTTTGTCCCATTTTAACCCATTTGGATTTCGGATCCAAACATTAGTTGGCTTTTAACCAGGCACCAGAAAACGTTTTTTTTTTTTTTGTTTTTATCAAAAATAAATATCACTAAAGTTCAAAATGTTTTTATTTCTCAATCGAAAACAAAAAATTTCAAATGTACTTTAAAACAAAAATATCCCTCAAGTTGAAATTCGAAAAATATCTTTAGGTATAAATATCAAAGATAAAAAAATTGATAAAAAAATAAAACTTTTTAAAACGTTTTAAAAAACGTTTTTTTTTGTTTTTCATCTTTGTACTAAGTACAAAAATATGAATAGAATTTTAAAATTTTTGTTTTATTTTTATGGTGGAGATTATTATGGTTTTTGGTTTCAAATCTGTAGAAAATCATATAATATCCTAGAGTGAACTGTTGAGCGGTATATACTACATACAAACATTTATTGCAAATATTTTTTTTTTTGCTAAAATGTTTGCCAATTGACCAGCATTTTGCACTAATATTATTCATTTTCGGAATGAAATCGCTGTATAAGTTTTCTAATTAAATTTTTGCACCAAGAAACCTTTTTCGCATTCCGCCATTAATTCGCAATTTTTTAAGTGCAGATTTTTAAAATTTATAACCTAGGGACCATAATACCCATATCTCATACCAAAGTTTGGTAATTAGTTCGCAAAAAAAAAAATTGCCAAAAAAAATTTGCAAAAAAAAAAATTTTTCCATTAATGTATTCTTTTGCAGAATATAAATTGCTGATTAGGTTTCTTAACTATTTTTTTGTATCATAAAGGCTTTTTTCGCATTCCGCCAATATTTTGCAATTTTTTGAGTGCGGTTTTTTTAAATTTTTAACCTTAGGACAATAATTCCCATATCTTATGCCGAAGTTTGGTGGTTAGTATGCAAAAAGTTTCGCGAAAAAAAATTTAACAAAAAGGAACATTTTTCCATCAACATATTCTTTTGAAGAATGTAAATCGCTGACTGAGTTTTTTAATTTATTTTTTGTACCATAAAGCTTTTTTTCGCGTTCCGCCATTATTTTGCAAATTTTTAAGAGCGGTTCTTTTTAACTCACAACCTAGGGACTATAATACCTATATCCTATACCAAAATTATCTGGTTAGATTGCAAAAACAAAAAAAATTGGGAAAAAAAATTTTCCAAAAAGGAATAGTTTTGCATCAATATACATATGTATATGTATGTAACATATGTATAGCAGAATGTTAATCGCTGATTAAGTTTAAAAGATTTTGAATGCGGTTTTTTAAAATTCATAAATTTGGGACTATGATACCCATATCTTATGCCAAAGTTTGGTAGTTCGTACGCAAAAAATTTCGCGAAAAATAAGTTTTGCAAAAAGGAAAATTTCTGCATCAACATATTCGTTTGCAGAATGTAAATCGCTGACTGAGTTTTTAAATTTATTTTTTGTACCAAAAAGCTTTTTTTCGCGTTCCGCGATTTTTTTTGCAATTTTTTAAGTGCGGATTTTTAAAATTCATAATCTTGGGACTATAATACCAATATTCTCATATAAAAGTTTGGTGGTTAGTTTGCAAAAAAAATTCGCGAAAAAAATTTTCCGAAAAGAAAATTTTCCGAAAAGAAAATTTTTTGCATCAGTGTATTTGTTTGCAGAATGTAAATTTCTGATAACAATTTTTAATTCATTTTTTGTACCATAAAGTTTTTTTTCGCGTTCCGCCATTGGTTTGCAATTTTTTAAGTGGGGTTCTTTAAAATCCATAATCTAGGGACTATAATACATATATCCTATACCAAAATTAGCTAGTTAGATTGCAAAAACAAAAAATCACGACAAAAAAATTTGCAAAAAGGAATAGTTTTGCATCAATATATTTGCTTGCAGAATGTTAATAGCTGATTATCATGCTTTGTAGAAGTCTTTTCGGCGGAAATTTTTATTACTTTTTAATAACGCAAAGGTTTATATCATTGGATGCAGAAATATGTCTATATGAATGTTATTTTAAGAATTTTTACAAAATTTATATGTAATTGTAATCAGAAAAAACTAAAAAAACGTTTTAAAACGTTTTATTTTGTTTTTTCCTCAATACAAAAAAAACGTTTTTTTTTTGTTTTTTCCTCAGTACAAAATAAAAATAATTCTCAACTTTCCTGAAAATATCAGTACGGATATTTTTAAAATTTTGTTTTTGAAAAGAAAACAAAAAATAAAAAAATTGATGAAAACAAAATATCCATCAAGAAAAATAAATTCATTTGTACACAAGTGATTTTTTTTTATTGAGGAAAAAACAAAATAAAACGTTTTAAAAGTATTAATATCGGGTGCCTGCTTTTAACCAGACTGGTGTAGGGTATTATATAGTCGGCATGCCCGACTTTAACTTTTTACACGTTTTCAGTAGGTTTGCTTTGTCTTTTGCTTTTTTAAGAAAAAGGTTTTTATAACATAGAAGCCGTAGTTTATTTCCTTTTTTTGTTATTTAGAATTGTCTACTTACTAATGTGGAAGTTTGGACATTTTTGAATTTTAGCAAGGATTTTTTTCATTTGCAATTGACTAAGTGTTAGCAAAACTTTTGCTGAGATTACTATTTTTTTGTTGCAGTTCGATGATTTTCAGCAAACTACTTTTGCTGAAATTACCAAGTTTTTTTTCAAGCATTCTTCTGATCACGTTTTGTCTCAGGCGAACGAAAATACAATAATTAATTGTTCTTTATGTTATGCATTTTTAGTAAAATCAATGAAATAAAATGATACAAATAGCATTGTTAGAATTTCGTTAATGTTAGTTTAATTGTGTGTAGCTTCGATTTGTAAATTTGTTTCACATTCAATATAAATATATCGTCAATCAATTATTAACCCATTCGGGCATGGATACTGAAGATGTGTGCTGTGGCGAGACCCGAAAAAATGTATTCTATCTTGCGGGCTTTATCAGATTTTTTTTAAATTTTTGTTCTCTATAGTTTACTTGTTTATCTTTCTTTTTATTTGAATAATAATTTAAAGAAAATCTGATCAAATCGAACGAAAATCATTAATTTACCAATTAAAAGATCAACCATACTTAAACTACTTTATCAATGAACTCATTTTAAAAATAAATGATTTAAACTGTTTTGTCAATTAAACCAATGGCCTTGCAACTCTCTCAATATTTTTTATTTGAAAAAATATTATGCGGCTTGGAACAGGAACGAACTCCGACTGGTTATTCAGGGATGGAAAAGGCTCACTTAATTGGGCTCTTATACCAAAAAATGTTAGATCGCTCTTACATATTTAAAAATGTAAGTAACTCAAAAATAGCTTCCTCTGGCTCGTTAAAAAGAATTAAAATTAAATATTTAGAATTAGCAAATATTAGCACAAATTGCGAAAAAAATATTTGCAAAAAGCGAAATTTTTGCAACAATATATTCATTTGCAGAATGTCGATCGCTGATTACCTCTTTTAATTCATTTTCTGTACCATAAAGCCTTTTTCGAGTGTAGGGGCTATAATACACATTTCATACAACAAAGTTTGGTGGCTACACTCAAAGAAATAAGTTAGTAGAAAAATTAGTAAAACGTCTTGTATATCAAGTGTACTAGTTTTCAGCAATTTTTTTTGCTGAAATTCCGTTTTCAGCAAAATTTTTAGTTATATTTTTTTAGCACTAAACTAATTTTGAACTAATGTTTTACTAATTTATTTTGCTAGAAAAATTGTGCTGATAACCGCATTCATAGCGTGGACGACAACCAGATAGACAAGATGTAGATGTCGCAGCTTGTCTGGAAACGGAAATGACAAAAAAAGAAAAACAACTCTACACATATTCTATATTTAAATTTTCAGCAAATAAATTTACTAAAGTAAAATTTCGCTACAAGTTTTTTGAGTTTTTTTCAGTCTACTAATATTCAGCAAAAAGTTTAATGATTTTAGCAAGGATTTTTTTCATTTGCAGTCGACTAAGTGTTAGCAAAACTTTTGCTGAAGATTACTATTTTTTTGGTAAAAATCAGCTCGCTGACTTTCAGCAAACCTTTTGCTGAAATTACCAACTTTTTTGCAAGCACGCTCCTGACTAAAAATTTGCTGCCACAGCAACATTTTTTGCTGACTTTACTGACTTTTTTTTTGAGTGTAGTTGCAAAAAAAATCGCGAAAAATAAAATTTGCAAAAAGGAAAATTTTTGCATCAATATATTTGTTTGCAGAATCTCAATCGCTGATTACGTTTCCTAATTAATTTTTTGTACCACAAAGTCTTTTTTCGCGTTTCGCTTTTATTTTCAATTTTTTAAGTACGTTTCTTTTTAATTTATAATCTAGGGACTATAATACACATTTCATACAACAAAGTTTGGTGGCTGCAACAAAAAAAATCGCGAAAAATAAAATTTGCAAAAAGGAAAAATTTTTTCATCAATATATTTGTTTGCAGAATGTAAATCGCTGATTAAATTTTTTAATTAATTTTTTGTACCATAAAGCCTTTTTTCGCTTTCCGCGATTATTTTGCAATTTTTTAAGTGTGGTTTTTTTAAATTTATAATCTACGGTCTATAGTACCAATTTTATACACAAAAGTTTGGTGCTTAGTTTGCAAAAAAAAAAAAAAATCGCGAAAAAAAATATTTGCAAAAAGGAAAATTTTTGCGTCATTGTATTCATTTGCAGATTGTTAATCGCTGATTGAGTTTTTTAATTATTTTTTTCTACCACAAAGTCTTTTTTCGCGTTCCTCTATTATTTTCCAATTTTTTAAGTACGGATTTTTAAATTTATAATCTACGGAGTATAATGCCCGTTTCATAAAACAAAGTTTGGTGGTTAGTTGAAAAAAAAAGAAAATTTTGGCATCGTTTGCAGAATGTAAATCTTTTAATTAATTTTTTGAACCCCAAAGCCTTTTTTCGCACTCAGATATTATTTTGCAATTTTTTACGTATGGTTTTTTTAAATTCATGATCTAGGGCTATAATACTTTTAGTATAGTATATAGTATAATTCCATAGTATAGTTCCATTCTTGATTTTTATAACTAAATTATTATTTTCCATCCCTGGTTACAATCGATGTTTGGAGTCATACAAAGAGCGCACATAATGACCCTGCAAACATTTAAAAGATACTTTCTAAGAAGTTATTAAAGCGATATCTTCTATTTGTCATTTGAATGAAAATAATCAAGTAGTATTTACTTTGAAATTGTCTTCCTTTTATCACTTGGAAGATAATTCGGCGATATATTGAAGAAAATAATTCAAAAATTTTATCTTTTGTCATAACTTTTTATGACAATATTGCGGCAGTATCATTTGAAAGATAAAGCAAATTTGTTTGAAATCTTTTATCAATTTAAAAAAAATTAAAACTAAATTTGTACAAAAACAATCAAAAGATATATAGGAAATAAACTCGTGAAAAGTTAAGATTAATTGCGCGGGAAAAATCGGCTAAGATGAAATCAAGATAATTTATAAGTTGGTAAATGGATCACTTATGTATGCAGATATTGTTTTTCATGCTTAAATTTAATAATGAATAAATTAAATCGTTTTTTTTATTGTACCGGGAGTTTATTTAGCGATATCCCTTTTATATATTTAGTTAGAATATTCTTCCACCTCAAGTCCAAATTCTAATATGATATTGTCATATTAGATTTTTATTTGTTGTTTCAAAAATTGTATTCTCTATCATGAAAATGATCAACCCCTTTTTGAAACAACAAATAAAAATCTAATATGACAATATCATATTAGAATTTGGACTTGAGGTGGAAGAATATTCTAACTAAATATATGAAAATATAGAAAGTCCGAAAAAACAATTTTTGTATTTTTTAATGCAAAAATTAAAATAATTGTTGATATCCCTTTTATCTTCCATATGAGTTATTGCTTTCATATTGCCTGGAAGTATTGTTTTAGTGTAACAGTTGTTTCCGACGGAGGAAACTTGCGGAATGCGAAATTGATATTGCCGGCAATAAATGTTTTCTTCCTGGCGATATGTTCGGAGAATCTTCTTCGTATTGCCATGTTTGCTGGGTGATATTGGTTTGAGTATGTTCCTGTTCCAAGGCACATAACACTGTGAGACAAATGGTAGGGGTCGGGAAGAGTTCAAACTACCGGGGAAAGTTATATCGGTAAAAAAGAAGTTATACGTGTCCCGGCGTTTCGCTGGGTCACCTCTACGAATCGAGATATATCGATTTGACCTTTGGTGGTCTTTTTTTTTCTCAACAGTTTTGCCGGTAAAAATAAATGTATGAAGAAAAAAATATTTTTTGCCTAAAATATTAAAAAAAAGTAATAAACAAAAGGTTATTGATTTTTATGGTAGCGGTAACAAACATTTATTTTTACCGGCAAAACTGTTGAGTATATGGAAAAATGTTATATGAACAGATTAAAGGAATTGTAATTTTTAATTTTTTTAAAATTGTTTGAGCAAAATCGGACTAGTGGTTCTCGAGTTATGTCAAAAAAAAAGATATATCTCGATTCCTAGGGGTGACCCAGCGAAACGCCGGGACACGTATAACTTGTTTTTTACCGATATAACATTTCCCGTTGGTTTCATCCCATCCCGATTTTGACTGTCGCATAGTGTTATGAATGAAATTAATGGTATGAAAACGACAAATGTTTAAATCAACGATGCAACAAAAATCACTTGGTATATTCGGCGCTTGAACGCAACGAATGTTTATTCGGGTGTTGTTTTGCAATCTCTGAAATGCAGTTGGAGTTCTCTGAAATGCATACCTAATAATTTTGTGACGCGGTTTCCACAACAACCTCAGTTTTCGCAGCGGTCAAAAATTTTTATCAGTTGCGTTAAGCGAGGTGGGTCTCTTTCTAAAGGTTTAAGAGTTAACTAATAGTTAACCCAAAAATTTGTTGTTGTTTTGTGTAATTTTTTTTACGTTTTCTTTTGTATAGTTAAGTTAAAGCTAACCGTACAGTTTAAGACCCACCGTTAATATTTATAATTTTAGCTTAACTCTTTCACTACCCTTGTACACTACAGTGTACACATCTTTAAAAGAATATATAAAATTTAATAGTGCAAAAAAACTTTATACTTTTGACAAATAAATTTATTAGGGTCTTGGACTTCAAATAAAAATCATTATATGTATAAACAGTTCAACATGCCAATATTGTCGCGATATTTGTTAATGAAGTCTAATTTTTTTAGTATATCATAATCTCCGTGAAAAGGGGGTTTTGGTGTTTCTCCTAAACTAATGTAGATAGATAATTGAAATTTGGCATACAGCTATGTTTTATGACGAGAAGAAAACCAACAAAAAGATTTTTGGCTACTAGAATGTTTAAGGGGTAAAAAGGGGCTCAGAAGTTTGAAAAAACCGATTTTCGAACGTCATTTTTGGTGAATAGGAGGGGGACGGGGTAAAATATGTTACATATTTTTTTCTAATTTGAAGACTCTTAACAAGAATCTGAAGTCAAAATAACGCTACACCCGCAAACAAAAAGTGGGTAGTGAAAGGGTTAACATACAAATCAAATCAAATTGCCTTAACAATCGAAACGAAATTAACATTATTAAAATATTTGAATATTTAAAAGAAAAACCTAAAAACTACTTTAGTATTACCTGTATTTGAGCTCATATCTATCAAGCTTAAGTAATTTAAAGCGAATCTTCTTATGTTAAACCGAAGTATTAAAAACTTTTAAACAGTTAATGCTTATAATAGTACGTCAGCAAAAAATTTTAAAAAATAACGCGAAGAAGTTAGATTAGATGGGAAAATTAAAAAACGTTGGCATTTCAACGTTGATAATTATCCACGTTGAAAATTAACGTGCATACGAAAAGTAATGTGTAAGGTTTTGTCTAAAACATGTTTTTATGTAATTTGACTTTTTTATGAGTTAACGGATAAGTCTAAAACTATTGTATAAGTATAAGATAACTTTTAAGAAAATTGTGAATTTTACTTAAAATAAAATATAAAAATTTTTCATACATGTTATACATCTTAAATTATTTTAATTGTTTGGTTGATTATAGTTTTTTAATTGTTATGTGTATTTATTGCGTTTTTATACCAATTTAATTAAAATAAATGTAAAGATATAAAAAATGAATTGAATTTTAAATATTAACCAGACGGGGGTGCTCCAAAAAACGAATCCACATAAAAGCATGTGATTTTTAACACCTCGTTTGCTCTTATCACTCACTGTACCATTTCCGCATCCTTTTTATACTCCGGGCTTCCTAGCGTCTCACAGGCAGCCACGAAACGCTCTGTTCCAATTTTACCATTAAATGTATGATCTCTTCAATTTTAACCATTTTTTATATATGATTTCTAAAGGCGTGTACATTTCAAGGTACAAGACTATTATTTTTCTTAGGAAAAAGTGATATTTTGTGTTTATTGTGATTGTGTATTTGTTATTAAATTTAAAAATTGTTCATTTTTATAAATTAAATTGCAATTTCAGTTAAAGCACCGTAAGTTGTTCCAGTTTCACGTGAAAAAGCTGTTATACTCCATATAAAAATAATTGATTTTTCACGACAATCAGTTTCACGTGAAAATTGTGTAGAGTTTGTTTCCACTCAAATTTAATGTACAAGACTATTATTTTTCTTGGGAAAAAGTGACATTTTTTGTTTATTTTGATTGTGTCTGTGTTATAAAATTAAAAAATTGTTCATTTGTTTATATTAAAGTGCAATTTGAGGCCTTTAAAGTTCGAGTGAAATTTTTCCACGTGAAAAACAACTTAAAGGCGAAATTTTTCCACGTCAAAAACAACTTACGGAGCTTAAAAAAGAAAAAGTTGATATCAGAAATCACAAAAGTCGACTATTATTTAAAATTTCTTACCATACAAGATATTTAAAATGTACCCAGTGCAGAAAATCATTACCAGATATGTGGTTATGTAACTACATACCTGGTAATGGTAACTAGTTACTATTGGATAATATATTCTATAGTTATCCTTTCGGGTTAAAATAATTAACCAGCGGTGTGATTTTTTATATAAAATTATAATAAAAAATTGTGTTTATTTTACAGCAATAGAAAACGGAATTATCAAAATCAATTTTCTTTTTCAAACAAAAATATCAAACATAAAATGATTACAAAAATATTTTACAAAGTGTTTTTCATACAAGTAGAATTAACATTTGTCCAACAGTTACTTTTATTATTACATTTCTTATTACCTTTATATGGCGATGTCGCGAAAAATAATGAGTTACACATCAGCATACGAAAAATCAAAAAACATGTCGTTACCTATGTGCTTACCAGTATTGACTAAAATAATGATTCTAAAAATAGATTTTCAAAAAAATGAGTTTTATAAAAAAAATATTTTTTTAACTCTTTCACTACCCTTGTACACTACAGTGTACACATCTTTAAAAGAATATATAAAATTTAATAGTGGAAAAAAAATTTTACTTTTTACAAATATGTAAGTTTATTAGGATCTTGGACAAGTCAGCTTACTCGCCAACATACAAAGAATCAAAAAATATGTGGTTACATATATCATTACCAGTGTTGAAAAAATTTTAAGTCTTAAAATAGATTTCAGAAAAATTTACAAAAAATCTAGAACATTATTTTATTTTTGAAATAATGATAAAAATAAGTCATAATACATTATTTTTTATTTTGAAGTAATGAAAAAAGTAAGTATTTATTAATAACTTATTATTATATATTTTAAAATAATGCAGAAAGTAAGTCGGTGTCATTACTGGTAGTCCAAAAAATAATGATATATCATTACCGTTTCTACACTGGGTACCTTAAAATTCTTCTTTAAATTTGAAGTTTTGATTTATATTCAATGCAATCAAAATAACAAAAACTACCAACAATGATGATTAGGGCAAGGAATTCCATACAAAAGCATGTTATTCCTCGACAGTCCAAAACATAAATGCATGTTTTTGCATATTTCGACTTTAAATGCATATTTGGTGGCTTTTTAATGCATATTTTTCATTTTTAGTAGCATTTTTTATTGTGTAAAAAAATATAAAAAATTGATACGTTTTCATATTTTGATTCAATCAAAATAAACATTTTTAAAACTTTATTGACCTATGGGAAATCTTCGAGTTCTGTGTCTTAAAAAACTTAAATATATTTTTAAGTTTTAAAGTGCATTATTTTTGCAAAAATTATAGTTTTTAGTGCATATTTCTTATATTGTTAGTGCATATTTTTCTTTTTTAACCGCATATTTTAGGCGCATATTTTTCATTTTTAAGTGCATGAAGTTCCTTGCCCTAATGATGATATACCAAGTACCTACTAGCAACAACATGTTTGCTGCACTTGATGTAGACAATAATGATGTTGATAATTATATTAACGATAATGCTAACAAAGAGTTTTCTGAAGAAAAACCGCCTCCAATAATTATTCCAAATGTTTCAGATGAATGAATAACTTTTCAAAAATAGTAAACCTTGAAGATTATTCGTACAAATCTTTGAGAGATGGTTAGGTAAGAAAAATGGCAAAAAACGTAAAGGCATATATAGAGAGATAGTAAAATATCTATCTTTCGTAAAAAAACATAAACGTGTTCAAATCACATTACAAATGTTGTTTTCAGCCGATCAAGCCGCCGCCGCCGCCGATTATTTTGTTGCGCCGCCGCCGCCGATTTTTATCCGGCTCAACTTCAATCGCCGCCGCCGATTTTTTGCTTGCGCCGCCGCCGCCGATTATTTTGGTCGGCTTGTTTCTCTGCTTTCTAGTTCTTGTTCAATTTGTTGTAAAAATCTACATAGCTTTTCTATTTAAACACCTTTTTAATTGAAAAATTTAATAAAAATTTCCTTTTTAGGCATTTCTATTTACAAAAAGGAATATTTAGTTTATTAAATTTGGATAAGATTTTAATATTAAACAAAAGCTTCGATTTATTTACATATTTATCTCTTTAACACATTTAAACAAGCGTCTTCAAAAATTGTCGATAATTTTATGGAGTTGTAAAATCACCGATAGGCTTTTGCAACTTTTATACTAATTTTTGTAAATGATAAACATATTTTCTGAATGAATGAAATGAGCGATTGAACTAAAAGATCTATTAGTTGTGAACTAGGTCTTTGGTTCAAATTAGTGAATAGTTCAATTGAACTAGTTGAACCCAACTGATGATATAACAGCTGATAAAAACAATTTACCCAAATTTACAAAAAAAAAATCTGGGCTTTTTCGTGCAAGAAGAACAAGAATATTACTCTCTCATGACAGCTCTCATTTACCCAATTGTGTAGTAAGAAAACGCTTTTCGGTAAAATTGGGATGCCGCGGGATCCCAATGTTGAGTACCCGAACACAGCTAGTAGCTGATAGATAGCTGTATGATTTTTATTCTAATTACTTGCATATTTTAAGATGCATACAATAAGTTGGAACAAACAAGTTTTGTTTTCTTTGAAAACAAAATAATCAATTTTTTTGGTTCTCCTGGGAGAGAATTTTGTTTAAAAGGAAGGGTTTTTTGGAAAATTGATTGAATTGAAATATAATTGAATAGTTAACAAAATTAAAAATTTTGGTTTTTAACTACAATTTAAATTAAAGTTTTAATCCATTTAATTAGAATTTTAATTCACTTGAATTTCAATGAAAGGTTTAACACATTTGATTTAAATTCTAATTGATTTTTTCAAAGGATTTCAATTAAAATTTTACTTGATTTTTTGTTAAAACTTTAATTGAAAATTTTGATGATTTTTTATTAAATTTTTAATTGATATAATTAAAATTTTAATTGAAAATTTTTTATTATATTTTTCAAAAAATTTTTATTGTTATAACTATGTTCTTAATTGGTTCGAATTTAATTAAATTTGTAATTGTATTTACAAATATTTTAATTGAAACTCGTTTTTACTTTTTTCTTTGTATAACACTAAATTTTTATGTACAAACAATATATATGTGCATATAAATATTAAACGTGTAAATCTTAAAACTAAACTAGGCTAGTTGCATTTTTTTAATGAAATAGTTCAAATTTTATTTAGATTTTTTTTCATAAAACTCCAACATGAGGTTTACTAATTTTTGAGTTTCCTCTATAGTCACCGCATTATACAATGATGCTCTAATACCACCAACCGAACGATGACCTTTCAACTGTATCATGCCTTCACTTTCAACTTTGGCTAAGAAATCCTTTTCCAGTTTATCATCACCCAGAGGACTGCCAATTCTGAATGGTACATTCATGCGCGAACGTACATTTTCATCTACAGGGCAATAATAAAACTTATTCGATTTATTAATCATATCGTAAATAAGTTGCGATTTTATTTGTGAATTTTTAGCCATGCCATCTATGCCACCATTACGTTTAATCCATTGCAATACTAAACCCATAACATAAATTCCAAAAGTAGGTGGAGTATTTAACAGTGAATCATTTTTATCCATTAGAGAAAAATTCAAAATTGATGGTGTTGCTTTAATTTGATGACCTATCAAATCATCCCTAATTATAACGATGGTGGTTCCAGCTACTCCAATATTTTTCTGCGCTCCAGCAAAAATTACTCCAAATTGTTTAATATCAAATTTTCGAGATAAAATATTCGACGACATATCGCAAACTAAGGGAACTTCATTAGGTGAATCCGGCACAAAATCAAATTCCACACCATCGACAGTTTCGTTATCGCAATAATAAATGTATGAAGCTTTGGGGTCTAAGCTCCATGTTTCCAAACGTGGCACTGTGGTGTATTTTGTAAATTTTGGTAAAACTAAATTAACTTTGCCATATTGGGTGGCTTCTTTGGCAGCCTTAGATGACCAAGAACCTGTTACAACATAATCCGCTGTACCAGTGCGCCCAATCAGATTCATGCATACTGCTGCAAATTGACCAGTACCACCACCTTGCATAAACAAAACCTTATAGTTGTCGGGTACATTTAAAAGCTCTCTCAGCGTGCTAATGGCATCCTGATGAATTTTGCCATAGGTTGATGAACGATGAGACATTTCCATCACTGAAATTCCACTTCCATTGCAATTTAATAAATTCTGCTGTACTTCTTTTAAAACCTCTTCGGGCAATTTAGCTGGGCCGGCACCAAAATTAAGAACCATTTTATTTTGCAGTTTTTAGGATGTGGATGTGTGTCTTTATATTCAGATTTACGCAGTTTGTAACTGGAATACTACTTTTAAAATGTGGGTTATCTTGTTTTTTTTTTTTCAATAAAGAAACAAAACGGGATCAAGTTTGACAAAATTCGTTTACAGTTTAACTAAACCAAGTTTAACTAATATCCCAAAAACTCGGCCTTAGTCTCCTTTTCACAATGTACAGTTAGCTACTAACTGGGACTTTAACTAACAGAATTGTTGTTGTTTCAATTATAAAATCGTTAGTCTCTATATATGCAGGTGGCCGTACGTTCCACTTTTGTAACTTTTCTTTATATGTTTCTTTATACGAGTATAAACCACGACGAGAACTTGTATGATACTAATTTTTTAATGAAAAACAGTTTACTTAAATACTAAACATGTAAATCTTAAAACCAGTGTTGCCATAACGGCGATTTTCTTATCAGATCTAGCGATTCCCTAGCGGGAAGAATTGTCCTGTAGCTATTAGCCAAAAATCTAGCGATTTTTTATCAGCCATAATATAATTTTTAAAACTCGCTTTTATGTTGAAAAATATAAAATTCGCATATTGATATTCCTTCTTAAACGATTTTAGTAAAAAAATCTCTAAAAACTACACATTTCCATAAAATATGGGCATGCAGTTTTTCACTGCAGAACGCCCTCTATTGAGTATTTTCAATACTAATATTAATCCAATGAAAATCGGGATTCATTATTTGAAGCCTAATCGTAAAATTTTTTATTATTTAAAAGTTTATAACACTTATGAACATATTAAAGAAATTTTTGAATAAAAACTCCTTTAAGTACCATATTTCAACAATCTTGGGATAAAATCGGTAAATTTTTGCACTGTTTATAAATCTAGTGATTTTCTAGCGATTTTTGGTTCTGATCTAGTCATTTATTTTGAAAATTTGTTGGCAACACTGCTTAAAAATAAACTAGGCTACCTGTAACTATACTTGCAGGGCATCATAAAACGTTATTCTTAAGGAGTGAGATCATAAAAATGTTAACACACATAAAGTTAAATAAAAAACAAACCACTGAATTTTAAGACTTCAAACCAAATTTTTATTAAATAAAATTTAATACAAAATCAACAAAAAAAAAACCGCATGGAATTCTAACCACTACGAACAAAATTATCCACTTTTTCCGGAAGCCCTCCCATTAAGGCTTTTATGGTAGTTTCTGTCACCTTTTTAGAGCAGGTGGTCCATCTAAATTTGAAATCTTGCATGTCCTGGGAGACCTTTTTTGTGCCCTTTAATTCTCTTTTAACAAGAGTCCAATATCTCTCCACTGGACTGAGCTCCGGGCAGTTTGGTGGATTTGTATCTCTTGGTACAAAAACCACATTATTATCATTATACCACTCCAGCGCTTTCTTGCTGTAGTGAGAAGATGCTAAATCGGGCCAAAAGTAAGTGGATACATTGTGCTGACTCAAAAATGGAAGAAGTCTCTTCTGCAAACACTCCCTGATATAAATTTCGATGTTTATAGAGCTAGATGTCACAAATGACTGGCTTCTTTGGCCGCAGCTACATATGGCTTGCCATACTAGGAATTTTTTAGGGAATTTTGTTTGCTTTTTCGACCTAAATTTTTCCGCAACATTTCCTCGAACATAGGAAACATTAAATTCTTGACCAGGGAGCTGCGACAAATCAGCCAGGACATAAGTTTCGTCGTCCATTACACAACAGTTGTATTTTTGTATAATATTTGATTTCAATTTTCGAGCTCTGGTTTTGGCCTCCAAATTTTTAAAAGCATTTCTATCGGGAACTTTTTGAACTTTGTAGGACTTTAGTCCTGACTTACGTTTCACTTTACGTACAAAAACGTCCGAGCATTGGACTAACCGAGCTGTTTTTCTGCCAGATGTGTTATTCTTATAAAATTTGTTCCATAAATCTCCTATGATTTTACAAAGCGTTTATGAATTTAGGGGTAAATATTTTGTATGGTACCTTTGAAAAATATTGATAGTAGGTATGTTTCTTTACTTTTTGGGTAAAGTTCGGTAAAATGAGAGTTAACAAGAAATACTTTCACGAAATGACAAAAATGCACAAAAGTAAATGAACGCGAAAAACCATATTTAAAGCCCGAAAAACAAACGTCAATAGATTTGTGCATTATAGTTCGTTTTGGTGAGCGGTCTTTCTAGCAGAGAAACAAGCCAGCCGCCGTGAGCCGTTTAAGCCGCCGCCGCCGGTCATTTTTGCCTCAGCCGCCGCCGCCGATTTTTTTCGGCTCATTTCGGCTGGAAGTATCAATTTTCAAATATAAAAAATTTAAAAATAAATATATTTTTTAAAAAGAATTTACTAATTCATTAAACTTGAACAACCAGAGCTAAAAACAATTTTTTTATATGAAAAGAAAAAAGTTAAAATCTTCTAAATATTAAATTTTTATAAATATAATTTTTTTAAGCTATAAAAGCTTATGTAAATTTATACTGTGAAAAAAATTAAAAAAAAAAGTTCTTAATGGGTTAATATAATACTTCAGATTGCAACTCTTTGCAGATGTGTAAAAAATCAATTAATAAAAAATGTTAACTGCTTAACTTTGCATTTAAAACTCAATATATTTATTTCGTGTATGCATTTTTATCAAAAATTATGACGAAAAATCGTTACAGAGTTGAAGTCATGTTAGCATAGATATACGAAAAAGTTTGTAAAATGTATTCATTTTTGTTAAAAGCGTTACTTCTCCTATTCATATAAATTCTTACAGTTAGTGTTTAGCTTCATTGGTTATTAAAATATAAGCTATTAAAGTTAAAACACCTTATGAGTTACCGGTTGCGGAGTTTACATTTGGCCTATAATTGGTTACAAATTTTATGTACTAACCAAAAATTGGTCAGATTGTTATAAATTTTGTAAAACAGGTGACAATGCGCTGATATATATCGAAATATATAACCCAAATGTAATCCATGCATTTGAAATTAGCTGGTTACATGGTTTTTATCACATTTTTTGATATCACCCATATATATTTTTTCAATTCTAAAATACATTTTTAAAAATGGTCCAGTTGAATATTTTGGATAAATTAAACATTTTGTAACAAATAACTGAAAAAGTAAAGATAAAAGATATTGTAAAATTCTATAATATTTAGAAAAGGACACTTACGGATAAAATGCTCAAACCAATGTTCGAATTGATCACATAATTTCATCATTTAAGGACATTATTGATTGGGCATCCTGCCCAAACTTTCTAACAAAGCCTCCATTCAAAAGTCTTCAAACAAGTTTAATTTCTTAAATCAATCGATATGTATTTTTTTCTATGGTCTTTATTTATTCCTTAATTTGTTAAAATTAAAAAGAATAAATAAAAAAATATTGATTCCCAGTATGCTTTAATTGTCTGAAAATTCTATAAGAGGCAAAAATTGTTTTGAGTTCCAACGGGGTTACATTTTCCCAATGTTGGGATTACTTTGGAGCCCTTTACATTGGCAAAAAAATATGCTGGCAAAATTAAAATTTTGCAAGTTATGTTTCAACGAAAAGGACTTGGTACTAAAAGGGTATGTTTATAATTTATTAAATAAAACTTGTATGTTATATTAAATATTTAGGACCATTTGTTAGATATAGTCTTGACTAGCCATGGATCTGTGCGAACATGAAACAAATCACACGTGAACCAACAACAAATCTTATACACCCAAAATATTATATAGTGGCATAGTAAACAAAATCCATAGTCAATTTGAATTTTAAATAAATCCACTATTATAATCAATAATAACTATGGAAAAAGAAAAAATAAAACATTTTTTAATTGACCAATTAAGAAAAAAACAAAACTAAAACAATATATACACAACGGACGGACAAATTTTATTTAATTGTAAGTAAATGTTGTTAGCGTCTTTTAAAATGGTTTTAATATTAAATCACAATTTGTTTACAGATTAAAAATTTGAAAAGAAAAGAAGCCTTCAAGAAAAGATTCCAAAAGGAGGACTTCCAAAATAAAATTAAATGAATATGGCGGATTCAGAGGGTTTGCAAAGGGTAACATCTTAAGTATTTAAATTTTAAATTTTGAAAATATTAATAAAAAGTGTAAAATGAAAGATTTCTTCTTATTTACTTTTCTAATGCACTCAAAACTGCTGGATTTGTGGATTCTATTAAAGATTTTCAAATGAGTAATCGTTGATATCAACTATTTTTAAAATTAATTCCACTTCAACTATAAAATCGTTGCTAATAACATTCTCCATAGTTGATTTGTTTATTTAAAATAAACCTAGTTAGTGTTCACTACTTTGTACCCACTATGACATAGTGAGGGTTATTTCACCTATGACATAGTTGAAAAAATAGTGTTCATCAACTACGCAATTTTTAGAGTGTATAATTGATTTTATATACATATATTTTTTTGCGAGTGATTTTCTGACCGTGCAGACGTTAATTGTGATTTCTTTTCTATAATTCTATTTAAAATTAAAAGCAAAAACATTTTTTATTGTTTTAAGAAAAAACTTTTTTTAATGCATTGTATATTGAAATTATTATTACGAGGGCGACCGCAAAAGTAACTGGCCTAACATAAAAAGAACCGTTTTTTTGGAATTATTATTATTTATTTTTCAACATAATCTCCTTCCAACTCAATACACTTCATCAAACGTTTTTAAAGTTTTTTAATTCCATCCGAAAAATAAGATTTTTCAAGACCTTCAAAATATGCCTCAGTTTCAGCAATAACCTCGCTATTGGACGAACATTTTTTGCCACCGAGAAATTTTTTTAAATTTGGAAACAAGAAATAATCAGAAGGAGCTAAATCTGGACTATATGGTGGATGCGGAGCAATTTCAAATCGTAATTCGGCCAGTTTTTGTTGAGTTAAAAATGCGATTTTTTGGGGCAAAGTCAACAAACGCGGCACCCATCTTGCAGATAGCTTTTTCATGTGGAGTTCATCATGTAAAATACCTCAAACTTGTTTTTCGTGTATTTTAACAATATCAGTAAGTTCTCTGAGCTTTATTCGTCTATCTTTAGTCACTTCATTAAATATTTTTCTAATGTTTTCAATAGTAGTAGCAGTTTTCGGTCTTCCAGAGCGTTGTTCATCTTCCGTACTTGAACGACCCATTTTAAATTGTTGAACCCAGGATTTCACGGTGGAGTATGATGGTGCATTATCACCATGAACAGAATCCAATTCATCTTTGATTAATTGTGGCGTATAACCTTTCATATAAAAGTGTTTAATTACCGCACGAAACTCTTTATTTTCCATTTTTCAAAAATTACAAAACTTGTTTACTTCAATCACCTGTAACAAAGAAAATAATCGTTAAATATTTCGGAAATTTTGACAGATGGCTTATAAAAGATTGCTTAAAAAAAAAAAAGTTGCTAGTAAAACAGAAAATGTGACAGGCCAGTTACTTTTGCGGTCGCCCTCGTAATTATTATTAAGTAGTAAACAAAGGGATTAAATATTCTGCAATACTAATCCTCTGCTGTTACAGCAGAATGGATAGTAGCAGCGAGTCTACTGAAGAAAGCGATAGTGTCTGGTAGACAGTCGCTGAAAACAAAACAACAAAACGACGACAAAATCGATCACCAGAATTAGTTAAGCATGCAATCAAAATAACAAAAACTACCAACAATGATGATTAGGGCAAGGAATTCCATACAAAAGCATGTTATTCCTCGACAGTCCAAAACTAAAATGGACTAAACATTTATACGACACATCAAATTTAGAACAAACTGGCATCGATTTGTAGTTGCATATTTTTGCATATTTTGACATAAATGCATGTTTTTGCATATTTCGACTTTAAATGCATATTTGGTGGCTTTTTAATGCATATTTTTCATTTTTAGTAGCATTTTTTATTGTGTAAAAAAATATAAAAAATTGATACGTTTTCATATTTTGATTCAATCAAAATAAACATTTTTAAAACTTTATTGACCTATGGGAAATCTTCGAGTTCTGTGTCTTAAAAAACTTAAATATATTTTTAAGTTTTAAAGTGCATTATTTTTGCAAAAATTATAGTTTTTAGTGCATATTTCTTATATTGTTAGTGCATATTTTTCTTTTTTAACCGCATATTTTAGGCGCATATTTTTCATTTTTAAGTGCATGAAGTTCCTTGCCCTAATGATGATATACCAAGTACCTACTAGCAACAACATGTTTGCTGCACTTGATGTAGACAATAATGATGTTGATATTTATATTAACGATAATGCTAACAAAGAGTTTTCTGAAGAAAAACCGCCTCCAATAATTATTCCAAATGTTTCAGATGAATGAATAACTTTTCAAAAATAGTAAACCTTGAAGATTATTCGTACAAATCTTTGAGAGATGGTTAGGTAAGAAAAATGGCAAAAAACGTAAAGGCATATATAGAGAGATATAGAGTTGTGAAATTTCGGTATTTCTTGAGTACTCAATACTACTCAATACTTTTCAATTGAGTACTCGATACTACTCAATACTTTTAACGGTTTTTTTAATTTAAAAATAAAAATGTTATGAATTCGTATTTATTAGGAAAAATTATCACAATTCACATACACGTGTTAAATAACTATTGTTATTTACATTTTAATTAATTTAAAACATTTTAAATAAATTAATTAAATAATTTTTCCCAAAAATTCGTTACAAATTTCTTTGCTTCACAAATAGAGTTGTATTTTCAGAGCTGTATTTTTAGAGTACTATTTTTAGAGTTGTATTTTTATACGAAAAATACACATTTCTACGGAAAATTGCATCTTTAAAAGTATTGAGTAGTACCGTTTTAGTATTGAGTACTCAAAAAAACAGGCGGTATTGAGTACTCAGTACCGGAATACTCAATACTTTTACAACTCTAGAGAGATAGTAAAATATCTATCTTTCGTAAAAAAACATAAACATGTTCAAATCACATTACAAATGTTGTTTTCAGCCGATCAAGCCGCCGCCGCCGCCGATTATTTTGTTGCGCCGCCGCCGCCGATTTTTATCCGGCTCAACTTCAATCGCCGCCGCCGATTTTTTGCTTGCGCCGCCGCCGCCGATTATTTTGGTCGGCTTGTTTCTCTGCTTTCTAGTTCTTGTTCAATTTGTTGTAAAAATCTACATAGCTTTTCTATTTAAACACCTTTTTAATTGAAAAATTTAATAAAAATTTCCTTTTTAGGCATTTCTATTTACAAAAAGGAATATTTAGTTTATTAAATTTGGATAAGATTTTAATATTAAACAAAAGCTTCGATTTATTTACATATTTATCTCTTTAACACATTTAAACAAGCGTCTTCAAAAATTGTCGATAATTTTATGGAGTTGTAAAATCACCGATAGGCTTTTGCAACTTTTATACTAATTTTTGTAAATGATAAACATATTTTCTGAATGAATGAAATGAGCGATTGAACTAAAAGATCTATTAGTTGTGAACTAGGTCTTTGGTTCAAATTAGTGAATAGTTCAATTGAACTAGTTGAACCCAACTGATGATATAACAGCTGATAAAAACAATTTACCCAAATTTACAAAAAAAAAATCTGGGCTTTTTCGTGCAAGAAGAACAAGAATATTACTCTCTCATGACAGCTCTCATTTACCCAATTGTGTAGTAAGAAAACGCTTTTCGGTAAAATTGGGATGCCGCGGGATCCCAATGTTGAGTACCCGAACACAGCTAGTAGCTGATAGATAGCTGTATGATTTTTATTCTAATTACTTGCATATTTTAAGATGCATACAATAAGTTGGAACAAACAAGTTTTGTTTTCTTTGAAAACAAAATAATCAATTTTTTTGGTTCTCCTAGGAGAGAATTTTGTTTAAAAGGAAGGGTTTTTTGGAAAATTGATTGAATTGAAATATAATTGAATAGTTAACAAAATTAAAAATTTTGGTTTTTAACTACAATTTAAATTAAAGTTTTAATCCATTTAATTAGAATTTTAATTCACTTGAATTTCAATGAAAGGTTTAACACATTTGATTTAAATTCTAATTGATTTTTTCAAAGGATTTCAATTAAAATTTTACTTGATTTTTTGTTAAAACTTTAATTGAAAATTTTGATGATTTTTTATTAAATTTTTAATTGATATAATTAAAATTTTAATTGAAAATTTTTTATTATATTTTTCAAAAAATTTTTATTGTTATAACTATGTTCTTAATTGGTTCGAATTTAATTAAATTTGTAATTGTATTTACAAATATTTTAATTGAAACTCGTTTTTACTTTTTTCTTTGTATAACACTAAATTTTTATGTACAAACAATATATATGTGCATATAAATATTAAACGTGTAAATCTTAAAACTAAACTAGGCTAGTTGCATTTTTTTAATGAAATAGTTCAAATTTTATTTAGATTTTTTTTCATAAAACTCCAACATGAGGTTTACTAATTTTTGAGTTTCCTCTATAGTCACCGCATTATACAATGATGCTCTAATACCACCAACCGAACGATGACCTTTCAACTGTATCATGCCTTCACTTTCAACTTTGGCTAAGAAATCCTTTTCCAGTTTATCATCACCCAGAGGACTGCCAATTCTGAATGGTACATTCATGCGCGAACGTACATTTTTATCTACAGGGCAATAATAAAACTTATTCGATTTATTAATCATATCGTAAATAAGTTGCGATTTTATTTGTGAATTTTTAGCCATGCCATCTATGCCACCATTACGTTTAATCCATTGCAATACTAAACCCATAACATAAATTCCAAAAGTAGGTGGAGTATTTAACAGTGAATCATTTTTATCCATTAGAGAAAAATTCAAAATTGATGGTGTTGCTTTAATTTGATGACCTATCAAATCATCCCTAATTATAACGATGGTGGTTCCAGCTACTCCAATATTTTTCTGCGCTCCAGCAAAAATTACTCCAAATTGTTTAATATCAAATTTTCGAGATAAAATATTCGACGACATATCGCAAACTAAGGGAACTTCATTAGGTGAATCCGGCACAAAATCAAATTCCACACCATCGACAGTTTCGTTATCGCAATAATAAATGTATGAAGCTTTGGGGTCTAAGCTCCATGTTTCCAAACGTGGCACTGTGGTGTATTTTGTAAATTTTGGTAAAACTAAATTAACTTTGCCATATTGGGTGGCTTCTTTGGCAGCCTTAGATGACCAAGAACCTGTTACAACATAATCCGCTGTACCAGTGCGCCCAATCAGATTCATGCATACTGCTGCAAATTGACCAGTACCGCCACCTTGCATAAACAAAACCTTATAGTTGTCGGGTACATTTAAAAGCTCTCTCAGCGTGCTAATGGCATCCTGATGAATTTTGCCATAGGTTGATGAACGATGAGACATTTCCATCACTGAAATTCCACTTCCATTGCAATTTAATAAATTCTGCTGCACTTCTTTTAAAACCTCTTCGGGCAATTTAGCTGGGCCGGCACCAAAATTAAGAACCATTTTATTTTGCAGTTTTTAGGATGTGGATGTGTGTCTTTATATTCAGATTTACGCAGTTTGTAACTGGAATACTACTTTTAAAATGTGGGTTATCTTGTTTTTTTTTTTCAATAAAGAAACAAAACGGGATCAAGTTTGACAAAATTCGTTTACAGTTTAACTAAACCAAGTTTAACTAATATCCCAAAAACTCGGCCTTAGTCTCCTTTTCACAATGTACAGTTAGCTACTAACTGGGACTTTAACTAACAGAATTGTTGTTGTTTCAATTATAAAATCGTTAGTCTCTATATATGCAGGTGGCCGTACGTTCCACTTTTGTAACTTTTCTTTATATGTTTCTTTATACGAGTATAAACCACGACGAGAACTTGTATGATACTAATTTTTTAATGAAAAACAGTTTACTTAAATACTAAACATGTAAATCTTAAAACCAGTGTTGCCATAACGGCGATTTTCTTATCAGATCTAGCGATTCCCTAGCGGGAAGAATTGTCCTGTAGCTATTAGCCAAAAATCTAGCGATTTTTTATCAGCCATAATATAATTTTTAAAACTCGCTTTTATGTTGAAAAATATAAAATTCGCATATTGATATTCCTTCTTAAACGATTTTAGTAAAAAAATCTCTAAAAACTACACATTTCCATAAAATATGGGCATGCAGTTTTTCACTGCAGAACGCCCTCTATTGAGTATTTTCAATACCAATATTAATCCAATGAAAATCGGGATTCATTATTTGAAGCCTAATCGTAAAATTTTTTATTATTTAAAAGTTTATAACACTTATGAACATATTAAAGAAATTTTTGAATAAAAACTCCTTTAAGTACCATATTTCAACAATCTTGGGATAAAATCGGTAAATTTTTGCACTGTTTATAAATCTAGTGATTTTCTAGCGATTTTTGGTTCTGATCTAGTCATTTATTTTGAAAATTTGTTGGCAACACTGCTTAAAAATAAACTAGGCTACCTGTAACTATACTTGCAGGGCATCATAAAACGTTATTCTTAAGGAGTGAGATCATAAAAATGTTAACACACATAAAGTTAAATAAAAAACAAACCACTGAATTTTAAGACTTCAAACCAAATTTTTATTAAATAAAATTTAATACAAAATCAACAAAAAAAAAACCGCATGGAATTCTAACCACTACGAACAAAATTATCCACTTTTTCCGGAAGCCCTCCCATTAAGGCTTTTATGGTAGTTTCTGTCACCTTTTTAGAGCAGGTGGTCCATCTAAATTTGAAATCTTGCATGTCCTGGGAGACCTTTTTTGTGCCCTTTAATTCTCTTTTAACAAGAGTCCAATATCTCTCCACTGGACTGAGCTCCGGGCAGTTTGGTGGATTTGTATCTCTTGGTACAAAAACCACATTATTATCATTATACCACTCCAGCGCTTTCTTGCTGTAGTGAGAAGATGCTAAATCGGGCCAAAAGTAAGTGGATACATTGTGCTGACTCAAAAATGGAAGAAGTCTCTTCTGCAAACACTCCCTGATATAAATTTCGATGTTTATAGAGCTAGATGTCACAAATGACTGGCTTCTTTGGCCGCAGCTACATATGGCTTGCCATACTAGGAATTTTTTAGGGAATTTTGTTTGCTTTTTCGACCTGAATTTTTCCGCAACATTTCCTCGAACATAGGAAACATTAAATTCTTGACCAGGGAGCTGCGACAAATCAGCCAGGACATAAGTTTCGTCGTCCATTACACAACAGTTGTATTTTTGTATAATATTTGATTTCAATTTTCGAGCTCTGGTTTTGGCCTCCAAATTTTTAAAAGCATTTCTATCGGGAACTTTTTGAACTTTGTAGGACTTTAGTCCTGACTTACGTTTCACTTTACGTACAAAAACGTCCGAGCATTGGACTAACCGAGCTGTTTTTCTGCCAGATGTGTTAGGAGCTCTCTTAAGGATGCTCTTAACTTTATATGCCTTACCAATGTTACGATAACCAGTCGTTGTTTCTGTTCCCGGCTTTCTTTCAATTGTTAGGTGTTCCAGATACCTTTTTACCACTTTTGAAACTGTTTGGCGGTATACATTAGTCTCTTTTGCAATTTTTTTGTATGTCCATGTTTGGTTTTGTTGAAAATATTAAATTATTTTTGAGCGCACTTTTCTTTCATCGTCCATTGTGTAAAAAATTGGAAATTAAAACTCGTGATGTAAATTAATTTATTAACTGACATATTTTTAAAATGTAAATTGCCGAAAAAAAAATATGAGAAGCTTTAAACCCAGGGGTATGGCATCACCAAAAACAAAAGTTATAACGATATCGTTATCACTAGATGGCACTTTGTCAAAAAAAATTGACAATTTTCTTTTTTTTATTTAAATTGAAATAATAACAAACAAAAAAGCAAATAAAAAAAACCGAATTCTAAAATTTTATTATTTGAACACATTTTGCGCTTAATTTTTTCTTATTTTGCGCAGTTTTCAGCAATTTTTGAGTTTTTAAATATAGGCTCAGCTGATACTAAAGTCATACTAAATAGTTGCTCAGGTGATACTAAATTTCAGCGCCCCCTACAGGTGAGTAGTTTTGATTTCCTATCTCTATAATTAATAGTCTCTGTTTAAACCAAAGTTATAGGCAAAAATATGTGTTAACATTTTTATGATCTCACTCCTTATGATAAGTCAGACAAAAACAAAACCTTTTTCTGCATTGGTATCTAACTAATGGTAAAATACACCATCAGCATTTACCATGGTTGGCAAACACTAACCATAAAATACCAATAACGATATAAAACCTTTTCAAATCACCTTAAAATACCACTAACGAAATCATTTAAAACACCGCTAACCCTAAAATACCCTAACGAAATGATTTAAAATACCGTTAACCTTAAAATATCCTAACGAAGGAAATAAGAAGATAAACAGAGAAAATCTGAAGTAGAATGTTTGTATATGTCTGTTTGATCACTTCTGAAATTATTCATATAGAGACAATCTGACAATAAAAATATAAACAATAATACAATTTAATGGAAGATCACTGATGAAGCCTGTCCATAAAAAGGCAGAAACTAGATCTAGTCTGATTTGCTAATTTAATGTGTTTATAACTTTTGAGGAAGATTTATTCTTCTTCTTAACCTCAAACCTACTAAATTAGAATTAATAAAAATACATATTAATGACAATATTAATTGTATTTGGTCTATACGACGCGTTTGAAAAAACAACACTTTAATATAAGAAATAACTTACAATTTTTTATTTCTTTCTGTTGAAAGATCATCATTGAAATATTGACTTTCAGTTTTTTTGGACACACACATAAGATTTTGCAAAGTGACTGTCCGTAATGTTGTCAAAAAAATTCTAAAAAGCTATCATTAACCTTAAATTACCACTAACGAAATAAAATACCGTTAACCTTAAAATAACAAACGAAATATCTTTAAATACCAGCTGTGTTTTCGATTTAACTATATGCGTTAACTAAGAAAAAGCTAAAAGTACACAAAAACGTGTTTGAGACAAAAAATTATACATTACTTTTCCTATGCAACGCGCATAATTATTAGCTTTGAAAACTCAACGTTTATACATTTTCACACCTAACGTAACTTCTTCGCATCTAAAAAGTTTTGCTGGCGTATGTTCGATTATACCGCGAATAATATAAATATTAACTGTTTCAGATTTTTTTATACTTTAATTGGTTAAACCAGGGATGATAAAGTTAGTACTATAGTACTTTTTGTGGTACTATTGGAACCTCAAAAGTACTATGGTACTCCTCTGACTCATTTAGTACTATTTACGCATTTTTCGATTTTTAAATTTTTTGTGCTTTTTTAATTTTCAGAGATATTTAGCGTTTTTTTAGTCACCTGGATCTAGCATTTTTCATAAATCCACAATAAAAGCACAAATATATGAAACAGCCTATTAATTTAATGTCAGAAAAAAATACGAATAAAATTAAAAAAGAAACAAAAAATTTGAAAAACTAACAAATAAAAGGTTTTTATTATTTTTTTTTTATGAAATATGTTAAGAAAAAAAAACTGCACCTCACCAAATACATGTTTTCCATCTTGGACATGGAGAAATGGCTGAAATAGAAATGGCAATTTTTCACTCAACAGTAAGTAATTTAATTAAATTCTATTAGTGAATATTAAATATTTCAATGGAATTTTTCAATTGTGTAAAAATATAATTGAAGTGATAAAACTGAAAAATCAGATTGTTTATCGCTGTTTTATATAAAATATAATTAAAAATTAAAAGTTAAAGTAAAATCCTTCATCATCGAATTCGGTATTAAAAAATCAGGGTGAAAGAAGTGTCGGACAGAAAATTCTTTTTAAAATAGGGAGAATCTAACCCCATCTGTTGAGCACTTTTAGAAAAACTTTTTGGATTTATGAAATCCAAGTGATTAGAAAAAACGGCTATTATTTTGTTTATAGCGAACACATCAAATATCGGAGTTTTAGATTAGATGTTACTATTGAAAACTCAAGTTAAACACATAAAAAATGATCTTTCGCATTTTTTATTATTATCGCGTATATTTGTAACTTTACCTGTTTATTTGAATGAACGCACCTGTTAAAACTATTCACATTTCAATTTTGCATTTAGCCACTTTTTTGATTTTTTCATAAATTAAATACAGAATTTTTTAAATTTGTATCATTTAAAAACAAATAAAACAGAAAATAAAAAACAACAAACAAAACAATACAAAATAATTTTATTTTTGACAATATTCAAATGTGGGTATAAATACGAAAAAGTTTACACATGAAAATGTAAGCGTCTATTTACGAGGGCTCGTAAACTAGTTTTGACATTAATCGAGTAAACTTACAACATATACACAGTATGCGAGGAGTAAATACTTTAAATGAATACCTTTATAGAATTCAGAAATCTAGAAATTTTGTGTTTTTTTTTGAAACGAGCAAAATGTTTTTCCACATCAGAACTCCTAAAGAATTCACTCATTCGATTTTCATTTCTGAATGATTAAGTACCTAAAACCTATTTCGAAGAATGGAATGAGTTCTTAATGCACTTAATGCAATCATTAAATTCATTTGATTCGATTGTCAATCAATTTGTTCATTCGAGAATATTCTTATGACATTACAAGGTGGAATAGACCTGTAAATAACTTTAAAATAATATTCGCTTTAAAACGAAGGTAAATACGATATTCAGGGACTTTAAATTCTGAACCCTACATTCACAGAAATAAACCTATAAAAATAGCAGAAAAAGCTACTAAAAATTAAGCAAAAATGGCCTTACAAAAGAAACTGCTGAGATTAGCAGATTTATATATTTTTTATATCATTGAAAATAACAAATTATACTGTAAAATCTGCAGAAAATATTAATATTAGTAGAGTAAGAATAGCAAAAATAAACTGTTATATCTACAAAATTTTTGTTACTTTTAAGTTAAATTTAGTTGAATGAAAATAGCAGTCTATCTCGCAAAAATCAACGGAAATGGTTGCTAAAAATAGTAAACTCCTAATTTCAGAAGACTAGATTTTTATTCGTATTAAAAGAACTAGAAAAAAAGCTTTCTAGATTTAAAATTTTTAGTGATTTTTAGTCTACTAATTATTATTTATTACTAATTTTAGCAGGTTAAGTTATTTTCTTTTAACTAAAATTTATTCAAATATAACTAAAATTTTATATATATATTTAACAGTTTGGTTTTTGCTGTTCTTATCTTACTAATATTTTACAAAAGTAATCTGATAGGATTTTTTTATGCATCGTAATTTTTAATAGTTTTAAATAAAATTTTTACGTTTTTCTATTGCTGTATGATATAACAGAACTCTATTTTTTATCAGATTTTATTTGTCAATTTATAATGATAAAAAAATTAAATGAAAAAAATTTTTGGTACTATAGAGGTCGCAAAAGTACTATTTTTGAAGCTGGTTAGTACTATTTTAAAAATCCCATTTATCATCCCTGGGTTAAACGTATATTTGCTTTTAATACTTACCCAGCAAAATCTTTCATTACAAAATAAGTGGTTATATGGGAAAATCTACGAAACAGGTCGATTTCAGATTTTAAAAATGAAAAATTTCAAATTAGTGGCACAATTTTTTTCCTAGATTAACTTATTTAAAATACATTAAAAAGAAGTAATCTGTTCGCGTGTATACATTTTTTTGAGTGCTGAAAATGTTATAAACAAAAAATCGCACACATTTTCGCTAGTAAATATTTTGAAATTTTTGGATTTTTCGGGCATGCGACCACACATTTTCAAGTAACTTTCCGTACTGAGTCCGAATTTGGTTTCCAAATTTTTCCAGCACATCTGGTTTTTGAGCAAATTGAGGTCAAAGTTACCAAAAATCTTTTTTAGCTATTTTTGAGTAGTTTTTACACACTTTTAACTCGATTTAATAAAAAAAGATGAAACAAATTTTTCAATCATCACGATAATTTTATTCGAAAATGCATAGTCGCGCTATATTTCCATTACTGATTATAAGTAATGTTGTTTTTTAAATTTTTCCGTCCGTCCGTCTGTCTCTCCATGTATTTTTGTGCGCACGCTACAGGTCGCAAATATTAAGATTTTTTGATAAAATTTGGTAGACCGATTTATGTCGGTCTAAGGACGAAGTCTATTGATTTTGGTTTAAATCGGTCTATGTTTGGACTTGTGCCCATATAAATTTCCCTCAAAACTGCAGCACAAAATTTAATGGCACATCCACGGTTTAAAGAATTATGGGATCAAATATATCTTGGATGGTACATATCTTCATTACTATTATTATCTGAAAGTGCTAAACGGATCGGACTAATTTCGTATTCTCTACAACATAACTTTCTCCAAAACTCGCTAAAAGGTTAAATTTAAATTGAAGGCACATCCACAGTTTTAAGAATTATGGAGTCCAATATATCTGGAAGTCCAATATAATAGTACGATCCATTTAGCACTTACACACAATAATAGTATCACCGATATATACCGATCACGCAGGACTGCAACTAATTATTTCTCAAAGTGCGGATGTGCACTTCAAAAATATCAAATTTCAAGTTGTTCACGCATAGAAGTGAAGAGATTATTATTGCCATATTTTCTTTATTTTTGAAGGCACACTTATTAATTTGATCTCCATTTTTTTGTTTACTTGTCAGTTATATGTTCAATTGCATTGAGGCTGAAAGCGCAAAAATTAAAAATGTCTGAAATTTCTCTTAATTCAAAAAACAGAGTTACAGATTTTAAAGAACTACCATTTGCTCCTAATTGAGGGCACCTATTTTTTTCAACAAGTGGGAGATCTTCTAACATCATAATTATTATTCACCAAAGGCTTGGGCGATTTCATTTTATGCTGAAAAAGTTATAACCAAAAGATTTGAAAAAGTCTTGAAAGTTACAAGCAAAATTAAGGTAAATTAGGGTAGTTTTTAATTGAGTAGAGCACATTAGCAGTATAAATATTAAAATTTAAGATGTTCGCCTGATTAAATTCGTTACCTCGAAAATGGTTTAAATCCCGAGTTACATGGAATCGCCCGGTTCCGTAGATTTGCCCATATAATGAAACTAAAATTGTTTACTACTTATAATTCGGCGTCGATACTAGTTATTTTTGTTAGGCGAAGCCGTTTTTATAAGCAGTCTAGCTTACGCGCGACTACTTATTTATTTGCAAAGATAATGCGAATTTGGTAACTACTTATATTTTAACCACTACTAAGTATATAAGTAAGTCGTATTATTTAGCAACTTGTAACCACTTATTTTTTAACTGCGTATAAGCACACGGTAACTACTTATTTTATATACTTTTGTAATGAAGCGGGTAAGCGGGTGCACAAATTTTATGCGTTTTTTCATGCAGCGAATATAGACAACTACTTACAAAAACGACCTTGTCGAACAAAAATAATGAGTTTTGACACCGAATTATAAGCAGTAGACCCTAATTCTACTGCTTATTATTTA
Organism: Leucophora obtusa; assembly: GCA_949987735.1. NCBI lineage: Eukaryota > Metazoa > Arthropoda > Insecta > Diptera > Anthomyiidae > Leucophora > Leucophora obtusa. The sequence goes on along the minus strand of OX465295.1, from coordinate 296,455,512 downwards.
GATATTAGTAATGAGCACCCATTACTAAGATTTTGCTGGGTAACGTTGATAAGTATGAGCGAAAATACAACTACCGTTAAAATAACATAACGAAATAACTTAAAATATTGATAACCTTAAAATACTTTAACGAAATTCTTTTGAAACAACATTATCCACTATCACTAAATCAATCGGTTGCCAACCCTGGTATTTACAAATCTACGTAGCGTATTTTCGAACGTCCCTTATTCTTGAATGCATTAAAAGATAACTAAAACGATTTTCTAGTATTACTAAGAATCACAAAACTATTATTTATCTTTCTCTAATGCTGAATTTAGACTGAGCAATAACTTCCCTCTTTTCGAACAAAAACCGGTTTTGTTTTTGTGTATGCTTTTTAGCCAGGCAAGGAAAAAATTTGTACTTTAATAAAGTGCTTATGCATAATAATTTGAAAACCTTATAACACGCTTATAAAATGAATTTTGTGTGAAAAATTTATTTTATAAGCCATTTATAAATTTAAAAAGTGATTATGCAGATGACCCTAAATGTTTGAAATTTTATTTTTATTTAAAACAAGGTTGGCAGGCAATACCTCTAAAATACCGTTATCGGTTCAAAACCCTTTCAAATAACTACCGTTACCCCTAAAATGCTGTTATCCTTAAAATACCGTTACCGAAATAACTGAAATACAGCTATCCTTAAAACACCGATACCGAAATAAATGAAATATCGATACCCTTAAAATACCATTACCGAATTAAATAAAATACCGTTACCCCTAAAATACCGTTACTGTAATTTTTAATTTTCTGCTTTTGGTAATTGCACGTGGTTATTTAGTATTTTTCGTACATTAAGTTGGTAAATTGGTTCTGTTTTTAATCTCATTTGTTTTTTGTAAAAAAAATGCGGGATGCATCGAAATAAAATAAAATAATCAAAAACCCGTTATCCTTAAAATACCGTTACCGAGATAACTAAAAAACCGCTATCCTTAAAATACCAATACCGAAATAAATGAAATAGCGTTACCCTTAAAATACCGTCACCGAAATAATCCAAAATAGCGTTACTTTTACTTTTTTGGATTTTAACAAAAGAATATGTTACAGTAAAGCACAAACACCTTTACTGTTTCTCAAAACTGCTTGTATAAATTTTCTAACGAAGTTTAAAAGCTTGTGTTATAAAAAAAAAAATTATAGAGAATTTCTTTCCATAGCAAATTTTATTTTTAAGGGGGTTAAATACTGTAACAACAGAATTTTAAGGGGCATATTTAAACGGTTGTCAAAAATTCAAATAACAATATTTTTACTATATTATTTTTTTATTTAAAATATATATTATTGTACGGATTAATGAATCCGGCTTTTACGGCACGTTAACTGTCCGTAATGTACGTATCCGTCAATGATTGTACGTATACGGAACATTAACGGACCGTATAAATGGATTTTCGAACAAAATACGTTTTAACTCCGTTTTGGTGTATCCGTTTCCGTACCTTTAAATACGGATTTCATCGGTTGCAGTTTGTTTAAAAAATAAAAAATTATATTTTGGAAAAGTCGGTTAAAATATTATTATAACACCATGCGACAGTCAAAATCGGGATGGGATGAAACCAACGGGAAATGTTATATCGGTCAAAAACAAGTTATACTTGTCCCGGCGTTTCGCTGGGTCACGTCTAGGAATCGAGATATATCTTTTTTTGACATAACTCGAGAACCACTAGTCCGATTTTGCTCAAACAATTTTAAAAAAATTAAAAATTACAATTCCTTTAATCTGTTCATATAACGTTTTTCTATATACTCAACAGTTTTGCCGGTAAAAATAAATGTTTGTTACCGCTACCATAAAAATCAAATAACCTTTTGTTTATTACTTTTTTTTAATATTTTAGGCAAAAAATATTTTTTTCTTCATACATTTACTTTTACCGGCAAAACTGTTGAGTATATAGAAAAACGTTATATGAACAGATTAAAGGAATTGTAATTTTTTAATAATTTTTTTTTCAAAATTGTTTGAGCAAAATCGGACCAGTGGTTCTCGAGTTATGTCAAAAAAAGACCACCAAAGGTCAAATCGATATATCTCGATTCCTAGGCGTGACCCAGCGAAACGCCGGGACACGTATAACTTCTTTTTTACCGATATAACTTTCCCCGGTAGTTTGAACCTTTCCCGATCACTGACCCCTACCATTTGTCTCACAGTGTAATGGGAAGAATATATGGAGAATACGCAATAGAGGGAATTCTTTCTATCACACCATTAATCAAACAACATCAAGTAAAAAGATAAGATTTATGAAACTTAATGTTTCACAATGTTTTGTGTATAAGGGTGCGTACAGAGTGGCCGCTTGTTGCCGAGCCGAGCCGACTGACGCTTATTGCGAGAACCAATGCGAGAAAACTGGTACTATACAAATTAGTACAAATAAGCGCGAACAGGTCATAGTGGGCGCCGAGCTGGTCAGAGCGCAAAGCTGATTGAATGCGAGAAAACAGTTCCAAAGCGTTTTTCAGCCCCGAAAACATTGTTTATGTTATGTTAATAAAATAAAAATTAAACAAAAAAATAAAAATTCAAATAAATAATAAAAATTAAATAAAATTATAACAATTATAAAAAAATTAAAAAAAACTTATAAACAAAATTTAAAAAAAAATTTAATAAAAATTTCAAGAATAATTGAAGAAATGCGTTAATAAGTAAAATTTTTTTTTCACAAACACGAATGAACAACAAAACCAAATGCATACAAACATATATAAAACACAAATAATAGATAAAATATCAGCGCTGATTCTCGCATTCACTATGCACACCCAAACTTGTTGCTCGCATGAACAAGTTCTCGCAATAAGCGTCAGTCGGCTCGGCTCGGCAACAAGCGGCCACTCTGTACGCACCCTAACATGTGAGAATTTGCATCGTGTACACAGTCAATTAAACCATAACTAATTTATTGTCTCTTTTCCATATAGATGTTGGATTTTACTACGAGTCCCTAAGCGCTGGATATATAGGTAAACCGAGCCGGATGTGCTAAATATTGTAATTGTAAATAATAATTACACAGTACAACACTAAAAATGCATCGGGCATGCGACATATCAATTATGATAGATTTTAGGATGAATGTGAACACCAAATTTCAAAATTAGCTCTAGTTTTTAAAATATTTGCAAATTTAACTTTTAGCAAAAAGACAGTTTTTTTGTTAAGATTTCTTATTTATTCATATACCTGACTAAACCACGAATAATTTTTAATATGGTTTAAAAATATAGACTTTGCGCTATTAGAAATATATCAACTTATTTTGATTAGGTAAAGGATCTAGGATATAATTGCAATTAAAGTGAAAACTTCACTTATTTTCCTATTTTACAAATTTAATAAAATCCCTTAATCGGATTTGCAAAATCTTTACGTATGATGTAAATTCATATTCCACTAAATTCTTTTTATCAAAAGAATCACAACTTCTGCATCAAGAGTTGCAAAAAATTCAATCTGAAATACACAAATTACATCTTTTTTATTTCAAATAAATTTTATATGAATTTACTATGGCAAAAAGAAATAAAGTACATTTTTGAACATGAATATTTTAAAATCGTTATTTTTTCGAAATTTGCATTTCAATTGTCTAAAACTTGGTTGAAATTGATTAGAAAATATATGTTTTATATTTCTGAATGGTTTTATCTGGGTTTTATATTTTAAGATTTGCCACAGACTCCTTATTTTTTAGGTATTAAGAAAGTCAGTCTTTTTCAGGTTTAGTCAATACTAACTTAAAAACGAGTAAAAAGGTTAAAGTCGGGCATGCCGACTGTACAATACCCTACACCAGTCTGGTGTATTGTTTGGATCCGAAATTCGAATGGGTTAAAATGGGGCTTGTGTCAAAATTTTCTATAATGTGAGTCAGCGCACCAAATAAACATTAAAATATCTTAATATTTGCGACCTGTAGTTTGTAACCAAGCCAATTTTGGGGGGACCCTTATATGGGAACTAGTTCTAAACATGGACCGATGTTCACCAAAATCAATACGCTTCGTCCTTGGGCCAACATAGGTCTATGTACCAAATTTCATCAAAATATCTTAATATTTGCGACCTGCAGCGTATAAGCAATATAATTTTGGTGGGACCCTTATATGGGCACTAGGTCTAAACATGGACCGATGTTCACCAAAATCAATAGGCTGCGTTATTGGGCCAACATAGGTCTGTGTACCAAATTTCATCAAAATATCTTAATATTTACGACCTGCAGCGTATAAACAGTATAATTTTGGTAGGACCCTGGGCACTAGGTCTAAACATGGACCGATGTTCACCAAAATCAATAGGCTGCGTTATTAGGCTAACATAGGTCTGTGTACCAAATTTCGTCAAAATATCTTAATATTTACGACCTGCAGCGTATAAACAATATAATTTTGGTAGGACCCTTATATGGGCACTAGGTCTAAACATGGACCGATGTTCAAAAAAATCAAACTTGTTCGTCCTTGGGCCAACATAGGTCTGCGTACCAAATTTCAGACAGACAGACGGACGGACGGACAGACGGACATCGTTAAATCGAAATAAAAAAAAATTCTGAACCGATCGGTATACTATAAGGTGGGTCTACGGCCAATATTTTTTGGTGTTACAAACATCAGCGCAAACTTATAATACCCTGACCACATAGTGGTGTAGGGTATAATAAAAAAGGAAATGCGAATTCTTTTTGCTAAATTAAATAACATGAGATGTTTACTAAAGGTACAAATTCAAATATTATATATTCCTTTCATTGCAGATTACACTATGCGACAGTCAAAATCGGGATGGGATGAAACCAACGGGAAATGTTATATCGGTCAAAAACAAGTTATACGTGTCCCGCCGTTTCGCTGGGTCACCCCTAGGAATCGAGATATATCTTTTTTTTTGACATAACTCGAGAACCACTAGTCCGATTTTGCTCAAACAATTTTAAAAAAATTAAAAATTACAATTCCTTTAATCTGTTCATATAACGTTTTTCTATATACTCAACAGTTTTGCCGGTAAAAATAAATGTTTGTTACCGCTACCATAAAAATCAATAACCTTTTGTTTATTACTTTTTTTTAATATTTTAGGCAAACAATATTTTTTTCTTCATACATTTATTTTTACCGGCAAAACTGTTAATTTTAAATCCATATATAGGGAATAATATCGCAGCTTTCAAAATGTGCAATATATCAAATTAAAGGGCATATTTCATCCTTTTAAAATGTTGCAAAAAATAGTGTTATTACCCTTTTATTTTATATTTTTTTGCAAAAAGTTTATGAAAAAATTTAATTTTCCTACAAAAACGTTTTTGCAAATATTTCTTAAACTATAGCTAACTTTAAAATTCTAGGGCCATATTCGTGATCTGCGTCCCAAAATCTATTAGAAATGACATATCGCAATCCCGATGCATCAAATTTTACTTATTTTGTTGTACTGTGTTATTAATGAATTTATAAAAAAGAAATACTTTGTATTGAAAATAATAAACATATGGTCTATTTTTGTGGAAAAAATCGGTAGGATACGGACAAGGAAATACTCCGTTATTACATGACATAACGGTCCGGCATTGACGGACTTTCAGTGGACTAGTCCGTTTTTTACATGACATAACGGTCCGTAAACGGTCCGTCATTGACGGACTTTAAACGGACTTGTCCGTTTTTAACACGACATACCGGTCCGTAAACGGTCCGTAAACGGTCCGTCATTGACGGATTTTCAACGGATTCAAATCAGTTTCGATGTTCCTTATGTTCCGTTTTCTGGTCCGTAAACGGATCCAGAAAACGGTGCGTATACGGAGTTGGATTCCGTTTATGCCGGACCGAAAACAGTGCGTAAACGAAACGAATTGTTTGTTGGGATATTAGTTTTAAATTTCTCCAACCAAAATCGCCAGGGTTGCCACTTCATTATTAGCCTTTTTTAAAAAAGGCAAAATCGGCTACCAAAACAAAATTGCCACACAAACTTGAAAATTCCAAAAAAGTGAAGAAACTTGGGAATATAAAATTTATTTGACTGAAATTCAAAAAAAATGGTCACGATAAGGACTGCAGTTTTTTGTTAACTATGAAAGAAAAAAACAGGATCGAAATCGGTTAACCCACTTTGTCTGTACAGTGGCAGCCGATTTTGAACTCATGGTTGTGAGAAAACCGAGTATGAACAAAATTCATACCTCGCAGTTTTCTACATGTGTACCAAATTTGGGAAGATTCGGTTTATGGGTATTTGATATATTAAAACTAATAGTCTTAAAAACGATAGTAGATATATTATTATACATAATGCTACTCATATTATTTTGTAAAAATGCTATAAGTTTGTACATTTTTAAATTTATTTCGGATTTTTTTCCCCTTTTTATATATACTGATAACTTTTATAACTTATATTAATTATCAGCACCTGCCCCATATGACGTGTCTTCAACATCCATCAAGGAATCGTCATTGGATTTTCTCTGAAAACTGCGTGCAATTCTTACATCTTTTGATGTAGGTTTTATCATTTTATTCTGCCCTGTTATAAGATATACGATTTCTAATAAAAACAAGTTAATAAAAATGCAAACAAAAAGTGTTACACACAAATATGTGAAAAAATATGTGAAAATTTAATTTCTTCGAATTTTATATTGAAATTTTCGGAGCATATAGAGAAAAGTATGCTCCATCCAAATAAAATATAAAAAAAATTCGAAAAAAAAATTTTTCCTAGAGTCAATACCCACCTTAAGTCTCTGGAAAAATTACCTAAAAAATTTTTTTGAAAAAAAACTTAAGGCTCCATTAGCCTAATCGTAAAGTAAGAAAACGTATCTGTTAACAATTTAATGAGTTAAAATAATACTAAAAATATTTTTGTCTTTGTTCTATGTATTGAAACACCCAGAAAACAGATTCGGTGCTGAGAACCCCATTTGTTGCCAATCGAATGGTTCAGTTGCATCAAATGAATTTTTCGTTTGCGGTTACCGAATTATTCCTGATTAAACTGAAATTCCGTTGTCACAGTCAAATTAGTTTTGTCTCTATTGGTTTTCTGTTGCCACAACTGAAAAATTCGGCTACCACAACCGAACCATGCGATTGACTACAAATGGGGTTATCAGAACTGAACCTGTTTCCTGGGTGAAAAATTGTCAAGTAAAATCGTAAACAAATTCTGTTGAAAATAGAAAATTTGGACATTATTATTACAATCAATATTTTCTATTTTTTATACTCTTTGTATTCATTACAAGATTCTTACCATACTTTTTTTACGAGACTTCCAAACCAATTTGGGATTTAAAATCAATCTTTTGATTTTTGTAATTTACTTCGACTTTTGTTGTTTTAGAAATGAAAGTTTTAGATTTTAAAGAAATTTAGAGTTTAAGGTAAAATAATTTGTTTTGTCACAATGATTTAAGAATTCGCTTATCCTGCACAAATACAGAAAATAAATGTTACAATTTTTTACTTTCTTTTTAAAATTATGCACGGAAAATACACTATCGTGAAGCCTCCTAATGCTGCAAATAAAATAAGTTCAAACGGAAATTAATAAAATTTTGAAAATAAATTTGATTTTAGATTTTTCACATACATATTTTAGTGTATAAGATGTAGAAAATATGATGAACACACAGAAATATGCGAATTCAAAAGTTATATTGTCGACAAAAATCTTTTTTGCCAAAAGTCCCTTGACATGATTATTTACAAAATGAGACAGAAAATTGGTCTAGTGTTTGATGTAATATATAATTACATCCAAAAGACGGTTGACAAATTTTCTAGTGTGACTCTAAATGGGGTTATATACAATTTCATCCAACATGAAATTGTGTTTTTTTTAAATATGCCATCATATAAAAATATATATTATTTCAGGTTATATACAAAATAGGTATACATATATAGCGTCATTTAAAATTGGATTAACTGTATCTAACTGTAAATGCAATAAACAAATACATATTGGTCGATATGTAATAAAATGCAACTAAATATAACATCATATTACAATTTTTTTGAGGAAGAAAAAAAATATATATGCACGCAAAGAAAAAACATGGTTGGGATGACCATATTGGAAGAGCATCATATATTTTTGGGTTTATGATTGCGACAATCATATTATGAAATATCTTTTTCTATCATAATATGATCCCTTAATTACTACATTATGATTCCAAAGTGATCTCAGTATTATCATATTATAGTCCTGTATATCATACTTTAGTTTTTCACAGCAATCTATTGAAGGTGAGTGAAAAAGCTGTTCACGATTTGTTTTATTCAAAATAGTACATTTATTTATTCAATGACTAATTTGCAAACTTATATAATTTAAATTAATTTTAGTTATCACTTATATATGTATAACTAAAAATAAATTATGCAAACATCTGATAACAGCGTGTAGTAAAATATTGTTAAAAATACAATTTTACAATGCATCCGAAATAATCATAACATGTTCGCAGTGATCATATTTTATTTCTAGTAATCATAATATATTTCTAATAATTATATTATATTAATTAATAAAATTTTTTGAGCATTGGGGATCATATTATGATCATAAGGAACATAATATGAGCAGTACGAAAATATTATGATCATTTCAAAACTGAAATCTATCACACTTCTTATTATAGGCGCTCTAAAACAATAGTTTTGCTACGTATGTAGTCCAAGTGGGCTTTTTTGCCGAAAAGTGAAAACATTAACCCTATATGGATCAAGTTACACAAAATAATAATTTTTATCAAATGGAAAAAAAATTTTTTTGATCCATTTGAAGTGATATTTTTCAGAAAATTCTGAAAGGTGTTATTCTGTAAATTTCCTAGTGGGGAGTTTTTGGTCAAAAGTATAAAAATTCACCCCATATGGATCGCGTTACATAAAATAATTATTTTTATCCACTTGAGATTTTTTTGTTATCAATTTAATGGCTTTACAATTTCGTAGTCATAATTAATATTAAGATTCATCGGTCTTTTCTGACCCCAGACCACTAAGGGTTAAATATTTTTTAAACAAATGTAAAGATAATTATAGTGTAACCAAATTTAAGTGATGTTTTTTCAAAAACTGTGCAAAATTTGATGAAAAAATTAAAATTTTGTTAAATTTTTGACAAAATGAGTAATTTTTGTAAAATGTCCTGGAAAACAGTCGCTCCACACACAAACTCGAATTATCATTTTTCCAATTTATTTTTTTTTCTTTAATATCAACTATTATATGGTGCAAATAGCAATCGACATCTCCAAATTAGGCATTTTAAAAAATCTTTAAAATAGATTAAAAAACAAAAAACACGTTTTTGCATTTTTATCAAATTCGTGGGTCATTTTGGATTCCAGGCTAAAGTGGGTTAGTGATATCCGATGAAGTTGAAATTCAATGTCTGAATCATTTTGACTATATTAAATGAATAAATGGAATAGAAAATAATTTTTTTCGAAAATTCGAATTTTTGGAATTTTTAATAGTACCCGACTAAAAAAGTTTTCATATAATCTTATATGATTTGATATAATCATAAATGTTTATATGCGTGGCTTTATATAACCATATACATTAATATTAACACTTTGGTTTTATAAATATGTTTGATATGACGTTATATATAATCATATACGATTTGATCTGCGATGTAGTTTATATATAATTATATGAATATAATGGCGTATAAGCTTCTGTAAACAATCTTATATGAAAATATATAAAACACTGAATAGAAAATTGTATTAATTTTATATATAATTATGTCTGACATGATATCTAATTATACAAAATTTTATAAAGTTTAATTTCACTATAAAAATTAAAAAAAAAAACTTAGAAATTATGGATCTGGTTTTGAATTTTGCCATTTGACATATAAATTAATGTTTATAATAGAATTTAACATCTTTTTATCAAATATTTGGCAAAATACTCTTTATCAAAATAAAACAAAAATTTAAAGAAATAAATATGGGAAACAAATTTTTTTTTCATTGTGAAATTGAAGGGCGAAATAACTATTATTTTTAAATTTTAAAATAAAAGTTAGACAAACATATGTTGAAATAAATACGATTTAAATTCAGGGCGGTTACCGCGTAACTCGATTCGAAAAAAAATTTGCGAATTCGTAAATTTTGTACCTTATATAAAAAGAAAAGCTTTTGCATAAAACTTACTTTCTGAATTTTTATATATAGTGTACAAGGCTAAGAGTAAAAATAAATTAAAAAATAGAATTTTTGTACAGAATTATTTTTTTAAGAATATTTGCAAGAAAGTTAAGTTTTATAAGAAAGACCAAAACTCTAAACTAGAAAAAGTTGTAATTTTGACTTAAACTGAAAATTTATTTTGTCAGCTATTTCCAAGTTTATTAAGAAAAATTTTTCTAAACAACTTTTTCTCGTTCTGAATTTTGGTCTTTATCGAAATAAATCAAAATAAACCACATTTCAAAAGAAGGATTTCAGTTATAAACTGCGTTATTCTAAGTTTAACGACAATCTGCGTCTACAAACGGCGTAAATCGCATTCAATCCTCATTTCAAACATCTTTCCATCAATAAAATTTTTCTGTATTCCATCAAAATACCAAAGATCGGCCGATACCCACTTTGTTAGCCAAACTGTTCTGGGCATTAGTATTTAATATGAATGAAAATAAGTGATCTCAACAATATTTACTAAAATTTTATTTGAAAATTTTCATGAAATTATATGTTTTTTTATATAATTTGATGCAATTAGATAGACCCATTTTTCGGATCAAATTGTATCAGGTTAGATGACATGCTTATCTCGCTTGATATAATTATATATTCCAATATTCGGATCAAATTAGATATGAACATATATATGGGTTTATATATGGTGATATATGATTATATAACATCTTTTTTAGTCGGGTAATACACTTTTTTTTCCAAAATGGACCATTTTCGTCCAACTTTCGGCACGGGTTAACGTTTTCCAAAAAAAAATCGATTTCGTCCATTTGGGACCATTTCCAATAAAACTGGGGGGGGGGGGGGGGGAGTGTAATGAACGAAAATCGACAAATCGCTATTTTAAGGAACAGTCTAATATACATATATTATATTATTTATTTTAGCCCTTCTTTCAACTTCTTTTCACAAAATCTTAAACAAGACTGACGCTAACTGATAGCTGACGCTCTTAACAAAAATATACATGATTGTCGAAACTATACCATTGATTGTGAATATTATCTCTCTCAACTCAGATAATATTATGAATGTAATTCGAAGAGAGGAATATGATTGTCCAGATAATATATGATTGTAGATGAGAGAATAATATGATAACCGAAAAAAAGAGGAATTTTAACTATAACATGACTATAGGCGACCATATCATTTGTGAAGTATGATTAATCTCTATATATAAAAGAATAACGTGACTGACTGACTGACTGACTGACTCAACATCGCCCAGCCCAAACCGCTGAAGCTAGGAATTTGAAATTTGGTATGTAGGTTCCTCTTTCGGCGTAGACGTCCGCTAAGACGGGATTTTTAGAAATTCCTACCGGAACGGGCAAAAAGGGGAAAAGTCTCCCCCTTGGCGGCCTGCCAAAACCCCTTTGGCTAGAAAGCTGAAATTTAAGATATGTGTTCCTTGGAGTATGAGCTAACTTTTCTGGAAAGTACTTTCTGGAATTTTGGACAGGGACGTTGTAAAAATAGGGGTTAGAAAGGGGAAAAAGGCCCCCCTTGACGGCCTGCCCAAACCGCTGGAGGTAGGAAGTTGAAATTTGGTATAAAGGTTCCTCCACTATCGTAGACATCCACCAAGACGGGAGTTTTGGAAATTTTTACAGGGACGGGCAAAAAGGGGAAAAAGTCTTCCCCTTGACGGCCTGCTCAAACTGCTGGAGCTATGAAGTTGAAATTTGGTATGTAGGTTCCTCGACCGGTGTAGACGTCCGTTGAGACGGCATTTTTGGAAATTCTTATCGGGAGGGGCAAAAAGGGGACAAAAAAAGTACCTTTTTCCAAAAAAGTACCGTTTTCCAAAAAATGCACCTTTTTCCAAAAAAAGTACCTTTTTCCAAAAAAAAGTATCTTTTTCCAAAAAAAGTACATTTTTCCAAAAAAAGTACCTTTTTCCAAAAAAAGTACCTTTTTCCAAAAAAAAGTACCTTTTTCCAAAAAAGTACCTTTTTCCAAAAAAAGTACGTTTTTCCAAAAAAAAGTACCTTTTTCCAAAAAAAGTACCTTTTCCCAAAAAAATACCTTTTTCCAAAAAATGTACCTTTTTCCAAAAAAAGTACCTTTTTCCAAAAAAAAGTACCTTTTTCCAAAAAAAGTACCTTTTTCCAAAAACAGTATGTTTTTCCAAAAAAAGTACGTTTTTCCAAAAAAAGTACCTTTTTCCAAAATAAGTACGTTTTTCAAAAAAAGTACCTTTTTCCAAAAAAACGTACCTTTTTCCAAAAAAAGTACCTTTTTCCAAAAAAAGTACCTTTTTCCAAAAAAAGTACCTTTTTCCAAAAAAAATTCCTTTTTCCAAAAAAGTACCTTTTTCCAAAAAAAGTACCTTTTTCCAAAAAAAGTACCTTTTTCCAAAAAAAGTACCTTTTTCCAAAAAAAGTACCTTTTTCCAAAAAAAAGTACCTTTTTCAAAAAAAAGTACCTTTTTCCAAAAAATGTACCTTTTTCTAAAAAAATTTACCTTTTCCAAAAAAAAAGTACCTTTTCCAAAAAAAGTAACTTTTCCCAAAAAACATACATTTTTCCAAAAAAATACCTTTATCAAAAAAAGTACATTTTCCAAAAAAAAGTACCTTTTCCCAAAAAAAGTACCTTTTTCAAAAAAAATGTTCCTTTTCCCAAAAAACATACATTTTTCCAAAATAATACCTTTTTCAAAAAAAGTACCTTTCCCAAAAAAAAGTACCTTTTCCCAAAAAAAGTACCTTTTCCCAAAAAAAAGTACCTTTTTCTAAAAAAATGTGCCTTTTCCAAAAGAAGTACCTTTTCCAAAAAAGTACCTTTTTCCAAAAAACATACATTTTTCCAAAAAAAATACATTTTAAAAAAAAAAATACCTTTTAAAAAAAAATACCTTTTCTAAAAAAAGTACAAATAAAGTACTTTGTAAAAACAAAGTATCTTTTTCCAAAAAATTTCGTTTTTCCAAAAAGTACCATTTAAAATAATATATGTATAATTTCAAAAAAACTACTTTTTTTCCTCCCCCCACGGATATCTCCACTAAAACAAGGTTTCTTGATATTCGGCATAGACGTGCGCTAAGACGGGATTTTTGGAAATTCCTACCGGAACGGGCAAAAAGGGGAAAAGTCTCCCAATAAACAGTCTCACAAATTGGAAAAGTTCATGCCCAAACCCCTGGAGGTAAGAAGTTGAAATTTGGTATAAAGGTTCCTCCACTGTAGTAGACATCGACTAATTCCCTATAGGATATCCCAAAAGCAAATTCGGAATGTGAGTTCTTCCTTCTGAGTAGGCGTCCGCTTAGACGGAATTTTTGAAATTCCTATCGGGAGGGGAAATAAGGGGAAAAGTCTCCTCCTTGACGGCCTGCCCAATCCCTTTTGGCCAACCTAAAATTTTAAATATGTATTCCTTGGAGTAGGACTAACTCCCCGGTAACGTAATTTTTTCTATTTTGGAACAGGAACATAGTAAAAATGGTGGTTGAAAGGGAAAAATGTCCTCACTAACGGCCTGCCCAAACCACTTAGGCAATGCAGTTGAAATTTGGTATGAATGTTCCTCAAGGGAGGGGCAAAAAGAAGAAAAGCCTCACCTTGGGGGCCTGTAAAAACCACTTCGGCTAGAAACCTGAAACTTAAAATGTGGGTCCCTGGAGTAAGGGCTAACTTATTAGAAAGATACTTTTTTGAATTTTGGACAGGGTCGTTATAAAATGGGGGCTCAAAAAGGGAAGTGGCCCCTTAACGACCTGTCCAAACTGCTGGAACTAGGAAGCTGAAATTCGGTACTTAGGTTCCTCTTCCAGCCTAATTCCAACCGGGAGGGCCAAACTGCTGGAACTAGGAAGCTGAAATTCCCTGTCGATGGATTTTCGGAAATTCCTATCCAGAGGAAATTCCTACAAACGCAGACGTCCACTAAGACGGAATTTTTGGAAATTCCTACCGGGAGGGTTAAAAACGGAATAATTCTCCCCCTTGATGGCCTAACCGAACCCTTCGGCTAGAAACCTGTAATATATAATATGTTTTCCTTGGAGTATGGGCTAACTTATCGACAAGGCATCTCTAGGACTTTGGACAGGAACGTGGTAAAATGGTGGTTCAAAAGGGGAAAATTGCCCCCCCTCTTAACGTCTGCGTCTTTAGCTAGAAACCTAAAACTTAAAGAACAAGTGTATGTGGAACACTAAAATTAAGAAACTAAATAGGAAACGAGTGGAATTGAAACACTACACAAGTGGAACGAAATGGATATAAACGTTGAACGAGTAGAATTGAAATTATAGACAATGCAAATGGATTGGAAGAGGGAATTACCTGTTCAAACACTATCCACGGAATATGAAACTTATGTAGCATTGAAACATACTCTCGAAAAAGTTAAACAAATTTTCTAAAAGAGAAAAAACCTTAGAAAAGGAATGGAACTTATATATTCCGATATTTAAACTTCATGTAACGAAGCACCGGTGGAAGAAACCGACGCAGTAAATTTTCCAACTGAATTTGTGAATTTACCAAATTATCTTAACATACACACGTATATTGCAATTTATTATGGATTCATTACTAACAATCCACTTTCATGAGAAAAAGTGATCAAATATTTATTTATTTATTTTAAACCCATTGTTGTGCAGAATTATTTATTTGTGGTGACTGGGTGAAGGCTTTTACTATATAAAACCTGTACTTTAAATAAAAAGCGAATTTAAAAAAATTGTGCCTAAACTTTAAGGCACGCTAACAACGTAGCGGGCTGCGCCCGCTAGTACATTAATAATTTGATTGCAACAACCATGTATGGCAGTAGTGATCATAGTTTTGTAGCTGTGATCATATTGCAACCATATCTTTTCTCTGCGTGTGGATACATATAATTATGTCCGCTTAAATACACTGGTGTACAAAAACTTATATGGGTATTTAAAATGATATATTATTATATACAAACGTTTTTACACGGGTGTTTTAAATTTAGGAAATAAAACTCTCAAAATTTAGAGATTTTTATTATTAGGAAGTGTTTAAATAATTCTTTGAACAGTTTCTTAAATAATTTAAAATGAAAATATAGAAACCAAAATAAAAAATAATAAAAAGATTAAATAGACAAAACATGAACTCAAACCAGCATTTTTTTTTTTTTTTTTTTTTTTTTATTAAATCTTCATTTACATAACCGAGCCCTTAGGGCCTTATATGGCTTTATGGTGTTCATAAATTTTATTGATAAACTATTATTTTAATATAGCAATATTTTAATAATGCAAAATTCGCAATTTATCAAAAATAACTTTAAAAAACTTTTTTCAATTATTCAACTGAATATGTAATAACTAGGGCAAGGAATTTCATACAGTTAAAAATCGAAAATATGCGCTTAAAAAATGCTGCTAAAAAAGACAAATACGCATTAAAACATAAGAAATATGCACTTAAAACGATTATATTTGCGAAAATAAAGCACTTTAAAACATAAAAATATATGTAAAATAGTTATTTTGCAAATAAACACAAAACTCGAAGCTTTTCCGTAGGTAAATAAGATTTTAAAAAATGTTTATTTTTAATAAATATATTTTGATTGATTCGTATCGCATAAATTTTTTTATTTTTTACAATTTAAAAAATGTTAACATTTAGTCAAGTAACATTTTTCAAATTGTAAAAAATATAAAAAAATGTTACTAAAAATTAAATATTTGCACAAATATGCAAAATCACAAAATACGCATTAAAAAGCATAATATATTCATTTGAAGTCAAAATATGCAAAAACATACATTTTTGTCAAAATATGCAAAAATATGCAACAACAAATCGATGCCATTTTGTTTTGAATTTAATGATTCGGATAAATATTTAGTCTATATTAGCTTTGGACTATCGAGAAAAAACATGCATTTTCATGAAATTTCTTGCCCTAGTAATAACATCCCAGCAAAAAAAGACCTGACCAAGATCCGTAAAAGCACCTATACTGTTCGGCACAAATGCGTTCAAATTGAGGTGAAAAACGCATTTTTTTTAACATTGGCTTGTCATAGGAGAGAAGGTGTTTATGCTACTTTAAGTCTGCTTTGCACGTCATAAAAATGAGTGCTTGGATGTTCTTTTTTATATAGGAAAGCAATTCATTTTTTTACTATCTAAGGAGAAATGAAAAGTAACTTCTTGTGAATGCATTCAAAAGTCATAAATATCACTTCTTAAATATATATTTGAATGCATTCCCAAGAAGTTACTTTTCATGCTTTCAATTATTGTTTTGGTACCCCAAAAAAACACAAAAACAAGTCTGTCTGCGACCACATGTGATGTAAATTCGTCAAAGTGGATGTCAAGGTAAGGTAATTGAAAAATGCACAAAATATATTTTTTACAATTTTCTATCTCCATATCACATATCTTAAAGAACTTATTCTAAATTATTTATTTCAATCATTAAAATATTGACTTTGCTGTATTAACAAATTTTTGTTTGTAGAAATTGTTTCTAACTCTTTTGGCGAATGTCCACCAAGTTTGGGGCAGTTTGACCGATTTGGGTTACTTTGAAAATTATTAAAAAAATAATAGAAGATATGAAAATAATTAGAATAAAAATCAAAGCTAAGATATTTAGACCTTCAATTTGAAAGTAATTTTTGAAAAATAATTAATGGTTAAGAATTGAAAGTTCTTTAAAAAAAGTGGCGAAGGATCTCTCATTTACACTATTCGTTTGCAGAATGTAAATCTCTCATTATGTTTTTTAATTCATTTTATCTACTATATAAAATTTTCCACAATCGCGAGTTTTGAAAATAAGATATTAGTTTATGGATCAAATTTGCGAAAACCATAAAAATAATTAACGCGATAAAGCGGATTTAATATCAAAGTATTATATTTAGTTTTTATACCTTATACCACTATGTGGTCAGGGTATTATAAGTTTGTGCTGATGTTTGTAACACCAAAAAATATTGGTCCTAGACCCACCTTATAGTATACCGATCGGCTCAGAATTTTTTTTTATTTCGATTTAACGATGTCCGTCTGTCCGTCCGTCTGTCTGTCTGTCCATGCATTCTTGTGCGCACTCTACAGGTCGCAAATATTAAGATATTTTGATGAAAGTTGGACTTATGTCATCAAAAGGACGAAGCCTATTGATTTTGGTTAAAATCGGTCCATGTTTAGACCTAGTGCCCATATAAGGGTCCTACCAAAATTATATTGTTTATACGCTGCAGGTCGTAAATATTAAGATATTTTGATGAAATTTGGTACACAGACCTATCTTGGCCCAGTAACGCAGCCTATTGATTTTGGTGAACATCGGTTCATGTTTAGACCTAGTGCCCATATAAGGGTCCTACCAAAATTATATTGTTTATACGCTGCAGGTCGCAAATATTAAGATATTTTGATGAAATTTGGTACACCGACCTATGTCAGCCCAAGGACGAAGCGTATTGATTTTGGTTAACACCGGTCCATTTTTAGACCTAGTGCCCATATAAGGGTCCTACCAAAATTATATTGTTTATACGCTGCAGGTCGCAAATATTAAGATATTTTGATGAAATTTGGTACACCGACCTATGTCAGCCCAAGGACGAAGCCTATTGATTTTGTTTAACAGCGGTCCCTGTTTAGACCTAGTGCCTATAAGGGTCCCCCCAAAATTATATTGTTTATACGCTGCAGGTCGCAAATATTAAGATATTTTGATGAAATTTGGTATACCGACCTATATCAGCCCAGAGACGAAGCTTATTGATTTTGGTTAACACCGGTGCATGTTTAGACCTAGTGCCCATATAAGCGTCCCCCCAAAATTGGCTTGGTTATAAACTGCAGGTCGCAAATATTAAGATAGTTTAATGAAATTTGGTTCGCTGACTCACATTATAGAAAATTTTGACACAAGTCCCATTTTAACCCATTCGAATTTCGGATCCAAACATTAGTTGGCTTTTAACCAGACTGGTGTAGGGTATTGTATTGTCGGCATGATCGACTTTAACCTTTTTACTTGTTTTTTATTAAATTTGATATAATTTTTGTTTTTAGATTTTAAAGTTTTTTTTTTATTCTAGTACATTTTTTTCCTAATTTCAGCAGATAGATTTTAAATTGCAGTTTACAACAATTTACTGAAATTTAGTAGCGTCTACTAATTATTATTTAGTAAATTTTGTAACTGATTTTAGCAAATCGATTTTGAGTTACAGTTTACAAGAATTTTGCTTAAATTTAGTAGCGGCTACTAATTTTTTATACTAATTTTGTTGTACTACTGATCAACAGACATGTGTTGCTGAAATTAGTAAAAAACGAGTAAAAAGGTTAAAGTCGGGCATGCCGACTATAGAATACCCTACACCAGTCTGGGTAAAAGCCAACTAATGTTTGGATCCGAAATTCGAATGGGTTAAAATGGGGCTTGTGTCAAAATTTTCTATAATGTGAGTCAGCGCACCAAATTTCATTAAAATATCTTAATATTTGCGATCTGCAGTTTGTAACCAAGCCAATTTTGGGGGGCCCTTATATGGGTACTAGGTCTAAACATGGACCGATGTTCACCAAAATTAATAGGCTTCGTCCTTGGGCCAACATAAGTCGGTGTACCATATTTCATCAAAATGTCTTAATATTTGCGACCTGCAGCGTATAAACAATATAATTTTGGTAGGACCCTTATATGAGCACTAGGTCTAAACATGGACCGATGTTCACCAAAATCAATAGGCGTCGTCCTTGGGCCGACATAAGTCGGTGTACCAAGTTTCATCAAAATATCTTAATATTTGCGACCTGTAGAGTGCGCACAAGAATGCATGGACAGACAGACAGACGGACAGACGGACGGACGGACGGACGGACAGACGGACTTCGTTAAATCGAAATAAAAAAAAATTCTAAGCCGATCGGTATACTATAAGGTGGGTCTAGGACCAATATTTTTTGGTGTTACAAACATCAGCACAAACTTATAATACCCTGACCACATAGTGGTGTAGGGTATAAATACCGCAGGGTAACTCAAAACAGTTAAATTTCCCGTTTTAACAGCAAAAATTTCACTACCCATTACAGACTCTTTTGGTTGAGTGTAGACTTGGGCATTATTTTTTTTGGTGAGCGCTCTTTCTAGTTCTAGCTCAATTAGTTGCTAACTAGGTGCTTTCTAGTTCAATCGCTCATTAAATTAAAAATTGTAATAAAACATATTTTTTTCAAGCATTTTATTTACGAAAAACAATACATATTTTTTTAAACCTGGAAAATATTTGTAATATTAAACACAAGCTTCGATTTATTTACATATTTATCTCTTTAAAAATTTATCTAAGCGTCTTGACAAATTTATCGTTAATATTGTTGTGAAACTGGATTAGCCCAGTATGGAAGGTTCTGGAATTTTGGAAGAAAAATATCCCAAGAGACGGTATTTACTAAACCGTT
Source organism: Leucophora obtusa (assembly GCA_949987735.1). Classification (NCBI taxonomy): domain Eukaryota; kingdom Metazoa; phylum Arthropoda; class Insecta; order Diptera; family Anthomyiidae; genus Leucophora; species Leucophora obtusa. The sequence goes on along the minus strand of OX465295.1, from coordinate 296,435,742 downwards.
CAAACTGGCAGCACTGCATTTAAGTATAATCAGTAGGACAAGGAATTCCTTGGAAATGTATGTTTTTTCTCGATAGTCCAAAATTAATATGGACTAAATATTTATCCGAATCATCAAGTTTAGAACAAAATTGAATCGATTTGTAGTTTCACTTTAAATACATATTTGGTGCCTTTTTAATGCATATTTTGTGCTTTTTAATGCATATTTTTTATTTTGTAAAAAAATATTAAAAATTAATACATTTTCATATTTTGATTCAATCAAAATAAACAGTCTATGACCTATTGAAAATCTGCAAGTTCTGTGTCTGTTTCCAAAATAACTACTTAAATAAATTTTTAAGTTTCAAAGTGCATTATTTTTGCAAAAATAATAGTTTTTAGTGCATATTTCTTATATTTTTAATGCATATTTTTCTTTTTTAACCGCGTATTTTAAGCGCATATTTTCCAAATTTAAGTGCATGAAATTCCTTGCCCTAATAATCAGTATAATGTTAAGTAGTTGGGCGCTCTGTTATATTTTAGAAGCACACTACTATGTCCTACATTAACGACCGTTAAACTTTAAGAGACCGAACGTTACAAAGGAAGGGGAAGGCGCATTGCCATTTTAAGCTGCGCTAAGATAGTTGCGCACTAGAGATTGTTAATTGCGTATTAGCTTATTATTAGTGATATGTGCAATAGAGGTTGTACACACAGAAAAAAATAATTCATGCATGGAATGATTTTTTTTTCATTAACCGTATGAATTGAGCATGACTTTTTTTTCCCAAAACATTTTCATTCAGAGTATAAACTTGTCCATACATGTAATTAAACCGAACATGACTTATTTTGGAACTATTTTCATGCAGTTTTTTGTATTTATTTGTGCAAATTAAGAAACTTGCCCTATTTTAAATGGATTTCAAATTTAGCGTAATTTTTACCGCATCTGAAAACTTACCAAATGCACATCTCAAAAGGATTTAAACAAATCTAGTAATCATTTAAGCTTAATATATAGTATTTATTAATCCATTTAAATTAATAAATAATATTAGTGTACACAGGAAAAAATAATTCATACATGTAATAATTTTTTTACTAAACTGTATGAATCTAACATGGAATTTTTTTCCCAAAACTTTTTCGTTCACTGTATGAACTTGTTCATACATGTTAGGAACTTTTCTATAAAATTATTTTGTGTAATTTTTGAAAACGTATCGACTTTCCCCACATTATATGAACATCTTTATTCCTGGGATGAATTAAAAGTACACAAAATTATATTTTTCTAAAAAAAACGTTTATATTGCCGATTTAACAAGGATTAATAAGGAACTACAATAAAATAAATAATATAACACAAATATTAATCGTTAATATATTATCACGTCCCAGGCAAGCATAAAAACCATTACGCACATTAATCGCCGAACATATGAAATAATTAGATGATACAATTATTACGCTAATTGCACTTATGTATAAATGGTTAAAGGTCAAACTGACTGATCGGAAATAAAGTATGTTCAACACCACGATTTCCATGGGTGTTTATTGATACCATTACAAAATTTGCAGTTATCTTGAAATATAAAAAAGCCATTATTGCAGTAAAATATTTTTGTTAGAAAAACAATTTTGTACAAACCTTTTCAATAATAGTGTTAAAACAAATGCAAAATTTCCCATACTTAGCGGTTTTTGATATTTTTAAAAATTTGGTATTAAAAAAAATAAATGAAATTGACAATTTTTTTCTATTTTGATTTCAAACTAACTTGTTTAAAATTTTTATTTTTTGTAAATTAATTCTTTCATAAATGATAGAAAATTGTTCATACATGTTATGAATTGAATGCAATGAATGCTATTCATACAATTTATGAATAAATTTGGTTCTGTGTATGTACATAAATATATATTCAAAAGTGCAACACATGCAATGATTTTACAGCCACATATCTTTAATTTTAAGAAACTTGCTCCACTGCTGTTTCCAATTTAATAGTCCACTAGTGCTTAGTTTTAACAACCACGGGGTACCAACTTCGGTGGTAATTTTGTAACAGAGATACCGCTTTTATTTGATTCTTCATCTCTACCAAACTTATGCTAAGATGTTTCGAATTTTTTTATAACAAATATTATTTACCTTCGTAATCCTGGAATAACAACAGAGTCCACGACCAGCCTCTGTTTAGTTTTTCAATTAAATTGTCTTTTTTTTAGAAAAAAAAACATTTTTATTGACTCATATTTCTTTTTTTATACTGACTTGATTTTTTTAAATTTTTTGGTATAGCAAATAAAATAAAAAATTCATAAATGGTAGGAATTTGTTCATACATATTATGAACTAAAATCAATGAACCTAGTCATGTTATTTATGAACAAATTTTGTTCTGTGCAGTAGGGATATGATTTTTTGATTTTTTTGCAAATATCAAATTTAACATGCCCTAGCCAAAAAGGCCATAAAAAAATATTAAGAAACGGAATCTTACTTTTTCGCTGCTGTCAAAAAAGTTCCCGCACCAAAAGGGTTGAAATTTGGGCTATATGGTTTTAGTTTAATTAAAATATTTCTCCGAAGTTTTAAACAAATGAGACTCCAAAGATTCGTATTAAAAGCTATTTATGGTAAAAACCACGAAACTTTTTGGGGGGATTTTCGGAAACATTTTTTGTAATTTACAATAATTTTTGGAATAATTCGTTATGTAAATTAAACAAAATCCCCGATAAAAAATTATTTTTAGAAATTGCATTTGGTGCGGAAGGTTTTTTTGCCGAAATGACCCGCAAAAACGATTTTTATTATTAATTTAATGTTACCTATCACGTGGTGATAGGTAAAATTTTTGTTAAAAATGAGTCATAACCCTATTGTACAGTTATGTGTGCTGTATTGCTGTAAGTAAAGTAATAAAGTGTTAAATAAATAAGTATATAAGCTCAATCTCAAACTAAAGAGAGTGTGCTATTTAAGAGCACCAACCCGGAGATAAACATAACAATTGGTGTCAGCAGTGGAGTAGGTTATTTTGATTGCAATATAAAAGAACACGGTTTATCTTAAGGAGATAAACCAACGTTTCTAAAAGGTAAAAACGTAACAATATTATATAGTTCTAATATTACCAAGAAACTTTGACAAATTTTACAATAATTTTTATAAATGGTAGACAAATTATGTGTTCTATGAAATGAACAATTGAACTAAAAGGCTATTAGGTTCAAAAGTAGAGTGTCCAAAACCGTAACCGAAAACCGGTTTTTTTTATTTCAAAAAACCGACCGGTTGCGAATAATTTCTAAATTGGAATAAAACGAAAACCGGTTATTATTTGTCGGTTAACCGGTTTTTTTTTAAAGATGTTTTTATCAAAACTATTTTTAAGCTAATCATTCGAAAATTCTATATTTCGACTGCATTTTATTTTTAAATACTTAATTTTAATAACCGAAACTGCAGTTTTGTTTTCCTTTATATAAAAATATCTTTTCACATGTATTCACATGTACCCAAAGGTGACCAATGAATGTTGCTACAAAAAACATAATTACTTTTTTTCTGCGTAATTGTTTCCATTTAAGAAAAATATACGTTTGGATGATGAAACAGAAACTGGTAAATCTACAAAAATTTTAGTTATATTTAAATAAATTTTAGTTGAATACAAATAACATTCTATCCTGCTAAAACCGGTAGACGTTTTTACTGAATATTAGTAGAGTTAAAAAAAATAGCGAAAATAAATAGTAAGTACTGCTGTTTTTAGAAGAGTAGATTGTCTTCCCAATAAAAAAAATATAAATTAAATTTTGGAAATGTAATTGTTTTTCTGTGAAGTTATTAATTTATTAATTTACTAATATGACTCAAAACTCGCATTATTTTCGGTTAGCGCTTTTTACAGAAAGGTGCTAGTTTAACGTTTTTCTATTTTGTATTTAGCGCTTTATGGTAAAATCTTTATTTTGATACAGTTTTATCTAAGTTAAATGTGTTTTTATTATTTTCATAATAATGTGATATTAAATTATATTTTAACATAATGATTTTTAGCGCTTTTTAAATGTTTGGTCGCATAAATTAGTTGAAAACTACCTATTTTGATAACATTTATAACTTAGCGCTTTTTTTGGGCTTGCCTGCGAGTTTAGTTCTTAAAAGGTTGGCATCACTTCATCTGTTTATGTAAACGTAAATAGATTTGGGAAAAAATTGAAAATATTTGTTTAGCAATCACATCATCTCATAGGATTTTTTGTTTGATTTATCAGACGTAAAATCATATAATTTAAATCCAGCTTTAGAAAACAGATTCAGCTGATTTTAGCAGTTGTTTCTGCAGGGCGCTTTTAACTAATTTTTATTAGCTTTTTCTGCTATTTGTACAAATTTATTTTCATAACAAAAAAAAAAAACCGAAACCGGTTTTAACCGGTTTTTTCAAGAAAACAGTAACCGAAACCGGTTTTTTTAAAATAGTAATTTTCGAACAAACCGAAAACCGGTTTTCCGAAATTGCCGATTTTTTGGACACTCTATTCAAAAGGTTATGGTTCAATACAGTGAATAAGTAAATTAAACTAGTTGAACACAGATGATGATATAACAGCTGATAAAAACAATTTACACAAATTTACAGGAAAAAAAAAGTCTGGACTTCTTTGTGCAAAAGAAGAAGAATATTACTCTCTCACAACCGCTCTCATTTACCTATAACCGTACTCATTTCGAGTACGCGAACTCTTTTGGTAAAATCCCTCGGGATCCCAATGCTGACTAGGCGGACGCAGCTAATATCATCAAACATGCATCAGAAAAATGTCTGATGAAAATCATCAACTGATTTATATTAACATCGCAAACTAATTACAGATACGCATCAGGTGCAGAGAAGTGATGCATTTCCGAACAGGCTCTGTTATAAACTTTTACCAAAACAGCCCTAATTCTATAAATCCAGAACAGTGCATGCATGTTCTTAAAATCTGACAAGAGATGGTATCAACATTTAATTTTAGACAACTTAACACATGACATTAATGACACGTTTAATATCAAAATTTTGTAATCCAGAAAAAATAAAACTACCACTCTAATAACTACTTTTATTATAATATTGAATAATAATACCAATTTCGTATTGTTTCCGTTTAATGTCCATTTAAATCAGATAACTTTAAAACAATTACTGTAACTTAATACAAATATCGCTATATAAAAATAACGTTGAGTTGTTAAAATATCGTATATTAAACTTGCAGTTTCAAAGCTTTTACCTAGACATGGATTTGAAACTGTCGCTTGTTGTTGGACTTCTGCTAACAGTGGCAATAATTTGCCAAACTACTGCCGAGGAGGAGGAGAAAAAGAAATTAAAATTGGTATTAGATAAATTGGATAAAATTAAAGATGCTGAACATATTCTGAAAACTGATTTAACTTTCGACAAAGATGGTGATGAGGTTTTAATCAATGGGCAGATGGAACAATCGGTGGATTTAGATGAGGAATATAAAGTAAGTTTTACATGTAAGAACTAGTATTTGAAATGTAAATATTTTCAATTTTAAAATTTTAGCTTAATATGAACATTTTACATAGCACGGAGAAGGATGGAGAATACAAAAAAGTGATTGGTGTTGCCGATACGGATGTTTGTAGTGTCATGAAAAATCAATATAAGAAATTATTCTATGATACTTTAAAAAATTATGCCAATGCCCCTGATCCCGAAAAGTGTCCCGTGACTAAGGAAACTTATGTTGTTAAGGGTTATCCTTTGGATTCGAGTAAATTTCAGAAATATTTACGTCCCGGTTTTTATAAAATTGAAAGTTTTTTAATCCATAAAGATGAAGAGGTCTTGCAATATACGGTAGAAGCCCATACGGAAGAGGAATAATGTAATATTGATGAAAAATTGTTTGTATTATTCCAATTATGTATTTTAAGTTATTTAATAAAAAAAAGCCACACCATATATATACAATTTAATTCACCTTATTTTATTTTGCAGGGATTTCAAATTATAAATTAGAATTATAAGATCTTGGAAACCCTTTTTCAACTTCATAGTTCAATTTCAGCCGCCGATATTTTTGTTTGCAACATTTTGATGGTACAGTAGTCTACATTTTTATTTAATGAATTTCAATAATAATTTTTGTTTACAAATGCAATTTTAATGCACATTTTAGTGCATTTTTCAATCTGTTTCTCCCTTTTCATTTTTTTTTTTAAATTTATTTTAAGACTTTAAAATTTTTGCCGTTGCAATATTTTTAATTATTATAATTATATAAAAATAATGTATTTTTCAATAAAACATGCTTAATTTTAAAAATTCTATATGTTTTGTTTAACTTTACAGCTAATATTAAAAAAAAATGTTCTATAAAAATATTTTTAAATAATAGCTACACTTTAAATGCAACTTTCAAATTATATTTCTGAATTTTCTTCTCCCCACTAAAAAAATTTTTAAGAGGGTATAATATACGTGGAGAGGGTATAATATGTTTATCCTGATGTTTGTAGCACCAAAAAATATTGGACTTAGACCCACTTTATAGTATACCGATCGACTCAGAATCACTTTTTATTTCGATTTAAATTTGGTCGGCTCAAGGACGAAGCCTATTTATTTTGGTTAAAATCGGTGTTTAACCCTAGTGCCCATATAAGGGTCCCCCCCCCCAAAATTGGCTTGTTTACACGCTGGAGATAGTTGGCGGCAAGGAGATAGTTCAGAATTTTAACGTAATGTTTGTTTTTTTTTCATTTTGTCACTTGTTTTAAATGGGCGTGGCTTTTAACGAAAAATTAGCGATATCAACCTATTATCAAATTACATAGTAAAATTTAGGCAGTACTGATCGGTTTTATAAAAACTATATATTTTTGGAAATCCTATAAAATTTCCTTAAGTCTTGCATTATTTTTATCTACAAATAGTCACCAGACTTAAATTGCAGGACTTTAAACATGACCAAATTTGTCTTTGTTTATAGCGATTTTAAAAGAAAGTTAACAACACTGAAATGTTAACATGAAATGCCTTTTACTATAAACATAAACAAATCCTGACTGATTTGTTATATTGTGGTAAGAAAAGCATAAAACTATTCACTTTAAAATTTCAGTGCTGTTAACTTCATTAAAAACCGCTAAAAACAAATAAAAATTTGATCATGTTTAAAGTGCTGCACTTTTAAGGCTGGCGACTATTTGTAGATAAAAATAATGCAAGACTTAAGGAAATTTTATAGGATTTTAAAAAAATATATAGTCTGTACAGAAACGATCAGTACTGCCTAAATTTTACTATGTAATTTGGTAATAGGTTGATATCGCTAATTTTTCGTTAAAAGCCACGCCCATTTAAAACAAGTGTCAAAATGAAAAAAACAAACATTACGTTAAAATTCTGTAAAATTTTCTGAACTATCTCCTTGCCTTTCGTGGCGAATTTAGCCACTATTTTGATCTTTAAAAATAAAGGCAACAACAATAAAAATTAGAAAAAACTTGAATTGACTTAAATTCGTGTCCACAACTGTATGTCGCCCCAAGCACAAAATTGGCTTGGTTACACGCTGCAGGTCGCAAATACGAAGATATTTCAATGAAATTTGGTTCGCTGACTCACATGGTCCCAAGGACAAAGCCTATTGATTATAGATAGGATCGGTCCATATTTGGACCTATCGCTCATATCGACTATATTTACTATTTTCTCTTCTTTTATCATTTTATAGAAAATTTTGACAAAGTCCCATTTTAACCCATTCGAATTTCGGATCCAAATATTAGTTGACTTTTAACCAGACTGGAGTAGGGTATTATATAGTCGGCATGCCCGACTTTAACTTTTTTACTCATTTACGATTGTTTTTATACACACATTAACATTTTATTTACATGCATGTGTGTACAGTAGGGGCTCAAAAAAATAAATTGTGAGTTATTGACCGGCACCCCTCCGAAATATTTATTTGATTGTGTAAAACTTAGCACAATCGAATATGCAGTTTGAAAAACCCTGCAGTTTGAAAAACCGATTTGTCCCCTTGTTAGAACGGGAAGAAAACGCCCCGTAAGTGGAAGAGTTAGAGGGTTAAAATGTTCCGCAAAAATATTTTATTTTTGTGTTTAAGAGTTAATCTCGTACTTATTCAGAATTGGCTCTCAAATGTCCAACAAACCAGGATTTTAGGGGAAACCAGGTGAATCTTCCATTTAATGTATATGATGTATTAAGCAAACTTATGTAAAACTCTACGGGGAATATTTTTGTGGAGGATTTTAACCCTCTAACTTTAACTTTAACCCTTCAAATTACGGGTCTTTTCTGTCCCTTTTTAAAAAGGGGTCAAAAAAATTCCCTTTAATTGAAGAGTTAGAGGATTAAAATGTTTCACAAAAATGTTGTTCGTAGTGTTTTACAACATAAGTTCGATGAACATATCCTATACCTAAAATGGAAGATTCACATGGTTTCCTATGCCGATTCACAATAAAGATTTGAAAAAATAATAAAATAGTTGGGTTCTTTTATGAATTACATAAGAGTTATAATTTTAGAAGCACTGGAATTTCCCACCATGTTCTACATTTACGGCCGTTAAACTACGTAACAATTAAAAACGTAACAACCTGACTAAAAAATATGTTATATAATCATATATCACCATATATGAACCCATATATACGTCTATATCTAATTTGATCCGAATATTGGAATATATAATTATATCAAGCGAGATACGCATGTTATCTAACCTGATACAATTTGATCCGAAAAATGGGTCTATCTAACTGCATCATTATATATAAAAATACATATAATTTGATGAAGATTTTCAAAGAAAATTTTAGTACATATTGTTGAGATCACTTATTTCATTCGTATTAAATACTAATGCTTAATGTTTATAAAAATTTTTCCTAATAAACATGGAAATAGCTGACAAAATAAAACATTAGAAAAATTTGTCGGAACAACTTTTTCTAGTTTAGTTTTGGTCTTTCTTATAAAATGTGTCTTTCTCATAAAATAAAAAAAATAACTTCCACAATTAATTTTTTTTTTCACGGAAAAATAAATGAACTTAAACCATATTTATTTCAACATATGTTTGTTTAATTTTTGTTTTTAAATTTAAAAGTAAAAATAATTATTTCGACCTTTAATTCCACAATGAAAAAACAAAATTTTTTCTTTTTTATTTCTCTAAAATTATTTTTATTTTAATAAAGAGTATTTTGTCAACTATTTGAAAAATATATGTTAAATTCAATTATAAACTTCACAATTTCCTTGAGCTTAAGGTTTGTTTTTTAAATATAAAAAGTTTTTTATTTTTGATATTTCGCTACTCCATTGTGAAGCATCTTCAGGATGATTCAGATCCACAATTTGTGAGTTTTTTTTTTTTAATTTTTATAGTGCAATTAAATTTTATAAAATTAGATATCATGTCAGATATAATTACATATAAAATTAATACAATTTTCTATTAACTTTGTTATATATTTTGATATAAGAATGCCCAGGTAGAAAATTGCAATGGGGCCAGCACTGACAAAGCACCGAAATGGGTGGTATTAGTGCTTGTTAAAAGTGATTTCCCAACGCCCAAATGATAACACCGTCCCACGGTGGTGCCAATGCTTTACAAAGCCCTGAGAAAGCACCCAGAAACATAAAAATCAAATGCTTTCCCAACGCCCAAATAAAAAAAATGAAAGTGCTTTCCTGGCACCCAAATGATAACACTGATCTATTTAATTCTTTGCAAAGTACTGAGATGGCACCAAGAAACACAAAAATCAAGTGTTTTCTCTGCCACCATATTATGAGCCCTCATCACTGAAGAAGTTCAAATTACTCTAAAAATAGATGATTCATGGAGTTATTGTATTGTGGAGTCAAAAATTATTTAAATATTCACTCGCTTCTTTTTCATGATTATATATAATGTCATATCAAACATATTTATAAAAGCAAAGTGTTAATATAAATGTATATGGTTATATAAAGCCACGCATATAAACATTTATTATTATATGTGATTATATGAAAACTTTTTTAGTCGGGAATTAATAATTTCTTTAATACGTTCGTTACCTAGTGTCTTCAAATGCAATAATATATGCCATAAAATTTACGAATTACACAAAAATCAACAACAAAATTATTTTTTTGTGTTATTTTCAAATTTCTTTGCACATTTCATTGCATTTGTAGACACTAGGTTAATACTCTTTTCCACAAATTTCTTCTATCTACTGTTTCAAACGGGAATTTGAATACGGGTTTGAACGGTTTAGTAAATCCCGTCTCTTGACATATTTGTTTTTTCCACAATTCCAAAATCTTCCATGCTAGGCTAATCGAATATCGTAACAATATTATTAAATGACATTCATTTTCCACAACACCTTCTCTTAATTATTACAATTTATTTTTAATTAATGTTAATTGAGTATCATGTTTATTTATTAAATTATTTGAATAAACTCATTTAGTATGACCTATCCCAGTAAGCATGGCAATACGAATACGATTTCCCAATCGTATTGCGTGGAAGAAATATTTTATTGTGGCAACAATCATCTTCGTGTTGCGGCAGATACCTCATTTGGTAGAAAACGTGTCCAAAATACAATACTTCTCAAGCAATATGAAAGCGATTCATCTGGAAGATAAATAGGCGATATTGCTAGATTATCTTCTGGAAGATAATAAATAGTAAAGCAAATATCGTCGACATATCATCTGGAAGATAAAAAGACGATATCCCCAGATAACCACCCAGAAGATAAAAGTACATTTTTATATATTTTTCTCACTTTTTATTACACAAATAAAACAACATGTAGAATACAGAAAATCCTTTTAAAATTATTGCACTTCGTTTTAAAATAAATGTCTCCATCTGCCAGTCATCCGTGGGTTTGAATTTACATATTTTGCTTCCCTTAAAATAAGTTATGTTCTGAAAAGACAACGCCGAAATTTATTTATTTTTTTGCAATATATTAAATAAAATTTAAGCTTACCTTACTATTTGCAGAAGTAGTCACAAGTTAGCTGATTTTTGATGTTTTACCATTTTTTAATAATTTTCTAGTGACGTGCGTATTTATTTTTTTTAATGAAACAAAAATAGATTTCTTTGACTTTTTTTCAATATTGCCTTCCGGCTGATAAATAGAAGATAAGTTCAAAATACTACTTTGATTAAATTGATGATATTACCGTAATATTTTCTATGTAATATATCTTCCAAATGCTTATTGGGATCACATACAACACAGTGCAACAAGAAATTTCAGCTCCAATGATTTCAACGCGAAATTAATGTAGACCCAAAGGAGTCGCAAAATTCATTGGACAACACATCGTACACGACATAACATAGGACGCATATTAACTTGATCGCGGAGACACAGTTGAACGAAAAAGTATGTGATTTATTAAAACATAAGCAGAAATATGGGAAAACTCTAAATTAAGAAAATTTATAATAAAATGCATAAAAGGAGAGTAAATACTTAAAATAAATTAAAATGAAAATATTTTTTGTAATGAAAAATAACGCTTTTTAAATTTAGTCGTTCAATTTTTGTTTTCAATAATTTTCATATTTTTTTCTCATAATTACTAGATTTTTTTTTGAATTTTTATTTTCACTCTTAATTTATTTTCACTTAAATGTGGGAGTAAAGTATCTGGGTTAAACGAAACAGCCTGACTTGCATTTTAGCGCATGGATCACCATTAAAACAGACAGAAATTTAAAGAGACCATGAAGTAAAAGTGCGAGTGCAAACTGTGCAAACCCTTTGGGGAATTTGTTTGTATGTCTGCTATCATTTCGTTTTGAAACCATTGTGGTTGACGGAAAAGACTCAAAACGTTTTGGGCAGTGTAATTTGAACACACGCATATACATAAATATATATCGTATGTGCAAGCATGTTAAAGACAGTTAGTTAATTGTTCTTTATTTAAATTCAAATATGTAATTACATTTTTTTTTGAAGAAATATAATTAAAAACTAGAACATACGACTATGACTTTATGTTAAACACAGTTAAAACACACATTTAAATAGGCCATACAAAAAGCCCTAGCAAACAGTGTAAAATTCTCAATTTAATTCGCGTGGGAAGTATGAGGCTGACAGCGATGACCCAAGATTTGTTTCATGGTGTAATTTGAATACACATATACATTCCTGCAAACATTGCAATATAAAAATGTTATGGAATTGCATCGCCTCGAGGAAAAGCTTTATTGCGGCAATAATCATATTCTTATTGAGGAAAATCGCCAATTCGGGCGTAAATTTCCTCTCCTTAGTCATACTCCGAAGCAATACGAAAGTCATACTTCTGGAAGATAAATCGGCGATATCACTAAATAATCACATACCGCTAATTTATCACCTGGATGATAATAAGGTGATGTCGCTTAATAAACTTGCCTTTGAAAAAGAATATCTGCATACTTTTCCATTGACCATCGCATTAATTAACTTGTTTTTGTTATACCAGATTTTTTCCGAACACTAATTTCTGATTTTTCCACGAATTTGTTTTTCTTATTTCATTTAATTTTTTTGCACACATAAAGCTTTAATTTTTTACCAAAATGACAAAAGTTTTCAAACAAATTTTCGTTATCTTTCAGGTTATATTATGGTAAAAACTTGTGATAAAAATAAAAATTTTACATTATTTTTTCAAGGAACGCCGAATTATCCAAAGGATAAAAGGAAGACAATTATAAAACACCACTAGATTATTTTATTCAAATGAAAAAAATATCACTTTAATATCTTCTTGGAAGATATTTCCAAATGTTTGCAGGGATATTCATATATTTATAAATTGTATGGAATGTGCAAAAATGTTATTTTTTCACCTCCCCACCCAGTCCAGTCACCCGCAGATTTTAGCCCTAAAAACGGATTAAAATTAGTTCAAAGCTGCTTTGCGCTTTAACTCTTAAAGTAATGGTTTTACAGAAAAATACTGAATGGGCATATCTTCAGGCAATGAAGTGGCTAGCATTTTTCTCATACACACTTTTGATATATCAATTACGCGTCATGGTGATTTAACCCCCATTAACACAATGTCCTGTTGGATACTAACTGGACTTTAACTGACAGATTTGTTGTTGTTTACCAGAGTAGGAAAATAAACTCTAACGAACTGTACGTAAGGGTTGCGTACCGCACATCGCGAACACAGTACACAAGCAAATTGGTTGCGTAGAAAACACATACGCTATTCTCTCCAATTAGTGTTTGTGCTTATACACACAACCCGAATTCGGTACGCTACGGGTGTGAATGTGTTGAAAGTACGGTACATAATCATAGCGTTTGTCATCACAGATTCGTAGTGTATAAACATACAACCGCTAAAACGATAGATAGGGTATGTGTTCCTTAGCCGTACCCTACATGTTGTGTACAGTTTATTTTCCTACTCTGTTGTTTACCATATAACTTTTAAATTTAACCTTAGGAACATTGTGTTACCCGGCCTAAGTGGTTAAAGTAAAAATTTGTATTTAACCACTTAAATCACTTTGACTTTGTATGAGAAAAATGCTAGGTATATTATTGTCCATTGAGTATTTCTATGTAAACCTTTACTTTAAGAGTAATAGCGCAAAGAAGCTTTGAACTAATTTTAATCCATTTTTAAGGTTAAATGCCACGGGTGACTCGCCTGTTTCAATCCGAGAGGATGATTTTTTTAGTTTTGACTTGTTTCTGGCACTAAACCTAAATTTTAAACTTTGAAAATTGAGAAACTTACGGTGGGTCTCATACTGGTGGTTTAAACTTTAGTTAATAGTTAACCCAAAAATTTGTTGTTGTTTTGTGTACATTTTTTTTGATATTTTCTTTTGTTTATAGTTAAGTTAAAGTTAAGCCTACGGTATGAGGCCTTCCGTTGTAGTATAATTTCATAACAAATATTTTTGCAGAACATTTTAACCGCCTAACTCTTCAACTTACGTGTCGTTTATGACCCTTTTCAAAAAGGGGCAAAAAAAATCCCTTTAGTTGAAGAGTTAGAGGATTAAAATGTTGCACAGAAATATTTGTCATAAAATTCTATTATAAGTCTCTGAAGACATCAAAGTTGCAAATTTAAGTTCAATGCCAGAAATAAGTCAAAACTTAAAATGTGTTTAAGGGGTAATTTCGTACTTATTCAAAATTGGCGCATAAATGTCCCACAAACCTGGATTTTAAGAGGAAACCATGTGAATATTTCATTTTAGGTAAAGGATGTGTTCAGCGAACTTATCTAAAACACTACCAGGAAAATTTCTGGGGAACATTTTAACCCTCTATCCCTGCAACTTACCGGTCTTTTTTGCCCCTTTTTAAACGGGGCCAACAAAGTCCCTTTAACTGAAGAGTTAGAGGGTTAAATAGTTATACAAAAATGTACCTCGTAGTGTTTTAGTAGTGTTTCGTGAAACACTGTTTTAAGATTCAGTCGTAAGATGCAGGTGTTACTCGTATTCAGACTCTTTAAGTAACTCACTATTTAGTCCTAAGGTTCTAAAGTTAATCAGAATTTACTTCTCTTAGAGACCCTGTTCAAAAACTTTGTTCAATTTAGAAACACACAATTGAATAGCATCTAAAATATCCTTTCTCTTAGAAATTAATTAGTCGAGAGTTTTTAGAGATTTTGTTCTTTTCACAGATCTATAATAAGTCGAGAGTTTCTTGCATATTCTCAAACTTTGTTCCCTTCAAAAATATCCAAAATTGAAACTTGGATTTCGTAACATTTCAAAACTTTGTTCTGATACTGAACTCCCTTTCAAAGGTCTTGCTTGAGTCCTAAGATTTATTTCCTTTTAGATTAGGTTTTTTTTTTTTTTTTTTTTTTTTAAGAGAAGCAACACTTAGGAAATTCTTCCTATTAATTAACGTGTTGCTTTCTTTGGAAAGGGGATAGAGAAGTGAAAGGTGGTGAAAGATGAAGGGCTTCAAATATGGCAACACTATAATTGCGCGAGATGTTGAATCTTAGAACAGTTGTTACGCGCCATCTGATGAAGAGTTGGCGAACTTTGTTGAATCGGTTTAGTTCATAGCCCTGTTATATTATTTTACTTCGGTGGGGTTAAGTGCTATGGGAAAACCGAAGGAGGACACTGCGATATGTATGAGGGATAGAAAAAACACATACATATTATTATTTTTCATAAATTGATGCTGCCTTGGTTGGGGCTTGAAACCGCAACCTTACGTGTAACAGTCCAACGCGCTAACCATTACACAACAGCGCCCAGTTTTTGGAGGCTTTTTGCTTCTTTAAAAACCATGATTATTAGAGTGGGCCGATTTGTATGGACAAAAATTATGCGCCATCGATTTTTCGATAGCTTTTGGCATGAGGAAAAAAAGTTCCACTACGACATATCAAAAAAAATTATTTTCGAGGCGTCCAAATTTCAATTTTTTTTACAATTTTCTAATAAATGATAGATTAGCCCCATCTTGCGGTCGCTTTTTGAAACAACTAATGAAGTTGTAAACAATAGCTGTATTTTGTCTCATGCCCATCAACGTTAAGTATTTAAAGCAAATCTAAGTTAAACCGATTGTAGTGTAAAAAAATTTCAAGCAGGTTATGTTTATAATTGTTTCGTTAAATCGAACGCACGTCAGCAAAAATTTTTAGGAAATACCGCGAATAAGTTACATTAGATGTGAAAATGTATGAACGTTGAGTTTTCAACGTCGATAATTATCGGTGTTGAAAGTTAACGTGCATACGAAAAGTAATGTGTTAGTTTTCATCTTAAATGCATTTTTATGCACTTTGAGTTTTTTTGTGAGTTAACGGATATAGTTAAGTCGAAAACACAGCTAATATAACATTAAAACCTTTCCAGAAAGGTATTCTGAAAATCAGATAAAAAATGTGGTAACTAGAGGTAAAAGTATATAAGTAAAATTATTTTCTGTTTGATGATGAAATGATGATGATGGTGTTGATGAAAACAAGCAGAAAATAATTTTACTTATATACACACAGAAAAAAAACAGGTGGAACTTTATCTAAGTGCTATGTAATTATACAACTACATAAGTTCGAAGTAAGTTTTACAATTTTCTAGCAAAATATATGCATTTTTTCGGATATTTTCCACTACACATGTATATATTTTGCAAGGGTTGTATATATTTTACAAAAAAATGTGCATACTTTACAAGAACTTTGTAAAACTAACTTGAAAATTATGTAGTTGTATAATTACATAGCACTTAGATATTATTCCCCCTGTTTTTTTCTGCGTGTACTTTTACCTCTAGTTACCACATTTTTTATCTGATTTTCAGAATACCTTTCTGGAAAGGTTTTAATGTTATATTAGCAGCTCAGCACCAGCCTATATGGCAGCCTCAGCACCAGCCTAGCTATAGGCCAATCACTTATTCTCCCCGAAGTTAAAATGATTACTGAAACCTACACTCTCAGAACAATTCCGTTGTGACAACCGAATTTTTTCCAACCGAATTGGCTCGGTTGCTGCAACCTCGTAATTCGGTTGCCTCAACATGTTCCACTGGGAATTAAAGGATTTAAAACTTCATTAATTGTTCCAAAAAGCCACCGCAAGATGGCGCTAATCTAGCATTTATTAGAAAATTGTAAAAAATTGAAATTTGGACGCCTCGAAAATGATTTTTTTGATATGTCGTAGTGGAACTTTTTTTTCCTCATGCCAAAAGCTATCGAAAAATCGATGGCACAATATCGATTGCTAAATCGACCTACCCTAATAATTATATCATAAGTCTTTAGAGAATTCTACAGTTGCAGTTCCTTAGGTTGAGTCAGTTTCCAGAGACTTTGCTCTATTTGAAGATCTTCCGTCGAGTAGTGCTTTCCGGGACATTTTAGAAAGTTTGTTTTACTACCACAGGGGCAATTCCCAACAAAACGAGGAAAAAGGTTAAAGTCGGGCATGCCGACTATACAATACCCTACACCAGTCTGTTTAAAAGCCAACTAATGTTTGGATCCGGAATTCGAATGGGTTAAAATGGGACTTGTGTCAAAATTTTCTATAAAATTGTAAAAGAAGATAAAATCGTAAATATAGCCCATATGGGAGATAGGTCCAAATATGGACCGATTCTATCTAGAATCTATATGCTTTTTCCTCGGGATCATGTGGGTCAGCGAACCAAATTTCATTAAAATATCTTAATATTTGCGACCTGCAGTTTGTAACCAAGCCAATTTTGGGGGGACCCTTATATGGGCACTAGGTCTAAACATGGACCGGTGTTAACCAAAATCAATAGGCTTCGTCCTTGGGCTGATATAGGTCGGTGTACCAAATTTCATCAAAATATCTTAATATTTGCGACCTGAAGCGTATAAACAATATAATTTGGGCACTAGGTCTAAACATGGACCGATGTTCACCAAAAACAATAGGCTTCGTCCTTGGGCCAACATAGGTCTGTGTACCAAATTTCATCAAAACATTGCGACATGCAGCGTATAAACAATATAATTTTGGGGGGGACCCTTATATGGGCACTAGGTGTAAACATAGACCGATTTTAACCAAAATCAATAGGCTTCGTCCTTGGGCCGACATAAGTCGGTGTACCAAGTTTCATCAAAATATCTTAATATTTGCGACCTGTAGAGTGCGCACAAGAATGCATGGACAGACAGACAGACGGACGGAGGGACGGACGGACATCGTTAAATCGAAATAAGAAAAAATTCTGAGCCGATCGGTATACTATAAGGTGGGTCTAGGACCAATATTTTTTGGTGTTACAAACATCAGCACAAACTTGTAATACCCTGACCACGTAGTGGTGTAGGGTATAAATATGGTCTCAACTACTTACCAGGCTGTTTACTCGCTAAATTAATTTTGTTCGCGATGCCCCAAAAGTAATGGGTACTCATTATTTTTTGGCTTCTTGTAAGCTAGAGTTTAATAAGTACCTATTAATAATAATTAAACGAGTAAATAGCCTGGTAAGTAGTTGAGACCATGTTTTTGCTGGGTTCTGTAACTTTTTTACGACAAAATCGGTAAACTGACAACTTAACTACCGAATTTTGTGGTTAGAAGGTTAGAGAATCTCACTATAGATCACTTAGAAATCGATAAATAGAAATTTATTCCATTAGAAAATGTTCACTTGAGCCGAGAATACCGGAACATTCTCAGCCTTTGTTCTGAGATTTTGTTGCACTTAAAAATCCACGATTATGTCATGAGTTTTTGGATATTAACAAACTATGTTATGAGACTTTGACCCTTTTAGAATCCATTAAGTCGTGAGCAGAGAAACAAACCAGCCGCCGTGAGCCGTTTCAGCCGCCGCCGCTGGTCATTTTTGCCTCAGCCACCCCCTGATTTTGCGACTGGAATTTGCAAAAATAAAATAATAAAAAAAAAACGATTAAAAAAGTTAAAGTCGGGCATGCCGACTATACAATACCCTACACCAGTCTGGTTAAAAGCCAACTGATGTTTGGATCCGAAATTATAATGGGTTGAAATGGGACTTGTGTCAAAATTTTCTATAAAATGATAAAAGAAGAGAAAATCGTAAATATAGCCCATATGGGCGATAGGTCCAAATATGGACCGATTCTATCTAGAATCTATATGCTTTGTTCTTGGGACCATGTGAGTCAGCGAACGAAATTTCATTGAAATATCTTAATAATTGCGACCTGCAGGGATGTAAAAAAGCCAATTTTGGGGGGACCCTTATATGGGCACTAGTTCTAAACATGGTCCGATTTTAACCAAAATCAATTTGCTTGGTCCTTGGGGCGTCATAGGTCGGTGTACCAAATTTCATCAAAATATCTTAATATTTGCGACCTGCAGCGTGTAACCAAGCCAATTTTGGGGGGGACCCTTATATGGGCACTAAGTCTAAACATGGACTGATTTTAACCAAAGTCAATAAGCTTCGTCCTTGGGCCGACGTAAGTCGTAGTGCCAAGTTTCATGAAAATATCTTAATGTTTGCGACCCTGTAGAGTGCGCACAAGAATGCATGGACAGACAGACGGACGGACAGACGGACATCGTTTAATCAAAATGAAACGTGATTCTGAGTCGATCAGTATACTATGTATGCAATGGACGATCTCATCTTCGTGTTCCACCCTAGGGAATCCAATCAGTTGCGGATTTAGCTATGTCACGTGGTGGTCTGCGCAATGTATGACCAATCCATCGCCATTTGCGGTTGAGAACTTCAATTTGAACTGGTCTTTGATTTGTTCTGCTCCAGAGATGTGCGTTGGATATAGTTGAAGGCCAGAATATTAGTAGAATCCTGCGTAAGCAACGGTTGACGAATACCTGCACCGCGTGTATATCTCGTGGTAATGCGTTCCACTTGTCACTAGCGTACAACAAAACGGACTTTACGCAAGTATTGAACAGCTTTACCTTGGTGTTAATGGATATGACTGTTTACTTCCACACTGGATTTAACATCCCAAATGCTTGGTTGGCTTTTGAAATTCGGTATGCTACATCATTACTAGAGCCACCAGTATTTGTGATGATGCTACCAAAAGGACTCTATATCATCCAGGTCAACATTATGAATTTTAAGCTTATTCCTGTTGTATCCTGGTGGGATATACTTGCAAGCAAGAGCGCTCCATATCGTATCGTGCCTTAAGGCTTCATTAGTCTAATCGTAAAGTAAAAAAACGTGTCTGTAATCAATTCAATGTGTTAAAATAATATAGAAATATATTTTTACCTTTTTTCTATGCATTGAAACTGTTGTCAAGTAAAATCGTAAAAAAGTTCTGTTGAAAATAGAAATTTTATATTTTATTACTTGACATTTAATTCTATGCACAAGAAGAGGATAAAAAATACAATATTTTATACACTTTTTATTCATTATGAGAATGAAACGTTACTTTTTTTTACGATACTTCCAAACTAATTTGAGCTTTAGAGTATCGATTGCTTTCTCGAAGTCGATGAAGACCATATACAAGGGAGATTGCCATTCGGCGGATTGTTTCGCAATTATCCGCAAGGTATTGATATGATCAGTACAAGAGTTCTGTGGTCGAAATCCAGCTTGCTTATGTCGTAGGTCCGGCAGAATAGCGTCGTATATTCTTCTGTTCAAGATATGCGCTATGATATTGTTCACTGCGCTGAGAACTGTTATACCTCTCCAGTTCCGACACTCCGTAAGGTCTCCTTTTTTAGGGAAGTTGACGATTATACCTTCTTTAAGCTGCGGGTCGAATACGTTAGTAGCTCAAAAGTTTCTATTCAGTGGTAGAGGAAAACTCGATGATGTTTGGTTATCTACTTTGAGCATTTCAGGTGCTATATTATTCGCTGTACTGTACATTCTAATAATTTTTCCACTGACATCCTTAGAGTCAGATTTATAGCCAGATTTATTCTTACATAAGAAAGAACTTTTTAAACAAAATTTCCTACTTAGGAAATGTTTAACAAAACAAAAAATTATCTTAGTTCTTACTATAAAACTGGCCCTTAAATTGTAAAATGTTCAGACTTTTTTCTTTAAAAATACACGAGTGAATGCAAGTTTGAGGACAATCAGAGACTTTGTTTTCTCAAGATACTACTAGTTTTTGAACATTTTAATAAGTTCTTGATTTCTTTATCATTAAATACAGACATTTTGGGCAAATAGTAGGCTTCTGAACATTCTGAGTCTCTATTCGCAACGTAAAGCGTAAAGCCCTAATTTATTCCGTAGAAATTATTTCTTTAGAAAGAAATGATTAAATATTAAGTTCTTAACGCTTCTTAATCTTTTTTAATTGGAAATAAATGAAAAATTGAATCCTCTGATTTTCTTCTTAGGTCATCAACAATAAAATACCAAATTTCCATACAATTTAGGATATTCTAGGTATTCTGAGATTATTTATCTCTAAAAAAGGCATTATTCCTTTAAAAATAAATCGATTTCTGTCATTATTAAATGTTGAAACAATGAGGTCTTACTTAAAAAATAATCCTTTACTTTTTCTGATTCGATTGCTTGATTACCCAACACTGGTGTTTGAAAGTCACAAATTTTATGAAAGTGCAGTAAGAGTTTGCAACACATAAACCCACATGCAACATTAGATACATACACACATACACACAATTTAACATATACTTATGTACTATGTAGTAAAATGCACATTGAAATAAATTAGAGTAAACGCCAGATAAGAGGTAATAGAATACAACCCCCCATAGAAGACAAAAAACAAACTTACATGGTTAACAACACCCACAATACAAAGATAATGTCAGGGCTTTAAAATAATTATTTGTTGGAATTCCGAATTCCTTGACCAATGTATCAATTTCCCTTTAGAAAAACGTGTAAGGCCACACAATGTAATCGATTTGGTGTACTTTATTTTGTGCGTACTTACGATATCGGATACCTGTGTATAACAATTGTATATGAAACACAAAATTTTTGAAAATTTTAAAAAATTTTGTCTAACTTATATGCCACTATACTTGTGTGTACTTACGAAGTATATTGGCTTGTGGGCCATTACAATGCGGCCATACCCTGGGTAAATTAAACCAGCTTGTGTGTAGAGTTTGAAAGTACTCGGAGATACTTGTGTGTTCTTACTAGTATCTCCGAGTGCTTTCAAACTCTACACACAAGCTGGAGCGGGAGCATTGCTTTAATCTGCTTAAAATCCCATTAGGACATTTTTATTTAGTCCGGAGTTTCAGAGCATGATATGAATAAAATCCCATCAAGTCAAGGACAATCTCCTAAGAATTTACAATAATTCTGTTGGAAAACATGATTAAATCTTGATGTATTTAGTTCATTTGGAATGCCATGGTTAAAACAATATTTCTGTAGGGTTTAATTCCTTTAGAAAGCCATGAGTAAATCCACATCACTTTAGAATTAATATCCCGATCTCATAAGAATTTTTTTTTTTCAGAAAACCCTAAATTAAATCTTGATGTACTCAGTATTTAGTTGCTTTGGAATGCCACGATTAAAACAACATTTCTTTAGGATTTAATTCCTAAAGAGAATGGGCATTGTAAAAGGGTGTAAAGTTCTTGATTGTCACTCACTTGGGAGTGGCCTTTGTAAAACTCAACATCAATGCCTGCCTGTATGGCAGCACCAGCACCAGGATGGGATGCGGAAGCTGCCATTGCCATGGAAACTAAATTATTACCGAAACCGAAGCAAAATGATCTGATTTACCTATGACGGCATGAAAACTCGGACAATATTTGAAACATGGAATGTTACAACTATCAAATGGGATGGCCTGACACAAGCGAAACAACAACAACAAATGAACATCACTTATCATATTCTGGTAGGGCATCCAATGACAATAGAACATCTGGTGTTGGCTTTCTCCTCTCTAAGGAAGCAAACAAAGCTGGAAACCCTACTCTGACTTCCTAATTGTAGTAAGACTACTCATACGCGCTAGAAACCTCATATGTATCCAATGCTATGCACCCACCGAGGTTTCAGAGGTATAAGTGAAACAAGAATATTACAGCCTCCTGGATCGTGCGATAACATCTTCAAATCGTGGCGATATTCTGCTGGTAATGGACGACTTCAATGCTCAAACAGAATCGAACAACATTGACCAGGAAAGTATAATGGGTGTGAATGTTTAAGGCAGGAGAACTGAAAACTTGCAAACATGTCCGTAGGAAACAACCTAGTCATAGGAGGCACTTTGTTACCACACAAAACAAAAAACACAAATTAACATGGGTATCACCTGACCATGTTACAGAGAACCAGATAGATCATATAGCTATCTCCAGGAAATAGTGTGGTTCACTGTTGGATGTGCAAATCAGAAGAGGTGCAGATATAGCCAGCGATCACCACCAACTCATCGTAAGTGTGCGTATAAATATAGCGGCGATAAAAAGGAAAAAATAGGTATACATATAAAAGAGGTTCGATGTAAACAGACTATAAATCTCATTGGTCTCATCGAACTATTTTAGTGCCTTGAAAGAATCGTTGACATAAGCAACTCGCGATCAACAAAAAGACTGGCAGTTAATAAAGTACACGTATACAAGTGCAGCCACAAAATATATAGGTCTTAAATCAACAAGACGAAAAGAATAACCAGACATGGCAGATCATATATGAAAGGAAAAAGTTTAAAGCTGAACTCTGCTACAACGAAAAATTAAAGATCAACTCTTCAAAACCAACATGCTGCTTTAGATCGAGACGTAAAACGCAGTGCTCGCAAAACAAACGTGCATGGACGAATTCCATAGCCCAAAAACCTCAAGCTGCAGCTGAAACAAACCCAACGAGTGACTTATACCAGCTCAGCAAGAAGCTAACAAATACCAGCACATCAGTCTCCTCCAAACCGAGTAGGTATAACTCCGGCACACTTATCATCTCTAAAGACGAACAACTTGAACTTTAGGCCACACACTACTTTGAAATGTTTTCTTCACGTTCTCAAATAAACCCTACTATATGTGACAGTATCGATCACAATACACAGTTAAACATCAGCATTACCCTGCCAGCAATATCTGAGATTATACAAGCTATCAAGTTGCTTAAGAAAATTAAAAGCCCAGGTAGTCACAACATTTACTCAGAATTCCTAAAGGAAAATCCGAGAATGACCGCAATACTGATAGTACCTCTTATAGAACTAATCTGGGCATCAGAGAGAATTCCAGATGATCTCAAAGAAGGCATTATTGTTAAAATACCTAAGAAAGGTGACTTAACAAATCGTAATAACTGGCGGGAGTCAACCTATTAAGTATGCTAAATAAAGTCTAAAGTTTTGGCGCCCTATGCTCCAGTGGTAGTTAGCAGAATATATATTATATATAAATAAAGTCTTAGCTCACGTTATAATCAAAAGGATATGTGACGAATTGATACCAGATTTAAGAAAACAACAGGCTGGTTTTTGTCCCAACAAGTCGTGTGTGGACCACATTAATTCCCTGAGAGTCATGGTAGAGCAGTCAGTTGAATGCAGTTCTTCTCTGTACCTTATTTTGATTGATTTTGAGAAGACATTTGATACCTTGGCCAATAATGTTATTTGGAATGCTCTCGAATGCAAAAGGGTCTCACTTAAACTCATCCAATTGATAAAATGTCTATACACAGAGGCAATCTGCCGAATTCTACATGATGGCATGCTCAGTCCTAAGATTAAAGTTGACACTGATATTCGTCAAGGATGTGTGATGTCCCCACTTCTCTTCAATATAGTGATTGACGAATAAAGCAATGATGGTTAATCGAGGAATCGTATGGGGGCTGCACGAAAGGTTGGAAGACCTTGAATATGCCGATAAAATATGCCTCCTCTCTCATAGCTATACTGACATGGGCACACAACTAAAGAGACTCACCCACATATCAGAGAAAGCCGGGTTGAAAATCAGTATAAAAGATACCAACGTAATGCGAATTAATTCCGAAAACTAAATAACCAATTATTAGACAAAGTTGAAATGTTCTGCCACCTTGGAGCTCTCATAAACCGAACTGGTGGATCCACTGAAGACATTGTTAGTCATATAAAGTCGGTCAGCTCACTAAGATATGGAAATTGTCTTCAATATCACACCGTGTTAAAATTAACATTTTCAACACCAATGTCAAATCAACATTGTTATGTGTTTGAGAAACTTGGAACGCTGCCTTCCGAGACATTAACGCTTTGCAAGTTTTCGTAAATAATCTTCGAAGAATTCTACGAATTTTCTGGCCGTGAACCATCTCAAACAGCAGTCTGTGGGATGAAACATATCAAAAACCACTTTGTATAGAAATACAAAGAAGAAAGTGGAAATGGATTGGACACACACTCCGCAAACCCCTATCCGATATTGCCAGGAATTGTATCGAGTACAATCCTCAGGGAAGTCGCAGAAGGGGTCGGCCAGCGCAGAAATGGCGAAATCAAATTTATAGCGAGACGAGGAAAATAAATAAAAGCTGGAGTGAAGTAAAAAATATTGAGATAGACAGAGCTCTAATGGAAGAAGTTTGTTAAGGCCCTATGATCCTTATTGGAACGAACCTCAACTAAATCTCGATCTCATAAGGATATGAGGCCTTTTTACCCCATTTGGACATAAAAGTTATGTCCAAATTATAAAATTATATTTCTTACTTCCTCCAATATTTGTTGTTTCATTACATCAATGCTAAAATTAATTCAATACAAAATTAAGGATTAATATCCATAAAAAGCATTGACTAATATCGATAAAAAGCAACGACCAACGAAGCTTTATTTCAATCATTGTACATCTGGCCTTTTTACAATTTGATCTGTCAAAAAAAAATTCATTCATATGTAGGTATTTCAAAATCTACGACTCAATTTGGATCTCCAATAAACTCTTCGATCTTTATAAGTCCATAGTTAAAACCTGAGTTGCCGGTCATTCTAAGTTTCGCTTACGAAAATTATGCCACAATCTTTAAATCACTTTCAATTCAAGGAATTAATTATTTGACATTGCCTAATGCTAGACAGCATTTTCGTATGCAAATTTTTATAAAACATATTTGCTAGAATAAAAACAATACATAGTAAGTTTGAATTGATAAACAATAGTAAGTTTGCATTTCCCGGAACACAAATAAATACACAAAAATTGTGCAAGCACACTCACACTGCAGCATGTGTATGCATATTTTATGTATACACGTGTGGGCTTGTTAAAAATCCGTAGGTGGATAAATTTTAAATTAATTGTTAATGGTTCTTTTATCATATGGAAGTATTGCAGAATTAATTGATATACTATTGGCCAAATGGCATTTTTTATGATAGGATTATAGTATGATAGGATTATCATAAAAACAATCCGCATTTGTGTGGGAAAACTTTAAGGACGAAATTTATTTAGCAGAACTATCACGTATTAAATACATTTTGTTGTTTTGCAAACAACATGCGAAGTAGTTTTCAATTTCATTCAAACTAGCAAAGTATAACAATCGAGTGTAGGTACAATTGGAATCAGAAGACACATTAAAACGAAATTTTAAAAACGCCTTCATTGTTTGTTTTCGAACACTCATCGTATATAGTTCGAGAAATAGTCGGAAAATAATCAGTATTTTTTTTTTTTAAATAGAAGCAACACTCAGGAAATTCTTCCTATTAATTAACGTGTTGCTTCCTTTGGAAAGGGGATAGAGAAGAAGTAAAAGCTTCAAATATGGCCACAATGTAATTGCGCGAGATGTTGAATTTTTAGAACAGTTGTTGCGCGCCATCTGATGTTGAGTTGGCGAACTTTGTTGAAGCTTGCAGTTCATAGCCCTGTTATATTATTTTACTTCGGTGGGGTTAAGTGCTATGGGAGCACCGAAGGAGGACGCTGCGATATACATGAGGGATAGAAAAAAACTCATACATATTATTATTTTTCATAAATTGATGTTGCCTTGGTTGGGGCTCGAACCCGCAACCTCACGTGTAACAGTCCAACGCGCTAACCATTACACCACAGCGTATTTAGTACTACCAAAAATAAAAGTATTATGGACAACTACTTATAAATATATACATAAGTAAAAGTACTTACAATACACCTGGTAGTCAGTACCATAATTTTAAATTTCTTCTTAAGTACTAAGCTACTTGTCAAGTACCTCGTACCTTACTTTGTATTTGAAAGTACTTAACATGCACAACTTCCGCTCCTACTAAATTCTAAGAATCTTCATTCGACAGAGAACTTGGTTCGGAGTCGATTGATACCAGTGTTGTTAACTGTAGGGAAAATTCCCTACATGTAGGGATTTTTATCTAAGAAAATGGGTGTAGGGGAAAAAGGACAGATTTTTTTAAATCCTCTAAATGTAGGGAATTTTCAAGAGAAACAAATAAATCAAAAAAAGCGGAAAGAAATAAAAAAAAGTTTCCTAAAAATAAAAATCTGCAGTAAAATTTAATGCCAGACTTTTCTTTCTTATGGCTGCATTGTTTTAAAAGCGCTAGAATGGCAACATTGCTATATTGACAAGTATCAATATCATTTCATTTTGCTTTGCTAGTTGTCAAGTTGCAGTCATTTGTTTCTTTTGAGGTAGATATTTAATTATTTTACTTTTAGCTTTTGCTTATATTTAAGCTTTTGTTCATATATTACAGAAATGAGTTCATCATCTTCGTCTGACTCCTTTGAGGAAACCCAGGGGAAACAAATCAAATACCGAAAGCAAAAATTTAATACTAAGTGGCTCCAAGACGAGAACTTCAGAAGTTGGCTGGAAGCTATAGCTGATGACTCATTTAAATGCAAATGCGCTGCTTGCAACAAAGTTTTAAACTGCGGAAAGTCGGATCTGCTTAAGCATGCTGAGACAAAAATCCACAAACAAAAATTAAAGATGATAAAAACGACACCGAAAATAAACAATTTCTTTCAAAAAAATCCCACCAAACCAGACGGTTCTAAGAATTTCGAAATAAGACTTAGCATGTTTTTTGCTGAACACAATGTCGCGCTGCATGTTTTGGACCATTTAGTTCCACTTTTAAAAGAAATCGTGCCAGATTCTGAAATAATAAAAAAGTCTCAGCTCGGTAGACAAAAATGCACCAGCATAATAAAAAATGTATTGGCAAAAGTGGAAAAAGACAATTTAGTAAATAAATTAAAAGAAAACAAATTTTCCGTAATGATTGATGAGAGCACAGACATCGGTCTCAATAAGCATATGTGCCTCCTGGTGAGATTTTTCGACGAGAAAAGCGAGCGAGTTATTGTTAAGATGTTGGATCTTCTTCCAATAGGGAGTGATTGCACTGCAGAAACTCTGTACAGAGTTTTTAAAGAATGCATTTTATCTCTTGGAATTCCATTTGAAAACATTATTGGTAATTAAAGTAAAATTTTTGTTGATATGTTGCATATGTATACTTTTCTAATTAATTATTTTATTATGTTTAAGGTATGTGCAGTGATGGTGCAAATGTTATGATCGGGCAGCATAATTCCTTTGCATCTAGATTAGTTAATGACATCCCAAATGCTATAGTTGTAAAGTGCATATGCCATTCAGCAGCAATTATTGCAAGCAAGGCCTGCTTAGCACTGCCCAGAGCACCTGAGGATCTTTTGCGGCAAATAGGTTCGTATGTTTCGGGAAGTTCTAAAAGATGTGCACAATTAGGCGCTTTGCAGGAAATGCTTAATGAGAAGAAAAAGAAAATTCTAAGGACTTGTACAACCAGATGGCTTTCTCATCACAAATGCGTCGAAAGTGTATTAGACAACTGGAATGTGTTGTTAGCATTTTTTAAACAAGCTGCCATGCAAGACAAATTGAAGTTTACTGAAATAATTTTATCTGAGCTCAATAACGAATGCAATAAGATTTATTTACTTTTCCTTAAGTACGTTCTTAATTACTTCAATACGCTTAACGCACTTTTTCAGTCAAAAGCGCCATTAATACAGGTACTCCAACGAGAATCAATTAAAATATTTTTAACTTTGGGTCAAAACTTCATTAAAAAATCTGAACTTAACATTGCTTGTGCTGTTAGATCTCCTCATATTTTTTTACCGCTTGAAGAAGTTTTTCTTGGACATGAATGTAACGAGTTCGTTAGCACTCTTCCAAAAACGACTGCAAGCAAAATTAGGACAGATTGTCTGCAGTTTTATATTATTGCTTTGGAAGAGATTCAGCGTAGATTACCTCTAAAAAATGAGACTTTCAAAGAAATGGAGTTTTTAAGTCCAGAAATTGCTTTGGCAGTAAAAGGAAACAAAAATGAGTTGGCATTTAAAAATATTTGTAAAATAGTTAATGTAGATGTTAACTCTCTTTTACAGGAATGGAGAACATTTGAGTTCCATTTCTCAAAAGATGAAAAATCTAACCTTTTAAAGCTGGGTACTGAAAAGTTTTGGAGTGAAATTTGTAAAATGAAAAATTTCAATGACCATTTTCTTTTTCCTATTTTGGCAAATTTAGCAAAATTTGTTTTAGCTTTATCACATGCTAATGTAGACTCTGAGAGAATTTTTTCTATCGTGACAGATGTTCGCACAAAAAAAAGAAATAAGCTTAGTCATAAAGTTTTAACTTCTATCTGCATTATCCGTTCTTTTTTGCAAGATGAAAGTCAGGATTGCTGCAGCTTTCAGTGCACAGAATCTCACTATAAAAGCATGGTAGCTTCAGAACTCTATGATCATAAACAATAACTCTTCCGTTTTGAAACATATTCCTTCGCCAAAATCGAATAAGTACAAAGTAAAAAAAACTTTTTTTTATATTGTTTTTTTTTTTAATATAATAATTTAGCCTTAAAAAAAGAACTGAATGTAATTTTTGTGATCTCAGTTGAAAAACGTTATGTAATGTAATTAAATTTGAATGCTAAATGTAATTCAAAAGTATAATTTCTGGTCATTTTATTGAATTTTTTTAAGTTTTTATTGTAATATACATAAATGTATAAATACTTATATATGTTTAAGTACATTAAATAAATTTTCTATGTATAGTTACATAAAAGGTGTCAAGAAATGCACCTTAATCAAAAACTTGAACGCTCTTACCTCGAAAAAATCGTAAGCGACATTTTTTTTCGAAATTTTCATCGATTGCACTACAATTACACTACGACGAGAATAGAAAAAAACGCCAGCCTGGAAAATTTGCTTTTTGGCGCTTATTATTTTTTCGCGGTAAGGGCTCGATATAATTGTATTTGTGTGTTTTAAGTGCCTTACTACAGTGAAAATATAAGAAAAAAACGTAGGGAATTTTGTAGGGAAAATTTTTTGTGGGCGTAGGGAAAAGTAAGGAAAAATAGAGATTTTTTTTGGGCGCAGTAGGGATTTTTCAAAAAATTGGTTAACAACACTGATTGATACACCTAAATATTTATCAAGTTACGTTCGAATTATGTATTGACGCTGCGCCAGCAAGACACGTCTTGTGTTTTAAGAAACTCCTAAAAAACTCTTTTGTAAGGGTCTCTAGTTTTACCTTTTCTAGTTTTTATCTTTTGAATATTTTTTTTTCTAATACATCCAAAAAAGTTTGACAGTTACTATATGACAGTTGTATGTGTAGTAATCAGTAGTTTTTATTTTTAACTGTAATTACAGTTGTCTATGGAAAAAATACAATACAACTAATATGACATCTATTTAAGAAAACAACCAACGAAAAGTGTCGTTATTTCGTAACAGTTGTTTAAAGCAGTTATTTCTAATATCATAATAAACAACTACCAAAAATAGTGTTTTCACGGTAAATTTTTGTTAGTTATTTAAAAAATAAAAATTTCGTAGATTTTTTTAAATTCTTGCTTAGTTTATATTTGTTTTTATTGACATATTCTTAGTTTGCAAATAAAAATCAGAAAGTCGTATTGTATCTCCAATGCATAATAACTGGAGAGCCGTTTGGAAATTTTACTTTAAATTTTTAATAGGCTGAAATAATTACACATATTTTTGGAATCGCATTAAAAAAATTTTTGTTTTTTTTTTAAATATTCTTTTATAATACCATAAGGATTAACTGTAAAAACAGTAGTTTTTACTCATTTTGCCAGTTGTTTTAAAATTTTTGTAGTAAAAATTTATCGGTTAATTTTAAGACATTGTTAGTTATTTATAATGCTTTTGTTAGTTATTTTTCAATAGTTAAAAATAATAAATAACAACATTTTTGGTCATTTTTTGTTTTAACTGTCACTTTCAGTAGATCCTACCGACAATTTGTTTTAGTGTGGAAACAGTGAACGAGATACTCAGCTTAAGTCGATAAAATATTTCTAAGCGCACATTTTTGAGTGCACCTCCCATAAAGGACTATGATGGCAATATCCTACACTAATAGAAAAAAGTCTGTTAAAAATTTAGTCAAATCTACTAAAAATTAGTTAACCTTTTAATGCTATTTCTTCCGATAACAATAATATTTAAAACATATATTTATCGTTGAAAATCTACTATGAAACAAATATTAAAATTTTAATTTATCGCTTTATTTAGGCGATATAGCACAACAAAAGTTGAAGACGTATCTTGAAACCCAGTAGTCAAATAATTTTTATTGTAAATAATACTATGAAAAAAATAAAATTATGTACCGAAAATTGTTGACCAATTGTTGTTATTTCAAAAGTTATGGCGATTTTGGTTTTTTGAAAATTACGGAATTTGGCGAATTTGGCACTAAAGATCAATAAATTTTGACGAAATTAAATCTGTTGGCTAGTTTTTGAGTTAGAGAGATATTTGTAAAACGTATACTGGCGTTATCCTGTCCTAGAGAAAACTTTTTAAGTGATTTTACAATTAGAGACTCTAAACTTTCTTTGTTATTATCGCTTTAATATTATTAATATTTTTTAAATATTTCTTTCTGTTTTAAAAAATAAATTTTTTAAAATTTTCGAAATTTTCACTTTACATGCTTCTCGCTTCAAAACCGTTCCTTATACAAAAAAAGTTTGAAGGCAGAAAAAGTAGGTAGTTAAGTTTTCTATGGATATAATACAACCTTTTATAAAAGATTGTTATTTAGCCAAAAACTATTTAAAATCTGAACACCGCCTTTTAGCGGCCTTGGGCACTAGAGGGTTAAAAATTATGCTGCAGAAAAAACTGCTAAATTAGCAGACTATTTTTGCTTTATATTAGTAATGTAGGAACAGAAAAAAGAAAACTTTTAAATATACAGAATTTTAGTTATATTTGAGTTAAATTTTTGTTCATAGAAAATAAAAAATTAACCTGTTAAATCAGCAAAAAATTTTGCTAATTAGTAGCCTAAAAAATCACACAAAAATTTAAAATTTTCGAAGTTTTTTTCGATGTTTTATAAGTGCAAATAAAAATCGAGCCTTTTGGAAACAGCAGTTTACAATTTTTTTAACAAATATTTCTGTTAATCTAACAGGATAGACTGCTATTTGCATTCAACTAAATTTAGCTTCAAAATAACAAAAATTTTGTAGATATCAGAGTTTGTTTTGCTATTTTTTTATACTAATATTTATAAAAATTTTCTGCACATTTTACAGTATAATTTGTAGTATCCGACCGAACAGTTCGGCCAAAAAGTGATATTTGGTCGGTTTTCTGTTATTTGAAACCATTAGGCAGAAACTTTCATAGTGCTAAAATATTTGTTGAGCCGAAATAATTCGATTTTGAGTGTCAGATTTAAGGAAAAATCGGTAGTTTATCTGTAAAGTTAACTGTTCGGCCGCCGAACTTTTTTCAATTTGGCCGAACTTTCGGCAGCCGAACAGTGAATTTGTTGCTTAACCTCGGACTTTTCCTTAAATTTTACACTCAAACTTCGCTCTAATCGGTCCAACAAACATTTTTCCATAAGCAAAATTTATCCATAATGCTTCATCATACCAAATAGCAACCAAATACATTTTCTGGCCGAACTGTTCGGTCGGACACTAATAATTTGTCGTTTTCGATTAACTAAAAGTTAACTTAAATATAACTAAAATTCTGTAAATTTGACAGTTTTATTTTTGCTGATTTTATTTTACTAGTATTTAGCAAAAAAATCTGTTAATTTAGCAGTTTTTTCTGTAGCATCATTTTTAACTAATTTTTAGTAGCTTTTTCGGCTATTTTTACATATTTTTTCTATGAGTGTAGCAACAGATGAAGAACAACTAAATCAATGGCAAAAATTCTTTGAAGATTCTGCTGGATCTCAAGAAATCAGGGTTGGCAACCGATTCATAACGGTATTTCAAGAGTATTTCACAAGGGCATTTTAAGGTTATCGGTATTTTAAGTTATTTAGTTGAGTTATTTTAGAGTTAACGGTATTTAAAGTTAATTTGTTTGGTTATTTTAAGGTTAACGGTATTTCAATTTATTTCGTTAGTGGTGTTTTAAGGTTATTGATAGCCTTTTTTTAATTTTTGACTTTCCAACAAAAGCTCAAAGTCAAAATTTCATAAATGACCTTTTTGAGAAAAAGAAATGAAAAATTTTAATATATTTCGCTGGGGTACGAGTATTTTAAGGTTAATGGTATTTTAAATTATTTCGTCAGGGTATCTTAGGGTTAAGGGTATTTTAAATAATTTCTTTTGAGTATTTTAAGGTTAACGGTATTTTAAGTTATTTCGTTAGTGGTATTTGAATGTTAAAGTCATTTGAATTTAATTAACATTAAATCGTTGTTGGTATTTTACGGTTAGTGTTTGCCAACCATGAAAATTAGTTGTTATTTTATACAATAACACCCATCATTTGGTAATCGGGATATCTTATTTGTGGATGGGGAATTATTCTAAAATTAAATTTTCTTAATTGCAACAAAATCCACAGTCCTATTTATTGAATCTTAAATATATCGCTCATTAAGTAAACAGTTTCGAGGTAATTGTGCGTCTATATATTAATGGAAAAGGCGCCATAGATATCTACCCACCTTATAAAAAGAAGATTTAATTGAAATTTTATTGAAAATGTAGAAAAAACAGAAAAGGTATTAAAACTTAACTATATCAAAGTAAATTAAAATTATGCCTAAAATATTTTAAAATAACCACAACCAATTAAAAATTTATTAAAACGAAAAGCCACACTTATCCAAACAAACATTTAGTAGCTATAACGAGTTGAGTATAAAAAAGATTATAATAGCAAGGAAAATCATAATAAAGAAGAAAATAGGAAAAAGAGCAACAAATGCGTAGGTTGGGATATAATATGCCAAAATGAAAATATTGGCAACAGTAAGAACTAACAGTAAACAAAAAAATAAAAAAAACATACCCACCAAATTGATACAAACCAGTGTTGCCACTTTTTGAATAATTATTCAAAAACGGGACTGTTAACAAATTCGTTGGATAACTTTTGAATAATGACATTTTTGTGTAGTTTTTGTGTAATTTCAATTTTTACTAGGGATGTGCGATTAATCGATTAATTAAACGGTATGATTAATCAGAACTTTGGTTAATCAGTTAATTGATTAATTGAAAATTTGATTAATCAGAATTATGATTAATCGATAAATTTCAATTTTGATTAATCAGAACTTGAATAATTTTGATTAATATTGAAAAAATACTTAAAAATAAAACAATTACAGCAATTCTGTCTTTGTTTTGTGGCGATGCTATATACATATATCTCCAAATAAAGAAAATCAGAGCGACTATTCGATCACTGGCCACACTTGACCAATGTCCATTCTTAAGTTTCATGTATCTGTATTGAACTGGAGTTAAAAGGCGTCTTCAATGGAGCAAAACCAGATATAATTTAATTATTCATAAATTTGATTAATCAAAATCATGATTAATCAATTAATCATTATTCTGAATAATCAAAATAACTGATTAATCGATTAATCATGTTTTGATTATTCAAAATTGTTGAATAATCGATTAATTGATTAATCAGAATTTTGATTAATCAGGAAGTTTGATTAATCGCACATCCTTTTTACAGAAATATTATTAAATACACTTTTTGCCTGTGAAACATTTACAAGAAAATTTGCAAATGTAGCAAAAGATTGATATTTGGGTTTATTATGACTGTGACTCTTAAATGACTGAATAAAAACTAGTAATATTTAAAGTCGTTTTTAACAATTTAAGGCGAATTCAGCGCGACTTTTTTGCTGTAGCTAACATGATACTGATATTTGATCAGACAAAAATTTTGTAAATACAGCCCAGTGTGGCAGAATTATAATGTATTGGGAATAATTCAGGAATTCAGACATATTAAATAAATTACTCAGTGCATTATAGTTAAATTGCATGTCTTATTTTTTTATTTTATTTTAACATGTGATGAAAAATCTCTTCCTAATTATAAAAATGTTATGTCTTGGAAATCGGTTAATAAATAAAAATGGCAAGCTTTCAACATTTTCACAAGCTTGTCCTAATTTAGAGTCGAATGACACAGTTCCTGACTGATATGTGGAATAGCACGGCAAGACTTAAGTGGGAAATTAATTTGGCTCCGATAGTGTGAAATGTCATAGTAATCCAACCAGCCGGTAAGAGATGACCAAAGGGCCTAATATGTGTATGTACCTGTTAAATAAACATTAATGCCCAACTAAGTATATTCAACGAAATTGAATTAAGGGAAAGAGCGGTAACAGAATATACATTGAAGTATCCATATTTAGCTTCGGCTTTAGTATCCATCTCTATTAATTTGGGTAATTTTCAATCGAAACTCATCGTATCCAACTTAATCGAACTAAAAACATTTTAAACAAACAAAATAATTTAAAAAATTACAATAAGACTATTAAGAACTATGCTCCTTGCAGGAGTAAAAGGAACAAATATATATTAAGAAAATATAAAATGAATTCTCATATTTGAGTAATTCAATATGTGCGCTCTTTAATTTGATGAAAAATAAAGCAAATTTTCGAACAAACATAGAAAAGGGTAAAGGCCCAATTAATTTTAGCGAATTTTTGTATTTTTTAATGCAAAAATTAAAATAATTGTTGAATTTGAATTAAGATAAAGCGCGATAACATGAAAATACATTAAAGCAACCATATTAAGATTAAGTCAACTTTCGTAAAGTTTCATCTCTATTAATTTGGTTAATTTTTAATCGAAACTATTCGTATCCAATTTAATCAAATTAAAAACTTTTTAGAAAAACAAAAGAAATTAAAAAATAACAATCAAAAATTAAAACAAAAAACAAAAAAAATTCACAAATCTAGTGAAGATTTAAAAATTTCTGTGGGTCAAATATGGGCGCTCTTTCAGACAAATTTCGAGAAAACTTAACAATTGTGATAACAGTTTAAGTTCATTGTGGATACAGCTTTATTTTGAAATAATATTAAAAAATTATAACTCTTTTGTGTAATTTCATACGGTTTGGATAATTTTTGACCTACAGCTGTGTAATTTTTTGTTTTACTGGTGGCAACACTGATACAAACCAACCTACCAAATGAGAAAGCAACCACACACACATATAAACATAATAAAACCTCATATAACTACTCCATTCATGATTGATATTTGAGGAAATGAACATTGACTTGGCACAAGTGCACCACCAAACCATCTGTGGGTTAGTAGGAAATGTGAAAAATTCCAAGAAGCAAAATATAAACCTTAGACAAATTGGAAATTATACCAAAAATATAATACAAACACATGCACAATAACTTACTCGTATTATTGCGACAGGATGCAGGCTGACAGCAAATATACACAACGACAATATATACACAAAATAAAAAAAGTCACTTTTGGCCTTGGCATTTTAAAAGGTAATCGCTATGAATGAGCCAAACACGTTATACGAAAAGGATCAAGTATAGGAGTGGGATAAGTTGTAGGCATTCTGGATATAAGTATTTGGCGCCAGTAATAATGTAAAGTCAATAAAATCTTTAAAAAAGTAACGGGATAAGCTACAATGGGAAATATTCTAACAATAAAACTTTGTCGGGGATTTTTTTCAGATTTTAATATAAATTATATATGTGAAAAGTAGTGCTATAATCAGTGTTGCCAACTCTTGAAGGCAGGAAAGCACCGTGAGCATTATGAAAACGGGTAAAAAGGGTAAAAATTTACCGAAAATGGGGTAAAAAAGCACAATATCAATTTTTTGAAAAAGTTAAATCAAAAATTTAAAAACAAATTTTAACTTTGAAAAATCGTTAAAAATGGTTCAAAAAATAACGAAAAAAGGGGTAAAAAAGCACCAAACTAATATTTCAAAATTTTGAAATTTAAATGTTACGAAGTTACTATTTAAAATTGTACTACAAACATTGTGCAATAATATATTTCTTGTAAAGTTCGTTTTATTTTTTAAATTTTGACAGAAAATTCAAGAAAAATTTTAAAAAACGAGAACAAATACCAAAATATAAACTGTACAAAAAGCACTGCTTGAAATATGAAAAAGCATCGTAAATACCCGCTTTTTTAAAACGAGTATTTGTAAAAAATCACCGGGTACCGGAAGAAAAAAAGCACCAAAAAATACCCGAAAAGCACTGAAATGGCAACAGTGGTAATATAATAAGTTCTATAATATAACACTTTGCACAATTTTTAGTTTAGCTTAGTTTTTGCTTTCTCTATAACACATACAAATTTCATCGAAATATGGAATAAAGAACTACTTTTGAAATCTGGGCATTAAATCCATTTTAAGAAAATATTTACTTAGGGTCATATGCATATTCAATTTGAAAATTTATAAGTGACTTATAAACAAATTTTTCATACAAAATTTATGTGTTAGAATTTTTTCAAATTATTATGCAGGGGTATGGCATCACCAAAAAATAAGTTATTACAAAATCGTTATCACTAGATGGCACTTTGTTAAAAAAAATTGACAATTTTAATTTTTTTATTTAAATTTAAATAATAACAAACAACAAAGCAATAAAACAATAAAACAAACGGAAATCTCAAATTTTATTATTTGAATATATTCCGCGTTTGTTTTTCCTTATTTTGTGCAGTTTTCAGTAGTTTTTGAGTTTTTAAATATATATAGGCTCAGCTGATACTAAACTGATTTTAAATAGTTGCTCAGGTAATACGCGCACTCTACCGGTGAGTAGTATAAGTTTTGATTTCCTATCTCTATAATTAATATTCTCTGTTATTATGCACTCTTTAAAGTTTTAAAATTTTTTTTTATAAATAAATCGCTGGAAAATATCCACATTCCTTCGAATGAGATTATTTTTTTTTTTCAGAATTAGAGGACTTTTCTTCAAGAATCTCCGATATTTTATAGAAGAAAGTACATAAGATCTGGGCGGTTTTCTATAGGAAAAAGTTCTCAGAATCTGAGGGTTTTCCAGTTAGAAAAGGTTTTTAGATTCTGGTTTTATTTTCCGGAAACAAATCTTTCATTTCTTTGGGTTTTTCCAATGACCTTCATTAGATTCTAAGGATTTTACAAAAAAGTTCTTAAATCTGACAGTTTTTCTATAGGAGAAACTACTTAAGCCCGTATGACACTTGCTTAATTTTGTATTAATCGTATAGGATTGATTAAATGAAACAACAAATATTAGATGGAATAAAAAATAAAATTTTTAAACAAATAAACAGTGATACACACTTTGTTCGAACGGAAAATCAATAAAAAATTTTAAAAATCGTTGCAAACACAGAAAAAATGCTAGAAACAGAGACAAATTTAGGAAATTGACAACATTCTCGACAATCAATGACTAAAACCAAATTTACACTACAATGATAAACAGTAGTTTTTTAAATATCTTAGGTTTTGATTCAAAATTTTTATGAATTTGACTACTAGGTTTGGTTAAATATTAATCTTCTATATATAAAAGAATAACGTGAATGACTGACAACTGATTGACTGACTGACTCAACATCGCCCAGCCCAAACCGCTGAAGCTAGGAAGTTGAAATTTGGTATGTAGGTTCCTCTTTCGGCGTGGACGTCCGCAAAGACGGGATTTTTGGAAATTCCTACCGGAACGGGAAAAAAGGGGGAAAGTCTCCCCCTTGACGGCCTGCCAAATTATTTATATTGCGAAAAGTATAATGTTATTTATACTCAAATGATCGTTGGACTGTCAGTAATCATCCAGCATAACAGACTTGAAGCTTTTCTGCAGCATGTAACATTCTCGAGATGAAAAAGGATGTCTTTAATAAGATTTTAAAAAATGTTGTAAACTCCGTTCCTAATTTTTACACCAAACTATTTAACGAGTAAGAAAAACAATGTCATATTTGGATTAACCTTGTAGGCATCATGCGATTTTGTTTCGGAAAAAAAATTCTGACAAAGCGTTTCTAAAAGAAAACGAAAAAAGTAACCAAATGTAAACTCCGTAACTGTAAACTCCGTAACCACAATTGTTTGCATCAGGTTTCATTCAAATAAATGTAGATAAATGTTTAAAATATTTTAAAATAACCATAAACAGAGGTGATTCAACTAATATTTATGCGTCAAAAGACGATTCAACTAATAATTTTGCGTCAAATCAAAAAAAGTTATCAGTTTTTTACCCTAAGCTGCTGGAGCGAAAAACGATTGATTTTGCATTTCATTGGTTTTGAATCGATATTTCGAGTCATTACTGACATTAGTTTGACAAATTAAATTTGTTTCACACAATTTAAGAATTTTTTGATCGCGAAATGTTATGTTTTAATATATTATTTTGTAACTGCGCAACCTCTGTTGGGATTTTAAAAAATTTTATTTTTTTGAAAAGCATTTAAAAGGACCAAAAATACAAAATTAAAAAAAAATAAAATTTTTTTTCGCGGAATGTATTGTATTTTTATTCGTGAAACCGCCAATTTGATAAACACAAATTATATATCATTGGAAAGCAAATTGAAAACCCAAACACGAAAAACTAATAAATTGAAGAAAATTCGTACACAATTTTTTTTGTTATATCTTTTGCTTGCAGAAATGTAAACTCAGTTACAACAAAAAAAATTAAAATTGTACAAAAAAAGTAGACGAGATTTTTTGCAATTAGGTTTATAATGTCTAAACTTACTGATTCCATTAAGAAAAAACCGAAATATTAACACTTTTTGCTTCTCACAAATTTGGCCCAAAAATTTATCACATTTTTTGATTTCAGCCATATCAGAATGCTACAAAAATAACCAAGTCAAGGCATACTGCCACCCAATATTTTAACTAAAGTCGACTTTAACTAAAATATGTATACATTTAAAAAATTTAGATAGTAAGGGTGATAATTTTTAATTTGTTAAAATTTCGAATTTGGTTGTAAATATTTCCGAAAGAGGGCATGGTGCGATAATAGAAAATACAAAAAAAAATCTCTTTTGGGTACAGGTCTTTGGCCAAGTAATAGTAATGAGGAATTTACTTTCATGCAAATATTTTCATTGTTACCAAAATGAGTATTGCGCTGTATTATCGTTTATCCCAGTTTAATTTAAATTTGTGTATTCCTCCGAGGACACAATCTCTTGTAAATTGATTCTTTAAAAAAGGGTTGTGTGGGTGGCTGTGTATGTGTGGTATGTGTCTCGGCAGAAGTGAAGTTTTATTATTTTTTTTGCAATAAAATTATTTTACTTTTCCGTTTTATGAATGAAAATTTACTATGCATAACCACTTTGCGGTTTAAAGAAAAAGAAACAGATTTCCATTTAAGTGAATGGTTTGAAAGCGACTGAGAAAATATATGTATCATAGATGCCAGTGGTTGTGGTATAAAAAAATATGTATATGCTTGCTTAAATGCGGCATACAAGGGCAAAGAGGGTAACACGTGTGTTGTGAAATTTTGATGAATGAAATTTGAAGTTTTACTATGGCCTTGAGTATTTCTTGGAGAAAGTTATTTTACGTTTCTCGTTTCTCGACCAAACAACGTAAATAGGGGAAATTTTATATATCGAAAACTGCACGAATTCAGTTAGAGCGCAAGTCCACCGAAATTCGAACACACAAAAATGTATGAATGAAAATTTTATATATTTAACTGAAATAAACGCAGAACATTTTATAAGTTATCCACCCCTTACCAACCCCATAACAAAACTTTGTTGAATGTTAAACTTCGTCATGGTCTTTATCAAGGTCATTTTGTTTTTTTTTCTTTTCTTTAGATTTATTGCAATAATGATGCGAAATGTTGCACTTTGTTTGTTACAAATAAATGTTT
The DNA here is from genome assembly GCA_949987735.1 of Leucophora obtusa. Lineage (NCBI taxonomy): Eukaryota > Metazoa > Arthropoda > Insecta > Diptera > Anthomyiidae > Leucophora > Leucophora obtusa. Next base: position 296,394,921 of record OX465295.1, on the reverse strand, counting down.
ATATTTATTACCCCATCATGCACAATTTCGTAACAGTTTCTTATTTGGCTTATACATGTAAAATAATGTGTATATATGTGTATTTATACTCATATGGGTTCTTTTTTTTATTGCAAGAAATCAATTTCGTCTGCATTTTTATCCATAAAAACTTGTATTAAGCGGCGAATACATTAAGGAACATTGAGTAGGGAATAAAAATATCAAAAAAATTTGTAAACACGGATTGCACGCAGGGCTGCCAGAACTGCCGATTTTTCGGCATTTTCCGATTTTTTACTAAAAAATATGCAAAATGCCAATTTGCCGATTTTTGGTCGAAAAATGCCGATTTTTTGTTAAAACTCAAAAACACGAAATTTTAATTTTTGGTGATTTACAATCCATTAATAAATAAGAAAATAATTCTATCTTTGACATTTCGAAAGTTCATATTTGTTATCGTTGGCTGAAAAAGAATGTAAACAAAATATCTTTGCGATCAACAAATTTTCAGCAAAATGGAATCGATTTGTTAATGCTTGGTTTTTCATATTTTGCTGCAAATGCATGTTTTAAAATATTTTGTTGCATATTGTGGTATAAATACATATTTTTTTATATTATTTGCTGAAACGAATATTTTTTACCATATTTTTTGGTATTTACTTTAAAACTGTGTTTCTAACTATACACTGTCCAAAAAAAATTATTTTTAAAATTTCTAAATATCTTGTTAGGATTTGCACTTTAGGTAGAACAATACTCTATTCTGATTTCCAAATATTTCTCAAAATTTTTTTGATCCCGAATTAGGGTTTGGGGTTCGGGAAATCCCGGGCGGGAATTCCCGGGAAATCCCGGGAAAAGTTTGCCGGGAATTCCCGGGAAAATAATATATTTTTCCCGGGAAAACGGGAAATTTTAAAAATATTAAATTTTTTAAATTGTTTTTGTTTCGAATAGGATTTTTTAATTTTAGTCATAAAAAACATTTTAAATACCAAAACAAAAATGTCATTGTTAAAATCTTTTAAAAGGGAATACATTTATTTGACACACAAATAAAATCTTTGCCAAGTAATAAGGAGCATTTCAACTAATAAAGATTTTTCGCATAACTTATTCAAAATTTAAGTAGTAAAATCTAAAAACTTTGTAAAATGCTTAAAAGAAATATGAACAAAAAGTCTTGTTTCTTACAAATAATCGCCCTTACTATCTAAATTTTTCAAATGTATATTTTAGTTAAATTCGACTTTGTTAAAATATTGGGTGGCTGGTTTTTGGAGTGGTGGTTTATTTTTGGAGCATTCTGATTGGTTAATTTATTTTTAACCAATCAAAATATTTGAAAATATAAATATTTTTGTAAGGTTTTCATACACAAAATGAACAAAACCGTTTGATTAAAAATAAAGTCGACTTTAAATTTAAAATACTCCTTTATATTAAGGGTCAATAATTTTATAAGTAATGTTTTCATTAATAAATGTGAAAAGAAAAGACTAATGGTTAACGGGGGTATCTAAATTTGGTTATCCGACATCTAAATTTGGTTCACAAAAAAAAAATTGATGGTCATGCAACTTCTCTTGAAGAAAACAACAAGAATAACGTTTCAGCTAAAATTAGCAAAGTACCTGAAGAAAAAAGTGTGAGCTGAATAGGCATTAAAGGTTTTATGGTAGGGCAAACATTTCCTGAAATGGTATCCAAATTAGCTGCAGGCAATCCGCACCATAACTAGATCTTCGTTTATTCGAGAAAGTTTTTATAATAAAAACCTGGCATTGCAAAAAAATGAAACCGATGTAAAGAACATTATATTAAATTACTACAATCATGTAAAAGATATCATCATAAAAGAAATATCGAGCAATATTTCTAACAATAGGAGATTTACTATAATCTTAGATGAATGGACAAGAATATCACAAAAGAGATATTTGAACATATGTACAAACGGATATAATTCATTCTATAACCTGGGGTTGGTTTATATATCAGGAAGATGTAATGCTGATGAAATAAGAAGAATTGTAGAAATAAGACTAGAAGAGTTTTATTTGTCTTTGGAAAATAACATTGTGGCCACCATATCTAATGGCCAAGTGTGATGAAACGGTTTGTTTCCGACGGTCCAGTAGTAGGTGCCTACTGGAATAATGCAATTCATTTGTCAGTGCTGCGAGTAATTTATGTGAAATCAAATGTTCAACATTCTGATATTTTTTATTTTGAATTCTCACTACACAGACTGCATTAGCACTGAAATAGTGTTTTTTTTTAACAAAAATAACTTATATAGGTGGTTTTCATTAACAATTTTGTTCAAAAGTATTTCCCGGGATTCCCGGGAATCCCGGGAATAAAATTTTTTTATTCCCGTTTCCCGGGAAATAAAAAAGTCCGGGAAATCCCAAACCCTATCCCGAATACAAAAATATCAAACATACAACAAACAATTTTCAATGTTTAAACTACTTTTACAAACAAATATGTAATACTAAAACTGAATTGATAATATCAAAAAAGTTTGGAAAAATCAATAATAAATACATATTTTTAAAACTTTAAGTGCATATTTTTCGATTTTAATCACACATCTTAGGAATGAATATACGAGCCCTAGTAATAATAAGCCTTTTTTTAATCACTGGATTTAATTTTAGATTTATTTTATTTTGTTAGAAAATCCACATTTTGTTTATTAATTTTCAAAATTTTATATTTTTATCCAAATTCTACACTTATTCGCTAAGATAATGTGAAAGAAAAAATTTTAAGTAAATGAATGTTATTTTAGTTTGACTCAAGATCATAAATTAATATCACTTTCTGTTTAATTATTTTTCAAATCAAAGAAAGATGATACAATTTTTACAAGTAAATTACAAAGAATAACAATTATTGAAAAAATTCTATAAGACCAGCAAGTCAGAATGCGCATTTTGGGCTTTCGCTACAAAGCCATCATCAGTGCCTTTCGCCTTTGGGTTAATATTTTGATAGTCGTCTACTTATATGACTGTTGAAAGCAAATCGAGTTTGTTATCAACAACTCAACTTAGATTAACATCAACGAAATTTAACAATGCTATTTTTATCCTTTTGTTATTATTACTCTTTTTTGCTTTGAACCTTAATTCTTAAGATATCTCAGCTGATTCTATTCAACTCTGTGTATGATTAGGTCCATTCGATTACTTTTCTCAGTCAAGTCCAGTAAGAATTACTCAGTACAAACTTTCAGAGAGTAAGACAAGATTTACTCTCAAACTAAAATTTTCCCAAACATGTACGCGAACAGAAAATTTGCAACAATTTGCAAGTTTGTACACACAGCTGATTACAACACCAAATATACAAATAAATTTTAACTGGTCGCTATGAAAAAAGATAATTTTTGATGTTAAACCTTAAGCAGAACATTTTTATAAGGTTTTCTTATCTTTTCCATAATTTATTTTGAAAGTTTTACTGCTTTGCATTTCCATAAAATAATATAATTGGACAATAATTTTTTTTATTTACCATAAACAATCATATGTTTTCGAAACATATGTTTTTTTTCTGCCTGCAAATTCTTACTGGCAAAAATTTATCCAGTAAAAATTTGCAAGAAAAAGAAGAAGACTTAGAAACTCTCAACATAGAACTGTCACTTTATTCTCTCTTTTTTCTTTCTGTTTACTGAGTATTTATGTAAACGAACGCCATCCAGTAAAAATTTGTACAAATTTGTACAAATTATCCAGTAATCGAATGGACCTATAAACACAGATGTTTGAATTACAACGAACCTTTAAATTTAAATGTATGTTATTAAATTATATTTTTTGCACCGTGTCAATGTGTTTAAGATGAAGGGGGAAATGTTTTTAGTCGATCTGTTATTTAAGTAAATGAATGTTATTTTAGTTTGACTCAAGATCATAAATTAATATCACTTTCTGTTTAATTATTTTTCAAATCAAAGAAAGATGATAAAATTTTTACAAGTAAATTACAAAGAATAAAAATTATTGAAAAAGTTCTATAAGACCAGCAATTTTAATTTTTCGAAAACGCAATTTCTGGAATTAAATTAAGCTAAATCCAAAACGAATTTATTTTATTTATAAATCTATTTTGGATTTAGCTTAATTCAGTTCACATTTTTGCAAAATTTAATGATTTTCTTTCACATTATATATATATGTACATATATTAAATATATTAAATTTTTAAATTTAACAAAAATGTGAATGATTTAACGAAATAAAATAAATCCAGTGATTAAAAAAAGGGCTAATATTTGCATAATATTTCAAGGTGTACGGGTACCTTAAGTTCGGAGAAGAACTATTTTTAAAAGCTGTAAAATTAATTTATATACATATTATTGGTCAGATAATATCTGAATGTGTATCATAAAAATATTCATTAAATTACAATTAACATTTTTTATTATCATCCCAAATAAAAAAAAATGATATGGAGCCATATGAAGTTATATTTAATTATATATAATCTTTTATGTAATTAGATATAATTATATCCGAAAAATGAGAACATCTTATTGTATCTTATTGTATCGAATTGTATACAATTGTATACAATTTGGTACAATTTGATACAATTTTATGCTATTCGATACAATTGTATCCGAATTTTGTCCTCATCCAATTACATCAAATTATACCTTTTTATATAAAATTATATAAAATGTTATAAAAGTGGACATAGTTTGATACAATTATATCTAAAAATTTACCTTATACTTTAGATCATATTATATATGACCACATCTAACAATATACAAAAATTATTTTTTTAAATAAAAAAGATATGCAATATCTGGAGATCAGACCTGGGGGATTTCAATTACAATTGCAAATAAATGTAATTGAAATTAAAAAAAACTCAATTACATTTCATGTACTTTTGAAATTCTAGTTTTGTTTACATTTGTTTTTAATAATAGTTGTGTTTGTGTGGCAAGCTATCAACGTTTGCTTATGTCATTCCCATATAAATTTGACATTAGCCAACGTTTAGTGTTAACTGTTAACGTTACTAAATAATGTAAAATTTGTATGGGAATGACATACGCCAACGTTGATAGCTTGCCGCACAAACACAGCTAATATAGTCTGAGTTTTCAAATAAACACTTAACATTTTTTATTGTGATTAGAAATCGTAAACATAAAATATTTTAAATTCCGTTAGGTAAATGGACCTAATGATCTCAGTAAGAGGAAACTATCGGTCTAATCTACGTTTCATCAAAGAAAAATCTTTGATTTCTATATATATTATTCAGGTCTTAACCAACTAGTACAGTACAATTTCCAAAGAGTCACTTCAGAACTGGTTCCGCGAGTGTTACATTAGCACCAGTTTTGCTCCCTATTTTTCGTCCTTAAATTGTAATTTTCAAACTAGTTCTACAAGAAGTACCGAAGTGAGCGTTTGGCGACAATTGCCCCCATTCCTATGACATCTCCATGTTAAATTCTACAGTTGTTTGTATGGAGAGGCGGCAGAACTCGTACTAGTTGCCTGGTTCAAATAAACTAGTACATAACTGGTTCTGAACTAGTATTTTTTGCTACTGGGGTATAATTGAAAATTTTCAATTTCTTGTAATTGTTTTTTTTTAATTACAATTACATGTAATTGTGTAATTGCATGTGTAATTAATTTCCAAATATAATGATTAACCCAAAGGTCTGCTGGAGATCCTATAATTTCGATAAATCTTCCATTACTTTTATCCAGATTTACCATGACAGTGCATTAAACATGAACACAATTTTCTTTATTTTTAGTAATTTTAAAATAAAGTTAACAGGACTGAAATTTTAAAGTTAATAGGATTATGTTATACAACCAAGATATAACAAAAATAGTAAAATATTACAAAATAGTAAAAATGCCTAAAAATATATGATGCAAAAAATAAACTCACACACGAATCATGCACGGGTTATATATTCTTATTCCCGCTCACGCACGAATCAAGTACGAATTATATATTTTCAGACTCACTCACGAATCACTTATGTATAGTAATTATTACTCACGATCACGTCCGAATAACGTGACTCACGAACATTTCTAGTCACGCGCCAATCCCTAGTAATTACTAAATCTAAAACTAGTTCAAAATCATTGTTAACATAGAACCATATAATATAATACGGTTTTATATGGACGTTATATATTTTTATATAAAATCACTTTGAAATAATTGCTTATGTGGGATGATATATAATTATAGATGTTGTTATAAAGAACGTTATATTGTTATATATTAAAGAAATCATGAAATATTGTAGATATGGAACCATATTAAGTTATATATGGGTTCTTATTCGTCCATATATAATCATATCTAACACAAATTATGAAATATTTCTTATATGGCTCCACATATAGTTTTATATTATTATGTATAGTCTCATACTAAATTATATATAAACGTATACGTAATTATATCTGTAATATGTTACTTTATGTACTTATATATAGCACATGCAATTATATGTAGGCCAGTATGTAATAATATAAAATCACATATGTCTCCATATTAAAACCTTTGAGGAAAAAATATCTAACATATGACTATATAAAAGTATATCTGCTTGAATTTAAAAGCATATGTGGCCATATGTAACTATAACTTACTATATGCAATTACATAAAATAATATATGGTTATATCAAAACTTTTTTACTCGGGATTTCATTTATCCTTTATTTTTATTTAATTGTTAAACTTAAAACATTTTACATGAAATGTCTTTTTCACATTTTTTTATGTAAAGTAACCTAAATTTTACATAAATGAGTATTTTTGAAAGTGCTGATTTTTTGCCGATTTTTTAAAATCAAAGTGCCGAAAATGACGATTTTTTTTTGGGAAAAAGTGCCGATTTTTCATCAAAATCATTTGGCAGCTCTCGAAAATTGATATTTTTTCACAAATGTTCCTTAATGTATTCGCCGCTTTATGGATTTGTTAAAGCATTGTTTTTATTTAGAATTCTGTTGCATACATTGGGGCGTCGCCTTTTAAATAAATTATTTCTGTGAATCTTTATTGATCATCTTTATCCATACTTGGGACTAGTTAATTGAATGGACCAATTAATTGACGATTTCATTGGCATTACAATTGATCAATGTCAATGAAATTTTTTGGAATTATAATTGATCGATGTCAATGATTTTTTTTGTCATTTGGCATTGTTCAATGCCTAAAACAACCAATTATAATCGATGAAAAAAACATTTGTTTTCAAAAACATGCTGTTTTGGTAAAAGAACAAATTAAGAAAAAAAAAATTAAAAATTCGGGTACTTTTTATCGAAATATTCGCTACTTTGTCATGTTTGTATTACTAGAGGCTGATCCATCTAGAGTAACCAGTGTTCAAAGAAAAGTGAATGGCATATACTTGATTCAAATTGATAAAATAGCGAATGTTTATAATGTTTATAGCTCTGAAATTTTACATTCTTTTGTCAGTTTCTTTTTTCCAAAACAACTTTTTTTATACAATGATTTTTCTTCAATTATAATTGGTTGCTTTGAGGCATTGGTTTATATTTCATTACCATTGGTTTAATCAATACCAATTGAAAAAAAATCATTTGCATTAAATCGTAATGGAAGTCTTTGGCACTGACATCAAGTAATTCATAAAGTATGTAATTATCATACTTGGGCTTTATTAATTTGCATTGTATTTTAATTTACATTCCCTTATAAATAGATTTGGTAATATAATTTTATTTTTTAAATGGTTGTTGAACTGGGTGCCAATAACAATGAAATTCAATAACGATTTTCGATTTAACTTTAATTTAACTATCAAATAAAAGAAAATCTTAAAAAATTGTCTACAAAACAACAAAAAATTTGTGGGTAAACTATTAGTGAACCCTGCAGTATGAGACACATCGTTTGTGCTTAAAATTTAATTATACTGAATTCATTTAAAAAAAAAAAGAACAAAAAGAATTTCGGTAGCACTTCTGAAATTCATAAAAATAAAAAATTTTATAATTATAATATATTCAAATTTTATCCAAATCGGGGAGAACCACACCGCAGACCTTTCTTTAAATTTAGTATTTTATAAAAATTAGCCGGACCTACATATATTCTATGAGAAGAAGAATAGAACAGCTCGTAGATTAATTTGTATCTATTTCGTATGCAGTCAACTCATAAAACACATAAATGTAGAGAGACATTCTGTTGAGAATTGATTTTTCCCTCCACGTTTACGTTACTCCATCCCTTTATATGGATTTAGCAACTATTTCGCAGGGAATTTAAAAAACCTTGTAATGAATTTTTATGTATGAAAGGTTATTTAGTTCTCATTAAGCATTATTTGGAACTCACAAATATTAATTTTGACTATAATCTTGTTAACAATTTATTTGTTTTACTTTTCAAATAGTATTTACAAAACACCTGTTTGTACACCTGTTGTCTTTTAATTTACCTTTTATTAATTAGAATCCTATGGCTTGGTATAATATCCTTTGCTAAATGATATTATGATTGCAGAGTGCTGACTACTTTGGAAGATGACAAAGCAAACTCTTGTTGCTTTTCTTTGATATTTAAGATGTTTTTTTTACAATTTGTTAAATAAGTTTTAATAAAATCCCATATTTACTTTCATAAAAAAATATGTATTTTTGAAATATTTTATTAATTTTTTACCAATTTCAATTCATCGATTAATCATATTAAATTATTCGTTATTCGAAATATGGCCATTGTAAATTATTCGAAAAATTTTTGAGCAAAATTGTTTGAAATGCAATATTAGTTACTTTTGTAAATATTTTGTTTGCTTTGACAACTTTTTTAATTTTTATTGCACCCTGCACCATACTAAGGGGTATATTAACTTTGTCATTTCATTTGAAATCGGTATATTGGTCGAATAGTCTATAAAGTTTATATATGACAAGTCCTTGTGCAATTTTAAGATGTTCTATTAGGATTGTCACATAGCCTATAATTGTCACGTTATTTTAGGTATTAGCAAGCTTCAAGCTTGACGATTATTTGCCAATTTAAAACATTTTTTGTTATTAATTTTGAGAAGTTGCCACGGCAAAATTACATTTTTTCTCCAAAATCTATATTGTTATTTTCTTACGGGGATTGGTGTTACAAAAATTAACTTAAAATGTGATATATCATCTCGATTTTTTTTAAAGATATGTCTCAATTACAATTGGAATAAAAATCGGCATTCTTTTGAAATTTATTAAGTACGTTTTTGTTAAATGTATGAACCAAAGAATATAATACTCACATTTTAACCAAACTTTGGTAATTAGTTTGCAAAACAAAAAATTTGCAAAAAGGAGAATTTTTGCATTAATACACTCAGATAAAAAGTTAGTAAAAAAATTTGTAAACAGTCTCCAATCACACTTTACTATTTATACCCTACACCACTATGTGGTCAGGGTATTATAAGTTTGTGCTGATGTTTGTAACACCAAAAAATATTGGTCGTAGACCCACCTTATAGTATACCGATCGGTTCAGAATTTGTTTTTATTTCGATTTAACGATGTCCGTCTGTCCGTCCGTCCGTCCGTCTGTCTGTCTGTCCATGCAATCTTGTGCGCACTCTACAGGTCGCAACTATTAAGATATTTTGATGAAATTTGGTACGCAGACCTATGTTGGCCCAAGAACGAACAAGTTTGATTTTGGTGAACATCGGTCCATGTTTAGACCTAGTGCCCATATAAGGGTCCTACCAAAATTATACTGTTTATACGCTGCAGGTCGTAAATATTAAGATATTTTGATGAAATTTGGTACACAGACCTATATTGGCCCAATAACGCAGCCTATTGATTTTGGTGAACATCGGTCCATGTTTAGACCTAGTGCCCATATAAGGGTCCTACCAAAATTATACTGTTTATACGCTGCAGGTCGTAAATATTAAGATATTTTGATGAAATTTGGTACACAGACCTACATTGGCCCAATAACGCAGCAATAACGCATCGGTCTATGTTTAGACCTAGTGCCCATATAAGGGTCCTACCAAAATTATACTGTTTATACGCTGCAGGTCGCAAATATTAAGATATTTTGATGAAATTTGGTACATAGACTTATGTTGGCCCAAGGACGAAGCCTATTGATTTTGGTGAACATCGGTCCATGTTTAGAACTAGTGCCCATATAAGGGTCCCCCCAAAATTATATTGTTTATACGCTGCAGGTCGCAAATATTAAGATATTTTGATGAAATTTGGTACATAGACCTATGTTGGCCCAAGGACGAAGCCTATTGATTTTGGTGAACATCGGTCCATGTTTAGAACTAGTGCCCATATAAGGGTCCCCCCAAAATTGGCTTGGTTACAAACTGCAGGTCGCAAATATTAAGATATTTTAATGAAATTTGGTGCGCTGACTCACATTATAGAAAATTTTGACATAAGCCCCATTTTAACCCATTCGAATTTCGGATCCAAACAATACATCAGACTGGTGTAGGGTATTGTATAGTCGGCATGCCCGACTTTAACCTTTTTACTCGTTTTATACTGATTTTTAGTACAATTTTTTTGGTAATCATTTTTGCTATTCCTTTATTACAAATTACGGATTTTTTACTAATTTTCGCTGCTGATTTCAGCAAAACATTTTACTAATTTTTCAAAACCGAGTCCTAAATTTAGCAGAAAAATATACTAATTTAAAAATATATTTTTTTTTGATTTTTTACAATTCTTGTTTAGTTTATATTTGTAACTAATGATATATTTCTTAGTTTGGAAATAACAATCAGACAATTTTATTGTATCACCAATGCATAAAAAGTAATAACCATTTGCAATTTTGACTCCAAATTTCAAGTACGATGAAGTAATTATACGCTTGTTACAATCGACAGAAAAAAAGTTTTTTTTTTATAATTTTTTTTTTTTAGATTTTACATTTTTTTTTATTTTAGTACACTTTTTTTGCTAATTTCAGCAGATTGATTTTAAATTACAATTTACTGAAATTTAGTAGCTGCAACTAATATTTTCTACTAATTTTGTTGTACTACAGATCAGCAGACATGTGTTGCTAAAATTAGCAAAAAATACCGCTGGGCTCAAAACAGTTAAATTTCCCGTAATAATAGCAAAATTTTCAGTAGCCATTACAGACTTTTTTGGTTAATTGTATATTCGTTTACAGAATGTTAACACTGATCAAGTTTTTAAAATAATTATCTGTATCACAATGCTTTTTTTCGCATTCGTATTTTGCAGTTTTTCAAGTACGGGTTTTTAAAATTCATAAATTTTTCCATCATTATATTCGTTTGCAGAATGTTAATCGTTGATTAAGTTTTTTACTTCATTTATTTTTTGTACCGAAAAGCCTTTTTTGGCGATACGCCATTATTTTGCAATTTTTTAACCCATTTTTAGCCGATCGGTGATTGTAATCACCAGCACTTTTATTATTCATAACTTATATTTTGTATCAATTATTATGTGTCCTGTTTCTTTTATGATATACTCTCTATAAAAACGCTTTTTATCTACACTTCAAATATACCAGTCGTGTATAAATTATCCGGCCACTAATTTTACGGAAAATTGAAAAATCGACTTACTTCAAATTTATAATTTTCTTAATAAGGCCCAGCATAGCTTTGACATAAATTTTTATCAAAATCTGTCGACGGGAACTGGTAGCGGTGAAAAATGGGTTAAGTGTGGTTAAGTGTAGCCGCCCTACGTGGAATGAGGAGTCAATTGCCCTCCAAGGACTTATCGCGTGACCGGTCAACCGAAGGCATATTACTAAATTTGTACAAATATGAACCAAAGAGAATGAATTAATTTTCTAAGTATTTTCTGATTCGTTACTTTCACTGTTGCTTTTAAAAAACTTGAACAATACCGAAATAAAAAATAAAATTCGTGGCATATTTTTTAAAATATTTTTTTATTTATTTTACTCTTTTATTGATTTTGAATTTTATTTTTTACGATTTGCTTATTTTAGCTCTTATTTTAAATTTGTATAATTTTTTGCTAAAAAATTTTAAGTTTTGTATTTTTAACGTTTTTTAATGTTAAAGCTGTTTTAGTTTTAACAATTGGTATTTCATTTAATTTTCTTTTTAACTTAAGGGCAATTTTTAAAAATTTATTTATACTATCAGAGTTTTTTAGGTAATTTTCTAATTTTTAATTGATTTTTTAATTTAATTATGGCCAACGCAAAAAACGAGTCAACTGCCATTAAAGGACCTATCCCGTGACTGGTCAATCTGGGGCATACTGAAGGCACTTCCACTAAATTTGTGTGTGGGTTAGTGTTGTTTTCTTTTCAATTTTTTTTATTTGCTTGTAGCGTTTATTTTTTCTTTTTCTTTTTTATTTGAACAGAAACGAAAAATATATAACTTTACCATTAGCCAGCCATCACGCATAAGCAACATTAGCACAGACGATAGAGCGTTTGCCTTACAACCATTAATTTTTTATTAGTTTGTTTAAAAAGCTATTTTTAGACACACTGTGGCAATAGGTCATTTCCAATGACAACGCCATGTTAAAGTGATATGTCTCTTTCAAACAAAAAGACCGATCAACGACCGGTCTCCGCCCCCTTGGGACCTATCCTGCGTGTTATCTGGGACCAGTCCCTTTCCCCGTAGGGCATATCTTATTAGTTTGCAAAACAAAAAAATTGGAAGAAAAAATTTCCAAAAAGGAATATTTTTGCATTATTATCAAGGCAATGTTTTTTTTTGCATTTGCTTTAAATGTCATTTTTGGCATTTTCGGCATTTGTCCACTTATTTTGTAAAAACTCCAAAAAAGCAATTTTTCCAATTAAAAAAATACTATAAAATACAGTAAGAACCCAGACTTTGTAGATAATTTTTGAAACAAAAATATTTTTTAAATGTTCGTAAAAATTAAATTCCGGAGCTTTTTACGGCAACAAAAATTTCAATATTTAAATAACATATCAATTTACGCCAATTTCACTTTAGCATTTCAACTGAGAATTCCTTCATAATTGTTTTTTTTTTTTTTTTTTTGTTAAAAATATTAAAAAGGAAAACACTTCAATGAACTTGTATATTTTTAAATTCTTGGAATAACCTAGCCATTTTTTTCGTACCAATTTAGCTGCTTTTTTCGTGTTATTTTGCGTGTCAATTCGTTTGCAGAATGTTAATCATTTATTAAGGTTTTTAAGTAATTTTTTTTATCATAAAGTCTTTTTTCGCGTTTCTTTGGGCAAACCCGTTGTTCGTTTTTACATAGCAGGATTTTTTGTAAACAAATTGTTTTTTAATCAATTATAATTAGTTGGTTGACAACCAATGTTAATGAAATCTCAAAGGTAACCTAGTGTCTTCAAATGCAATGAAATGTGCAAAGAGATTTGAAAATAACACACAAAACAACAACAACGAAAATAATTTTGTTGTTGCTTTGTGTGTTATTTTCAAATTTCTTTGCACATTTCATTGCATTTGAAGACACCGGGTAATATTCCCATGTATATTATTGGCGCCCTAATATTCATATATATATTAGTTGGCAACACTAATTGTCTTAGTTATACATTCCGCCTTAAAGTATGCAATGTTTCTTCATACAGAAATTTATACCGTAAAACATCGATGAGACTTGTTATTTGGACAAATTGACGATTTCAATAGCATTAAATTGAAACAAATGGTAATGTAATTTTTGGCATTATCATTACTTCCACCAATGTTAATGCTTTGAAATACATCGACTTCATTACTAATGTCAATTGTATAATAAATTACGATTACTACTGCCTCAATTATAAGAAAGAATTGGCATTAGTAAATGTCACTTTACAAATTTCGTAATTTTGGCGATTTGCAACCATTTTAAAAAATTGCAAGTATCTCGAAAACTAAGCGATTTAGCCCAAAATTTTTGCTCCGGTTGAGTACCAATCAGGGATAAAATTAGCTCGCTGGTTCCGGCTAATTAAAAATAGAGGGAGCCCAAAAATTTGACTCGCTCTTTTAAAAAAAGTGAACGAGCTTGAATCTCATTCGAATTGCAAATAATGGCGGAATGCGAAAAAGGGCTTTGTAGTACTAAAAATTAATTAAAAGACTTAATCAGCGATTTACATTGTGCAAAGGAATATATTGATGCAAGAATTTTCCTTTTTGTTAAATTTATTCCGTAAACTTTTTTCTGCAAACTAAGCAACTAACCTCAATAATTAATCAAAAAATTTATAATTTCAAAATACTGAAATTGTTACATGTAAAGGACTCAGAAAAAATAAATTTTGCGTAGATTCAAAAAGTACCAGGGGTTTTCATATAACCTCTTATATACCTTCTGAATCGTGTAAACTCAACATATGAAAACCTAATGTTCAAAAGCCTTAGAACTTACACCTACAAGATTTACACTTAACCAAAAACTATTAGTTTTTGAAAACTATTTACTTGCCAAATTCCACACCAATTTTAGAAAAAACTAAAATTTTTCACCATAATGATTTTCGTGTGAAAATTGTGTAGAACTTTTTCTCTCGAAAATTTAATGTACGACTTTTATTTTGAAACAGTGACATTTCAGCTTAATTGTGATTTGTCTTTCGTATAATAAAATTTTTAAGTTTCACAATTTTAACAAAGATTTGAGACCTTTAAAGTTCTTCGTAAAATATTCAATTTTATTCACTTTGCTGACTAATTTTTCAATAATTTTGTGGACTTAAGAGCGATGCTAACTTAGCTTCTTCACTCATAAAAAAAGCCCGTACAAATAATTAAAAATTCTGCTAAAATAACAGGAAATAGTACCTGTATTTGCGCCAGCAGAATTTTCAATGAAGTTGAGAATTATGGTCTGCTAAATTTAGGTGAGCTAAATTTTACACACTGCTAAATACACAGACAATTCTAGCAACGACTATATCATTAAAAGACTAACCAACTCTCCCTACCTCTGTTAAATCACTCTCTTCTTAATTTATATCGAAAATTCAGCCATAAGAATTACACGCATCTGCAAAGGCTAACATTTTCGATATAAATTGTCAATCTTCGAAAGAGAGCTACGAATACCGCCTCATTCTAGTTAACTTAGCTAAGAAATTTGAGCTAAATTCAACAGAAACATTACCTGAAATTTCTGCTAAAATGACTGTAAGTCTTAGTTTTTGGGCTCTACGGATCTGTCCCGAGACAGGCCCATATTTATTTATGGAAGTATAGCTGACTTATAAACACTGATAATTTCATAGTATCGAGTTTTTGTCCATTTTGCTCTATCTCGCTTAGTTTTCGAGATATAAGCCATTTTGTGATTATACAATAAAAATTATGAAAATATAGCGCCATCTCTATGTGATATTGATAGCAGAGACACAAAAATATAAACTTTGGGAAATAATTGGGGTTTAAATTAGCTGAAAAATTTGTAAAATTAAGAGACATAAATTACTAAAAATTAGGATGCAAAGTTAGTTCAAATACGGATGAAAGTAATTGTTCTGCTAAATAGCATTTACAAAAATATTAGTTCAATCCTAAATTTTAAGAAAAAATAAAGAAAAAATCAGTTCATTTGCGCCAGAACGCGTTCAACAGACTTTTGTACTAACTTTTTTTTATAAGTGTATATTTTTCTTTTAAATTGAGTTTTTGTTTAAATTAAAATGAATTGGGTTAACATTGGGGATTTAAACATTCAAAATGGGAAAGAGCTAAAACTTTTCGGGCAACACAGCAACACCCAATAAAATGAAGCAGTATTGCCAGAAAAAACAACCCAGCAGTCAACGCCATCTGTTGCATTATAAACCGGTATTGCCATTAATCAGGACCATGTGAGACCCCTGTTTATCTACAAAATTTTTGTTATTTTGAAGTTAAATTCAATTGCAAATATAGAAATATTTTCTAAAAAAAACTGCTGATTTCAGAAGGGTAAATTTTTATGTGTATTAAAAAAATGGTAAAAACTGAAAATCTTATTTTTTTTGTGACTTTTTGGTCTTAATTATTTATAAAAATTTTTTGTGGATTTTAGCAGATTAAGTTATTTCCTATTAACTAAAATTTGATTCAAATATGTTATAACTAAAACTCTGTATATTTAACAGTTTTAATTTTCCTGTTCCTCTCTTACAAATTATTATCAAAAATTATTAGCCAATTTCGGCAGTTTTTTTCTGCAAGTTCATTTTTAACTGATTTTTGGCAGTTTTAACTAAAATTATAATAGACTCTTTTCTATGAGTGCAGCTTTATTCTGAAATATATTCTATCTCATGACCTCATCACTCGGCGTTTTTAAATTTTCAAATTGCATGGAAAAAACTCTTCACTCTTAATCTGGACCAGCAATAAAATATCATTTATTTTCATTTCCTGTCTCATTAAAGTCCCATCATTGTATAAATATTGTGTGTTTGTGAGTTATTTTTGTTTACGAATCTTTTACATTCATTTGTTTTGTATAACAAAAGTCTGTTATTTTATTTTTGTACATTTTGAAGGAATTCACAGTTTAAGTGCTAAAGTGCGTGCTATCGTTGTAAAATAGGATGATTTTTGAAGTTTACTTTATAGAAAGTTATAAATTTACGATAAAGGCTGATTTACTATTTAAAGTAGAACGATTTGTGAATTCCATCATTAGTTATTTTTAATAAGATGTCAATAGATATTGAATTTATCATTGTTGTTCGCAATCTATATTTAGAACTAAAGTAGGTACGTACAATTTAAATTTCTTCTTTGTTATTTTTTGCAACAGAAATACAAATTTTATATCCTGCGCTGTGTTTACAACAAGAATATAATTTGTAAGTGTGCGTGCAAATGAAAACAAAGGAAATTAATTTATGCAAAATTAACTTCAAGTTTACAATAACAATAATATTATGATAAACAAGGTTATACACTTAAAATAATATTGTACGTCTAATAATTGTGCTCAAGTTCGGTTAAATTTCTGTAGTTCAATGAAAATAATTTGATTTTAAAGTATTTGCAATAACATAAAGTTAAAAATCAGAAATTTAAATTTTCAGGCGTATTATTTTAATTGTATATTAAAATAATCTTTATTTCTTGGCTGAGTTCATGCTACGTATTTTTTAATTTCTATTTATATGGAGAGCATGGAGAATTTTATTGCACGAAAATTAATGAAATTTTTCGGTAAACTTAATTAAAGTTAACTGAAAATTCCTTTTTGATAAAAAGCTGCATACAGTTATTGAAACTTATTTTTTAATGAATCTTCTTCATAAAGTGTATGGGCCTTTTAATAAATGTGATGAACATTTTTATATATTTTCATGAAAACATGCATTAGTTTAAAGAAAAATTTCAATAAACATGTTCCAGTTAAACATCATTTATATTATGCAAAAATCCATTAATGTTATTAGAATAAATCTCTCAGTGTAGCTAAGCATTTGCGTATTACTTAGTTTGATGTACTCTGAAATTTATTCATCAATCAATTGGATTTTACTTTATTCCGGCCGGTAGCTTTAAATTTACGTTAAAAATAGCCTTGAACAAGGTCTTTTTAATTTATGAATGAATTCGTTAAACCCAAAATAAGAAAAACAGCTTGTACCAGTGTATGTTGTTATTGTTAAAAAGCTTTAAGCTTTTTTTTTTAATAATAAATCTTCCTTTAAGGACGAAAATGTTTTTTTTTTTAATTACAGTGATTTCAAAAGATTTTAAGCCTGGCATAGTAGTAAACAATAAAATAATTAAGTACACGAATCGAAAACAATCCGTTAAAAATTTAGTTAAAACTACTAAAAATTAGTTAAAAATAATGCTGCAGAAAAAAAACTGCTAAATTAGCAGATTATTTTTGGTATATATTAGTAATATAGGAACAGCAAAAATAAAACTGTTAAATATACAGAATTTTAGTTATATTTGAGCTAAATGTTTGTAAATAGAGAATAGCAAATTAAGCTGCTAAAAGCAGCAAAAAATTTGGCTAAATTATTAGTAGCCTAAAAAATCACCAAAAAATTTAAAATTTTCGAAGTTTTTTTTTGATTTTTTTTAAATGCAAATAAAAATTGAGCCTTTTGAAAACAGCAGTTTACAATTTTTTAGTAAATATTTCTGCTGATTTGCATTCAACTAAATTTAGCTTAAAAATAGCAATATTTTTAGTCTACAAATATTTAGCAAAATTTTCTGAAGATTTTACAGTAAAATTTGCTATTTTCAATTAACTAAAATAATCTATAAAAGAAATAAAAGCAATCGAAAGTCTGTTAAAACAATATTTAATATTTAACTGATGAAATGTTAGAAAAAAAGATTTTGTGGTTTGCTTTTCATATATAAATATTTCAAAGTTCTTTTTTTGTTTGAATTTTCAAAACACTACACACACAACTACACTTAGGCTAATGTTTTTATGCGCTATGCTTGTGTGTATGAGTGAAGAATTTGTTGTAATTTGAGTTGAAATAATTTTGTATATAAACAATTTTGACCAAAAAGAAAATCGAAATTATTTAATTTGATATTGACCAAAAGGAAAATCGAAATTATTTAATTTTTTTAAACAGAAAATAGCAAATATATTTAGATTTCTTTTCTAAAAATTTAAACAAAAAAATTAAACATTTGACTAAAAATATCAAATCAAAAAATGTTATCAGTATTTTACCCTAAGCTGCTGGAGCGAAAAACGATTGATTTTGCATTTCATTGGTTTTGAATCGATATTTCGAGTTATTACTGACATTAGTTTGACAAATTAAATTTGTTTCACACAATTTAAGAATTTTTTGATCGCGAAATGTTATGTTTTTAATATATTATTTTTTAACTGCGCAACCGCTGTTTGGATTTTAAAAAATTTTATATTTTTGAAAAGCATTTAAAAGGACCAAAAATACAAAATTTAAAAAAAAATTTTTTTCGCGGAATGAATTATATTTTTATTCGCGAAATCGCCAACTTGATAAACACAAATTGTATATCATTGGAAAGCAAGTTGAAAACTAAAATACAAAAAACTAATAAATTGAAGAAAATTCGTACGCAATTTTTTTTTGTTATATTTTTGCTTGCAGAAATGTAAACTCCATTACCACAAAAAAAATTAAAATTGTGCAAAAAAAGTTATTGCGACAACCTGTAGAAGAGATTTTTTACAATTAGGTTTATAATGACTAAACTTACTGATTCCATTTAGAAAAAACCGAAATATTAAGACTTTTTGCTTCTCACAAATTTTGCCCAAAAATGTATCACATTTTTTGATTTCACCCATATACAATAAAAATAAGGTACTCATCAGAGAATGACAAATTATCATTTTGGGTACTTTTAAAGCAGTGGTCGGCAGAAAGAGAGAATGTGAATGTATTGGTTTTTTACACTGTGAGAAATTAGTTTATCATTTTTAAATTTATTTTTGTATATTAAGAACATGAATTAATGAAGAAATGAAATAATAAATCCATGAATGAACTAAAAAAAATAAAAAAAATAATTCATACTAATTTAATTTTTTAAAATAATTCATAATAAATTTTATTATATTAAAATATTAATTAATTAAAATTAATTTAATTAAAAATATTTATTTTTTGTATATAAATCATTTATTCTTAAAAAATTATTCCATTAGTTAGTAAATTTTATGAATTAAATAAATAAAAATAATTCATAATAAATTTCCTGTTCTTGTAAAATTTTAAGAGTGTAAAATTTTTCTAAAATTTCTTAAACAAAACAACCTGCTTTGTTGAAAGCTATCATGCTACTGAAGGCTCAATTAGACGTGCCATAACCATAACCATATAAAACAGCTGTTCAAACCCATCTTATGAGCTACAATGTATTCGGTTATTGGTGACATGCCATAACGCCATAACCGTAACCGTAGATACCAATTGAATTTTGGTTTTCTGCTATGGCGTTATGGTTACGGCTATGGCGATATGGCACGTCTAATTGAACCTTTAATGTAATGTTTTTATTTTTTATTCTCTTAGTTGAGAGTTTTGATCTCATTCGTGTTGTGTACGTGGTGGCTATGTGTGCCGGCCACGTTTTAAAGTATTAGTGGCCGAACATGTATGAGTGACTGATGTTAAAGAGAAAACCACACACCATACACAACATATTTATACCAACCCACTAGCATTTTATGAAACTATTTATTATTATATTCAATTCAATTTTGATTCCTTTGGACGATTAATATAATCAAAATTGCGCTCGACCAGTTCTTAACTACCCTAAGTTTTATATTTTAGAGGTTAATCACAACTGTGTCGATTGTCGACCGACGACAGCAAAAGTCGTCGCGAATAATTTAAATTCAGCGACAATCGATTGTCGACATTTTTTGACATTTAGAAAAAAATTAAAGCAAAACAAGAATATGGTTGTATTTTTTTCGCCACAATTCTTCACCAATTCACTTGGTTTTCGATTAATTCTTGTTGTTTTACATTTTTTTGTATTTAATTTTGCTTTTTTGCGGTAAATTATGCATTTTTATTTCCAATTATATTTCTTCTGTCAAGAAAATAATTTTTTTGTAAACAAAGTACGAATTTTAGCAACTCTAATACGAATTTCTGCAACTCTGTTCCATTAATTAGTAAAAAATATGGCAACTATTTGACAAATATTTTGAGTGTGTATTAGTGTGTCGTCACGAAAATAGAATAGATTCTATTACGACGACAAATCGCCAGACGACATGGCGACATTTTGCTTCCCATACAAAATATATGAAAAAGCACATGTCGTTGTCGACCCAGTTCTGATTAATCTCTTACTCTTATTATATTTTCCGCAGTACAATATTTTATTTGTCAATCCTCTTCATAAAACCCACTGTATATATGTATTTAACCCTATACTATACAAAACAATCAAATTTGACCATTTTTTAAAATGTCACAACTATCAATTTTATTCCCCATAAAATTAAGCAAAATTTTTCTTTTAATTTAGAAAATATAAAGTGAATACTTTTTTTTAAATACTTTCTTACCATAAACATTAATTTGTTAATAAAAAGGTTTAACCTACTATATATAATGAAAAAAATTTAAGAAGAAATTAAATTTGAGGGAAAAGTAAATTTAAATAATATTCGCCTCTAGGTGACTGGTTAATAAGAATGTATTGAAATTGTATTAAAATATATAATTATGTGTGAAAGCTTAGAAGTTGTTTCACATTAAATTTTAAAATATTTTGTAGATATTGATCATTTTAAAAACTTTCAACACACAATATTTAATTTTTATTTTATATTCCATTAATTTTTAAAATCTAAAAAAACTGAAAATTGTTAAATTTAAATTTGAGGTCGAAATTTAGAACTATTTCTGTTGAATTACTGACGTATTATTTTGAGTGTGAGAATGAGGATTCTATATGATCCCACACCTACAAACTAAAGATACAATAATCAGAAGCATACACCCAGAAAACAGTCTCAGTTGTGGCCACCGAAATTGGTGCCAATCGAATTCGTGCGGTTACGACAACTATCTTTATATTAAATTATATTTTTCGTCGTGAAAGCCAATATTCGGTTGTCTTATTCAATATTATGTTCCACATAAATATTATTATGTTCCACAAAATTTTATTGAAATTAAAAAACTTTTTTTGAATTTTCTGGTATTGAACCCGGCCATTTAGGTTAATAGTTCACACTCTTACCCACTGCACCACAACTACTTTTAATTTTCTTAGCCATATTTACTGTTTATACATATTAATATTTTATTTTAATTAAAAAAAAAAAAACATAAACTTTTGTCTTGTCCGGGATTTGAACTCGGAAATCCGGCGTACTAGGCCAACTCTCTACCGACTACACAACAAACACTTATTAATTTTGAAGTCTAATTTTGAATTTATATGTTTTGCTTGGAAAACAAATATAGTAAAAAATTCGTTTACCAATACCAATCAATAGTTGTGTGTGTTATCAATACAATCCACAATTCGGTTGGTTCTACAGAAACTCGACTTTATGGTCATATTTGATTAGGATACCCGTATTTATAGTTACCACTTTCGAATATTGAAATTTTTTTAATAAAGGTTATAGGTACCACCAATTTTCTTGTATATACACTAAATAAATGGCTGCTTCTACTGCATAGAATTACTAAACTGATACTAATTTTAAAATTGATTGGAGATACCAATAATTTGTTTAGTTTAGTTTAGTTTATTTATTTCCATTCCAGTACAACAAGAATTAATCTTATAATTATAGTACAGGAATTTTAAGTGCTAAAATTTTGATTTTAAAAAGTTATAGTCACATTAATAATAGTAGTAAAATAATTAATATAAATAATCAAATAAATAATTAAAAATAAAAAAATAATAATTAATTAAAACAAAAACATATTGCAAAAATTAAAGAAATATTAATTCTAAAAATGAAATTGAATTGAAATTAAAATCGAGCATAGTGTTAAAAGGATTGTTTTTTAATTCATTTTCCCTATTTTTAATACCTAGTAAAATATTTTTGGTGTAGTATTCACTTATAGGCAACTGCAAATAAAATAACGTCCTGGCAAATTCATTTTAATGGTTTTGATCGAATTCCAACCAATTTTTTCCTGGGTGTACAATCTAAATCACTTCGCTTTTATTAACTTTTCATATAAACCAAAAATAATATAAACCTTTCATAAAAAGTGATCACATTATAGGGTTAACAAATTATTTATCCTTAAAGCTTTTTAATGGAAGCTTTCACCAACTACTGGTAGGTATATATAATTTTGCACTTTTCAAATACATTAAAATTTTACCGCTAAAATAGCCTTGCTCTTGACTTTCTATGTAACCCCATAATTTATCGATTAATCACCAAGATAAAAACATTGAAAATGGTTCGTACCGGCACATGCGCCTTGACCATGAACGCATTTACGGCAATATGAAGAATAACTAAAACTATGGCAAAGACTGATTCGATTTAGTATAAAAAAGCGTCATTGACATTAAAGAAAAAAATATGTTTATATCTATTTTAGACAAGGGATATATAAATTATTGTAACAGAGTTTTTAAGTAATAAATCGTTTTTAAAATAAATTCATAAATAAATTTCTTTTTCAATAAAAAAATTTACCCACTAAATTGAAATTGTATTAATTAAAATTATATTTAAATTTATATTCATTAAAATCAAGGCCAATATGAAATGGACATATAATGTTAGTAAGTTTTATCATTTGAATTCGTTTAACCGATTTTACTGATGTCGTCCTGCAGAATTAAAATTCTTTTACTCCGTATAGAGAAAGATAAGATCTGATTAGATTTGAAAGTTCTAATTGGATATGATTGTTGTTTTTTCAGTGTAGTAGTTTACAAGCTAAAGGCATCAGAAGATCTGCAACTTTATTAAAAATAAAAGAACTTTGTTTTGATGATTGAACTGAAACATTTAAATGACCGAATCCTTCAATTAAACTAGTTCGTTCATATACGACACAACTCTGTTATACAAACGCCGAAACGCTTAAAAAAAGAAAATATTTAAGTGTTTTGTGTGTTTAGATTAAAACCCGAGGAAGCTACCCAGTCAGAAAAATACGATTGCAAGGCACTTTAACAGGGGGTACAAGCAGGCGGTATTCGTCGCTCTCTTTCGAAGACTAACATTTTGTATCGAAAAATGTTAGCCTTTACAGACATGTGTAATTCTTATGGTAACATTTTTCGATACAAATTAAGAAGACAGTGATTCAACAGAGGTTGTGTGAGTTGGTACCTCTTTTAATTATATGCTCGTTGGTACAATTACTGGCAAAAAGTGCTTTCCCATTCCCAAAATGATAACATCGTTAGACAAAAAGATCGTATGTTCAAAAACCGACGGGAAAGCACTGGGAAACAAAATTTTCAACGTTGGCAAACGCTGGTAGTCTAGAAATATGTATATTTTCTTTAAGATTTAAAAAAGTTCATAAAAAATTAAAAGCATTATAAATCTAGCAAAATTAATAAATTGTTGGCTTATTTCATATATTTTTGAATACCAAGTTTCGAAAAATATAATTTTATGTTTTCAGTAAGTCAAAAATTAATATGGAGTTTCTAGAAGACATTCGTTGCCACACGAATGAGTGACTACTTACATGTATTTTGTTTTTGTATTGCACGTGTTTGTCATTGTTTTTTCGTTCGTGTGTAGTAAAACGTCATCTAGAAACACCACCTAAAACTATACTTATAAAAATAATTTTTTTGTAAATTTTCGTTGTAGGCAATTAATTTTTTTTTATTTTTTTATTTTTTTATTATACCAAATTAGCTACTTTAATTTTTGATACTCTTTTGTTCAGAAAAAAGTTTAGATAATTTTTTTGAAAACTCGTAAATTTACAGGAATTTTTAAATAGAGAAAATCTAGAAAATGACCTGGCAACACTGTCATTAATATGCCTGATCAAAATATGTGAAAGAGTAAATAAAGCTTTTCTGTTTATATAAAGAAAAATGTGAAAACTGTTGCGCATTTTCATAGAATCCAAATAAATAAATTTTCTTTTTTATGTTAGTGTGCGTAGATATGTGTATAGATATAATCATGTGTAACGTAGATGCGAATGGATACGAATTTTGAATGTATGTATGTATTATTATTATCGTATTATTTTATAAGGTTTTACCTACCCATTTATTGTCTTTAGGCTCACATAACATATTTGTTGTTGTAGTCGTTGTTATTTATAATATTATTATTACTGGCATGTGCCTTGAATATGCTTTCTGACGTCACAACCCGCACTATGCGCCAATATTAAAACTCTTGCGTACTTACAAGTAAAAAAACTCTATCCCAAACACTTCGATTTTGATGAAATATGAATGTGTAATAGAGAAAAATCCAAGATTTACGTGTCTCACCTTATGGGCTGCCTCGGAATTTTAAGGGTTCAAAAAGGGGTTAAAAATGTCAATCCCGGGAAAAGTTTGCCGGGAATTCCCGGGAAAATAATATATTTTTCCCGGGAAAACGGAAAATTTTAAAAATATTAAATTTTTTAAATTGTTTTTGTTTCGAATAGGTTTTTTTAATTTTAGTCATAAAAAACATTTTAAATAAAAAAACAAAAATGTTTTTTTTTTACTTTTTAAGGAATTTCGACCAAAGGAACCACGCAAACGTGGTATTGCTGCAAATAGATTTTTGAGGGTTTTTCGTTGGTACACCCAGAAAAAAAATATGCAATTTTCCAACTGAAATTCGGTTACGTCTACTAAAATTGGTTGGTACAACTGAATAATGGTTATCACAACAAATTTCGGTTTATACAACTGAATTTTAGTTGCAATACCCAAAATATTTGGGAATCACATTCCAATATATGTAGTTTCACCTACCGAATTTATTGGTTGTAGCAACCAAAATAGGCTTAGCAATTCGGTTGGCAACTTTTTTCCTGTGTGTACGTTTTTGCTCTTTCGAACTTGCTGTTTTAAAATTTTACAAAATTTTGGGCACTTTATATGGAGAAGTATGCTGCTATGGCTGCTAAATTCACATATGTTATTTCTTGTTAAATTTATACGGACACGTGTTTTTGCGTTTTCCAATATCCTCTCTACATTCGGTTTGGCAATATTTTTTCCGAAACACCTTTCTTGCTACATTTTTAAAGAATTTATGCCGCTTACTGTGTTAAACATAGGAAATATGATTCCTTTTTCGAATAATAAGTCTAAATTTGCTAGTGTAAATATTTTTAATAATGAACTGTCTGATTTGGTGAAACCAGTCATAAATGAACACTTTTTGAAAGCAGAATTTATATAAAAGTACCCTTTGGGTACTATTGATATCTTTGTGTGTTCGTTGTCAATAAAATTTGTAAAAACAACGAAATTTATCCCAAAAAAAAATAAATATTTTACATGAGAGTTAGCCGTGGTTTACTACGAACACACAAACATATTATTGACAACGAACACACAAATATATATAAATAGTACCCAAAGGGTACTTTTATGTAAATGCTGCTTTCAAAAAGTGTTGATTTATAACTGGTTTTTACCAAATCAGAGCTTACTTTGGCCGACTTCTCTAAATATGTGCCAGAGTGGGCTGGTCCTTTTGGTTCTTTTCAGCATTTGTACCACCTCCCAGCAAAAAAAAAATTTAACCATTTTTTTTAATTGCTGCCGAAGTATTAGTTAGTGTATTTTTACCATTTTTAAACAGTTTATTTCCAAACAGATGATCGCGGATTTGAATTCCATCGAGACCAGTATTTTTTTTATTTTTTTTTTAATTTATAGTTTAAATTGGTTTAAATTAAATATAATTATTGTAACCGCCAATGTCAGACCCTACTACTTTATTACAACTCTATTTTTTGGTTTCTTTAAAAACTCCTTCTTATTATACATACCTAAAACTTTGCCATTTGCTAATGATAAAGAAGAGCTCAAATATAAAGTAAAGCATAAACTAAGGTAATAATTATTCACCTTTGTTAAAAATTAAATCAATAAATAACTATCGCTTACAGATTTTTAAAGCGATAAACTGCTGGATGAAACTTAGTTTGTTTTATTTATAACAATTCTTTAAAAATCTTAAAACATAAAATGGCTATGAGTATGCCAAAGGAGAATCTGACCCTTGCTGCAAACTGCATCTTATGCACCGACCCGGATGATGGAGACATGATAACCTGTTCCAGTTGCCTTCATTGTTTCCATAGCAGCTGTTGTGAAATCGACGACAATGTTGATGCATTTACCTGGAGATGCCAATCTTGTATTGTTGCAGAGCAACAACAAAAAGACGCACATAACCTCAAACCATCAAACCCCATAAACGAATCCAGTCTTAATATTGTTGAGACCCCAGAACAACAGCCACCAGCTAACATCAATCAACAAACGAGTCACTCACAAGCAGTCCGGCCAGCTATAAGTGCAAAAAAGCAGCTCCAACTGCAGCAGCTAGAAGAGGAGATGCTGTTAAAACAGGAATATCTGCGACGTAAGTACCAATTACTGCGGCAAGAGGATGATGAATGCCAAGAAGTTGACACTGTACAACCAGTGGGTAATAACAATGGAAATGCTACCATAAAAGACCCACCGTGTGTACAAAGTTGTCAACAAAATGCGAACATCAGCCTCCAAACAAATACATCCCACGATATGAACAGCACCATCTTGCGGAGAGTAGCGGAACAATTAGGTCAGGATCAAAGTTTTCGAACTGCACTGCCCTCTAGTACTATAAATGGCGGCAACATTAATGAGAGTCGAAACATAGTGGGCAGCACCACACACCAAAACAGGAATGTTACAAGCTGTCAAAATAGTACAAATAAAAACAAAACAAACGACACTCACACTGGCTCTAATTCACAATTTAATAGAAGTGATTTTTTAAATACCACAGCGACCCAGTTAATGGCACGCCAGTATATTTGCAAAGATTTGCCTGCATTTAATGGAGACCCAAAGGAATGGCCCATATTTATAAGTGCCTATGAACACAGCACTCAGGCAGCCGGGTATACGAATGATGAAAACCTCATTAGACTTCAAAACAGCTTGCGGGGTAAGGCCCGGGACGCGGTAAGAAATTGTTTAATGCTTCCGGATATGGTCCCAGACATCATTAGAACCCTGAAAATGTACTATGGCAGGCCCGAGTGCATAATAAAAAATCTAGTGGAGGAAGTGCGCAAGTATACTATACACCGGGGAAAATTAGAGTCCCTAATTGAATTTTCATTTGCCGTGAAAAATCTTTGTGCCACTATATGTGCATCCCATTTAGAGGAATATTTAATTAATCCTACTCTTTTGCAGGAGCTGGTAGATAAGTTACCTGTTGACACTGTGCTGCAGTGGGCATTATACGCAAAGGACATTTACCACCCAAATTTATCGCACTTTTCAGACTGGCTATATATGATTGCAGAGGCGACCTGCAAGGTTACTGTTCCTGTATTTGACCACAACAAAGGGTCATCAAACAAAGAGGGGCGTTTAAACACACATAAGCCACAGACCGTACAGCAGGAATGCATAATTTGTAAAGACCCACATAAATTGGATCAGTGCACAAAATTTAAAGAACTTTCTGTTACCGAACGGTGGGACACTGTCAAGGTAAACAATTTGTGTCGTATCTGTCTTGGCCAACACAGGCGTAGGTGCTGGTTTCATAAACAGTGTGGCGTGAATGGGTGCACTGTTTTGCACAATTCATTATTGCATAATGAAGAGCAGTTATCAGGTGGTGTAGTTAATAACCACAGGTCTACTGAAAGTGAGTCGTTTTACCGTGTAGTGCCTGTGACTCTGTACAGTGGCAACAAATCAGTATCAATATATGCCCTTATGGATGATGGTTCGACTCTGACACTACTCGAAGAGGAGGTAGCTGACAAATTAGGTGTTGAGGGCATTAAGGATCCACTTTGCATCCGATGGACTGGTGACGTCACTCGCTTTGAAAACAATTCTAAAAGGCTGGATTTAAAAATTTCTTCAGCCAGACCCAATTCAAATATTTTTCCAATAAACAGTGTGTACACTGTAAAAAGGTTAAATTTATCAAAAGAATCTTTGAACGTACAAGACATCAAGTCGAAATATACATACCTGAAAGATATACCCCTGGAGGATTACACCAACGTCGTTCCATCGATGATAATCGGGGTAAATAACCCCAATTTAATTGCAGCTTTGAAAGTACGCGAAGGTGGATGGCATCAACCTGTTGCATCCAAAACTAGATTGGGGTGGACTCTTTTTGGTGGTGGTTCTAGAGCTGATGGGAAACTTAATTTTCACAAATGCAACTGCGATGAAGTTCACGAGCTGCTGAAACAGTTTTTTGTTGATGAAAGTATAGGTATAACAGGTGAGCAGCCAAAGCATATGTCCAAAGAGGATGAGCAAGCTATGCAAATTTTAAGCGACACCTGTGTGCTTAAGGACGGCAGGTATGAAGTTGGACTTTTATGGAAGATTGACCCACCAGAGTTGCCAGATAGTCTGCCAATGGCCAAGAAGCGTTTACAGTGTATTAAACAGAAAGCTGTCAGAGACCCAAACCTAGCCGAAATATTAAATCAACAAATCGCCAATTTAGAAGAAAAGGGTTATGCTAAAAGGTTACCCATAGAAGTTCTTCAGCAAAATGAATCCAAAACATGGTACCTGCCCACCTTTGTTGTCAAGAACCCACATAAACCAAAAAAAATTAGACTCGTGTGGGATGCTGCAGCTAAGTCGAACGATTTTGCTCTTAATGATTTTTTATTAAAGGGCCCTGACTTACTGGTGCCCCTTATAAATATATTATTTAACTTTAGGATGGGAGCCGTAGCTGTGTGTGGCGATATAGCCGAAATGTTTCACCGCATACTTGTTCGTGGAGAAGATGCAAGGGCGCAGCGATTTTTGTGGTGGGACGTAAACGATTCCCTGTTAGTGTACCAACTAAATGTACTGACTTTTGGAGCATCATGTTCGCCATGCATTGCACATTTTGTCAGAGACAAAAATGCTAGACAATTTGGTAATGAAAGGGCTATTGAGGCAATTACAAAGCAGCACTATGTAGATGATTTTATTGCTTCTACAAGCACCATAGAAGACGCTATTGAATTGGCTGTAAATGTGCGAGACGTCCATGCCAAGGGTGGTTTTGTTATGCGTAATTGGTCATCAAACTCCTTAGACGTTTTGAAAGCTTTAGGAGAAACAAAAGACCCAGACCTAAGAACATTTGAAAATAATGAACAAATGACTCAGTATGAAAAAATTCTTGGGCTTTATTGGGACCCTAAAAACGATGTTTTTAAAATGAATGTCAAGTTCGTGCGGCTTCGGCGACCAATTCTATCCGAGGATTTAGTGCCCACAAAGCGGGAGGTTTTACAAGTCCTAATGTCCGTTTTCGACCCTTTAGGGTTTACTGCATGCTTTATGTCATATTTAAAAACTATTCTGCAAGAAATATGGCGGAGTGGTATAGACTGGGACCAGCCTCTTAGTGATGATCTCTTTAACAAGTGGAAGAATTGGCTCAAATTTTTCCCATTAATTGCCCAGGTGGCCATACCACGCTGTTATTCACTCACA
The DNA here is from genome assembly GCA_949987735.1 of Leucophora obtusa. NCBI lineage: Eukaryota > Metazoa > Arthropoda > Insecta > Diptera > Anthomyiidae > Leucophora > Leucophora obtusa. The sequence continues at coordinate 296,364,735 of OX465295.1, read as the reverse complement.
CTACGACAGGATGACTATTCTGTAGAATTGCATACGTTTGTCGATGCAAGTGAAGACGCTTATGCTGCCGTTTCATATTTTCGATCTACTTGTGGTGATAAGGTTGAAATAAGACTCATAGCGGCAAAATCAAAGGTAGCCCCACTTCGACCCCTTTCCATACCACGGCTTGAGTTACAAGCAGCAACTATTGGTGCCAGGCTTATGAAGACAATTACTTCCCACGATATAATATTGAAGCGAAAAATTATGTGGACCGATTCAAAAACTGTCTTGACCTGGTTAACTGGGGACCCTAGAAAGTATAAGCAGTTTGTCATGTTTCGAGTCGCTGAAATTTTAAAATTCACAAATCCTTCCGAATGGCGATGGGTTCCAAGCGCGATGAATGTTGCTGATTTTGCAACAAAGTTTAGACCAGCTACGGACAACTACAATGAGTGGTTTGAGGGTCCATCTTGGCTGAAGCAGCCTGAAAATTTATGGCCAGAAAACTCAGTTGCAGATAATTCAAATACCGAGGAGATCGACATGACTGAAATTCGCCCCCGTTATCTGAACATACATTTTCGTAAGTCAATACAGTTTTCAATTAATTTTGAATACTTTTCTAGTTGGTACCGACTCAAACGTGCTGTGGCTAATTGGGTAAGGTATGTGGAAAGAAGTCTTCAAAAATTCAAACAGCAAGAAACAGTTGAAGGACTTAATTCGTCACATCTGGTGAAGGCAAAAAAGGTTATATTAAAGATGACTCAGATGACAGGGTTTGCGGATGAATATGCTGCAATACAAAGCGGTCGACCCATTACTAAAGGTGGTGCCTTTGATAAACTTAACGTCTACATTGACGAAGATGGAATTATCAGAGTAAAAAATAGGGCGCAGTATGCAGCAGATACTTGTGGACCCCAAAGAGATTTCATAATATTGCCTGGTAAACACCATGTCACAAAACTCATAATTATGGATTACCATAGAGCCTACCACCATTTAAATCACGAGACGGTCCTAAATGAAATTCGTCAAATTTATTTTATAATAAGTTTGAGAACCGTTTACAAATCCATTCGAAGAAGTTGTCAGCAATGTAAAATTGATGCGGCTAAGCCTATTTCACCCCAAATGGCTAACCTGCCACCAGCACGCCTGGGAGCCTTTCAGCGACCCTTTACATTTGTTGGAGTCGACTACTTTGGTCCAATAACAGTAACCTTTGGAAGAAAATCATTAAAGCGATGGGGAGTTATCTTCACATGCCTCACTATAAGAGCGATTCATATTGAAATAGCCCACTCACTCTCAACAGACTCATTTTTAATGACCCTTAGAAATTTTGTTGCAAGACGCGGTACGCCAGCTGAAATTTACAGCGATAACGGGACAAATTTTCGAGGTGCTGATCGTCTCCTTAAGGACGAGGTTAAAAATATTGAGTTCAACAAAGTGCAAGCTGATATGGCATATAGGGGCATTTCATGGAAATTTAACCCACCAGCAGCTCCTCATATGGGGGGAGCTTGGGAGAGATTAGTAAGGTCAGTTAAAACTATTTTATACAAAATATCTCCCGCGCAAAAATTCACCGACGAAAGCTTAAGAAGTGCTTTGATGGAGGTGGAACTAATAGTTAACTCAAGACCCCTCACATATGTGTCATTGGAAACTGAGGATCAGGAGGCTATCACCCCAAACCATTTTCTTCTTGGTAGCTCAAATGGTACGAAGCCATTTTTCTCACCCGACAATATTGATTACAAAATGTGTCTGCGGCAGAGTGAGGTTTTTGCTAATATGTTTTGGCGACGTTTTGTTAAAGAAATACTACCAATGTTGACCCGGAGAGGAAAATGGTCCCAACAATCTAAGCCAATCGAAGTTGGTGACGTGGTGCTTGTGGTTGACGAAAATGCAGTTAGAAACACCTGGCTACGAGGTAAAATTATTGAAGTCATAAAAGCCAAAGACGGTCAAGTTCGCAGAGCTAAACTGAAAACAATGAACGGAGTTATGGAAAGACCCGCAGTAAAGCTAGCAGTTTTAGATGTCGGTAATTGATTGGAGTAAGACTCACAAGTGACTCATCTTACTGGGGGGAGAATTGTAACCGCCAATGTCAGACCCTACTACTTTATTACAACTCTATTTTTTGGTTTCTTTAAAAACTCCTTCTTATTATACATACCTAAAACTTTGCCATTTGCTAATGATAAAGAAGAGCTCAAATATAAAGTAAAGCATAAACTAAGGTAATAATTATTCACCTTTGTTAAAAATTAAATCAATAAATAACTATCGCTTACAGATTTTTAAAGCGATAAACTGCTGGATGAAACTTAGTTTGTTTTATTTATAACAATTATAATTTAAAAACTTTTAAAAATAAATTTTGAAGTAATATTCGACCTTTGAAATTGATGCATTTATTAAATAATTGAGCTCGAGGTCATTTAGTTTTTAATATAGAAAATAGTTTTTAAAAATAAATATATTAAAAAAATAAACAAAAATTATGAAAAATTGCATTTTATGCACTTGTGAAAAATGAACTGAAAACATTATTGAATTGGAGTGCAACTTTTGCACTTGTTTAATAAGTACTTTTATTGAAGCGAATAAGACACAATATCTCGAAATGACAAAGTGTTTTTTTTTATGTCAGTTAACATTCATATCAAAGAATAGCTCAGAGGTGGGCTGGCAATCTCGAGGTCGCAACTTCGATACCCGGTAGTGACAATCAAAAAATTAAATAAAAATTATAATTTTTTGCCCTTTGCACTTTGCACAAAAAGTACTGAAAAAATGTTAAATTGGGAGTACTCCCATCCTGTGACAACTGAGTATTAAAACTATTAGAATTTCTGGTAAAAAAGAAGTATAATTAATTGCAGTATTTTTTCTACTGCTTTTGAATCTCCTTTTTTGCTGGGATGTTAAAGTGTATTGCCAGTGCTTTCCAGCTTGTATTTTTATTACTGGTATATTTGTGTATGAAAATAACTAGTTTCAGAACTGGTTCTGGGGGAACTGGTTCTACTTTGAGCTATAGAAGCGGTTGCTTTGTGGCAATTTTAGACAAAAGTCACAGGTGTTAGAACCGTGGTCACAAAGAAAAATAAGCTAATTTAAATAACTGATTCTTTGGAACTGAAAATTTTGCTGGGAAGTTCTCATTGGATTGAATTCAAATATACTTTAATGGAGGGGTCTGAGCTATTTCCAATAGTCGTAATCTTTCGGCTCTTAGGCTCTTAGTCCATTTTAATAGTTGCTTTGTATTTTTCCAGAGAAAAACAACTGCATTTACAGTTAAAAACAACTAATTATTACTACACAAACAACTGACATACAGTAACTGCCAAAATTTTTTGAGTTTGAAAATGGGTCGCTGAAAAATACGTGGCTGTTATTTTTCTCTCCAAAGTGATAGCTTTCTTTTGAGCAATTTAGAATGAAAAGTTTAACATCCCACCAATCAAAAATGATTATTTATTACTAACAAGGAAGGTATTAAAACAGCTTCTCTCCGATTTTATTAAAATTAAGATATGTGATCGGGAAGAAAAATATAAGAGACAAGTAATTTTTTTAGCGGCCCAGTCTCGTGTTTAATAGTTAAATATAGGGTTCAGAAATAAACATATTTTCCTATGAGAACATATCTGAAATTTACGAAATTTTGTATTTACTTGTTAACAGCGTTAAAGTAGTCTAGAAAAACAAAGAATTTAATACCCATATTGTCTTTGTTGTAGACCCAGAATTGGCAATTATTTGAAATATTTGCAATGCTACTTAAAAAGGCTCTATGGTAAAAGTTGTCTTAAAGTCCAACGACAACGAATATCGAAAAAAGCTCAGACACCCGCTTGATTAAATGAAATTGGCATTATTATGTGTGAATTTGAATTAAAACCAACAACAATTTCCCATACAAATGTGAAAAAATTAATAACTGATTAATTATATACTTCTTCTAAAAAGATATTCAAATTGTCTATTATTTTTTTAGAATTATAAGAAATATTTAATATATTTCAAACAAAAAATTAGGTCACTTTTGGCCCCACTTTTTAACCTCTAAACATGAGATTGGGCCGCTCAAAAAATACGTATACATTATTTTTTTCTATTCTATAATTCATTTAATAACTTTATTTATTTCAATAACTTAAACAAATACAAAAAAAAAATCTTTAATTTGGAATCACCAATATTTGATATTGTTTTACTTTTTTATATAAGATGCAGTATAGTGTATCATATTGCCTTGCCACTTACATTTCTTACTAGTTTTCTAATAATTCTTTGTGGTGTAAAGTATATTTTTTTCTTCTGTTATTTCTTGCGTCATAGTTATCTGTATTGCAATTCGATAGCTATATGAAATATGATAAATTACTTATTATTTTCCACTTTTATTGGGAAAATTAATAGATATGAATAATATTTTATGTGTATTTCCCTTGGTTATTAATTTAAAATATATACATATATATTAGGGCGGGTCAAATTGTATGGATGAAATTTTTTTGATATTGCGTCATCGATTTTTCGAAAGCTTTTAGCATGGGGAAAAAAAAGTTCCACTACGACATATCAAAAAAATCATTTTCGAGGCTCCCAAATTTAATTTTTTTGCAATTTTCTAATAAATGCTAGATTAGCGCCATCTTGAGGTGGCTTTTTGAAACAACTAATAAAGTTGTAAACAATATAACATTACAACCTTTCCAGAAAGGTATTACTTATGAAAATCGGATAAAAAATGTGGCAACTAGAGGTAAAAGTATATAAGTAAAATTATTTTCTCCTTGTTGCCATCAACATCATTATCATCATTTCTCACCATTATCATCATTTCATCATCAATTTTCATTTTTAGGATGTTTTGCATTTTGTGCAAAAAATATAAAAATTTAAAAAAATGGGTTTTTTTCAAAAAATAAAAAAATTTTAAAAATTAAAAAAAAAAAAAAATAATAATAAATTTTTTAAACCTAAAAACTTCACTAATCCCACGCAAAAAGAATTTTTTCAATATCTTGCTCACAACAAAAGTTATGAAATTTTAAGTGTAGTGCCTACCCTGCAATTTTCAGTATTTCAAAGCTGCAGGGTTGCCACAGTTTTCGAAAACAAAAAAATTAAAAATCGTTTTGTGAACATACATACACTACTACACACATTCACCAAGTTTTATCAAAATCGGACACTACCGAAAAAATGTTCGTTGAAATAAAATGGAATTGCTCTATAGGTACCATGTGTAGCTAATTGTTATAAAATTTATGCATTTAAAAACTCACAAAATATTTTGTTTTGACTTTTTTATTTCATAAAAAGAACCCATATTCTTATTTGTATTTTCTTTCAAAAAATGTGTAAAAAAATAATAAGAAAAATTCACAATTTTGGTGTTAAAAATTATTTTGCTACTTTTTGCTGCAATCTATGAATAATAAGTTTAAGTGCTTAGTATGATGACGTAAGAATTAACATATTTATCTGTAAATTTATAAATTTAAAAACGTTTATGTTGTTATTTACAGATTCTGAATGCATAGATAAATTTCATTCACGCGCAAGAAAAGGAAAAAAAATAATTGGTATTGTACAGATCCATCATCACATGCCTGACTGTCAGCCGAGGGCTATTGTTGATAATGAGTAACTATTAAAGACGTTAATGTATAAATCTGTTATTCTTTAAAAACTAGATAATTTTTTATCAAATATGGGAATTTTCTTTGGACTTTTTTTTTAAATATGTTAAGCTTTTTTTTTATTTTAAATAAAATTTTAATGGTTAGCCCGGCAATGCACCTCCATTTTGTTGGAGGCTCATAGTTCCCGATTTATGGAGCTGAAGATGATCTACAACATATTCAATGGCTTATTTCTCCACTCAAAACTTATCGGACCAGAACAAAATATATATATCGTTGGAAAGGTACTTGAAATACCTTTCCAATGATATGCAACATGCCTAGACTTATTAACCCATTACGAGCCGGGCCATGATTTTAAATGTTAATTTTTTTAAATTGGATTTTTTAAATTAAAAAAAAACTTTTAGAAGTAAAAAAGCTCAGAAAATATTAATTTAATGAAAAAATTTAGTAAAACATATAAAAAATTGTTTTTGATCAAATATTACATTAATCTCGAATATATTAGTTAATCTCGAACTTGGGTCTGATATTACCTAATATATCGTCGGCTTGCCTGCAAGAATTGCTATGTTTTCGGTTTTAACAGGTTTTCAGGAGAGCGAAAAAACTGATTTATATTATCCTTTTAAGATATTTTATTGACATCATATGCCCTAATGATTCACGACCTTATTTATTACAATCATTATTAAAGCATATGATATCAATGAAATATATTCAAAAAATATTAAAACCTGTTAAAGAACACATAAAACTACTTTGAGGCAAGCCGAAGATATTGTTATATAAAAAATAAAATTAAAAATATTTTTCGTATCTATTTATATATAAAATTTTTAACGGTTTTATCAAAAATATATTCCTATATATACAATTTGCAATAAAGCAAATACCGATATATGATTTAATATGATTACATATGAGAAAATTTCTAAAAAAATTTCTAATATATCATCATATAAAAACATATAAGGTCGCACACAATATTTTATATTATCATATATTTTAATATTAAAAAATATATGTTATAGATACTCTTTTTTACTCGGGTAATTATAATATCTATAACTCAGTATATTTAGTGTTTGTGAAAGAACCTGTCACTTTTACTTTTCGCAGGAGCGGAAAGTTGATCTCTTATGTTATATCACATGGCTAATCTAGGAAGTGTCACAGAACTTCCCCAGAAGAGTTAAAAGAGGGTTAATTAAACATTTTTACTGTGTAAACTAAACAAATTCGCCGTAAAAAATTTTCATAACAACTTTTCTCTCTATGAAGCATTTATAAATGATGACATTTTTTTACCTTGTTCCTTTATTTAAGTATACATTTAAAACTTTTTGTAATATTTATATCGCTACCCGAGTAAAAACATTTTTCACATAACCATTTATGATTTTATAGAATTATATATCATTGAGTATTTTCATATATAACACCAAGTATAACTTTATATTATTATATGAAAATATATTTTTCGGATCTAATAATATATTTTTATATAAATATAATTACATTAACTCTTATATGATTTGATCGGAAAATTTTGGATATGGTCAATATAATTTTATATAAATAAGTATCTTTTGATATAATTATATAAAAAAATACTTTTCACAATACTCGGCGAGAAAATGGTATAAAATCATAAATGATTATATAAAAAATCATTTTTACTGAGGTATTTTTATTTAATAAATTCATCGTGGTAGAATGAATATAAAATGAAGCTTTTTTTATTTGAAATGGATTTTTTATGCAGTATTTAAAATATACATATCTAACCGTACCAAACTAAAATAGAAAAGCAATATTTTATTAAAAAAAGGAAATTAATTATATATGACCATATATAAACATTCATATATCTCCATATATGACCAAATACGGCCATATACCCTCAAATTTCGGATCCGAACTCATATATGAACCCATATATAACCATATATGAACATTTTCACCTGGGATATTATAGAATATAATTTAATGTAAATTGGAAAACGTGAGAAATTTGAATTTGTCAGTAAAGTTTTTTTTTTTTTATTTACAGAAATAGTTCATATTTTTTTAGAGAAAATATTCCTTGAATATTGTCTACCTCAAATATTTAATAAATATTCTAATATTTGTGCCATAAGTTAGGGCATCAAACGTATAATCGATATGTTAATTACGATATTGATCATACGCAACGATGTCCTAACTTATTATGAAACAGTCCACTCAATAATAACTACACCTTTTGTAACTGTAATTCAGAAAATATCAATTGAAATTCAGAAAATATCATTTGAAATTCAGAAAATATCATTTGAAATTCAGAAAATATCAATTGAAATTCAGAAAATATCAATTGAAATTCAGAAAATATCAATTGAAATTCAGAAAATGTCAATTGAAATTCAGAAATTGTCATTTGAAATTCAGAAAATATCAATTGAAATTCAGAAAATATCATTTGAAATTTAGAAAATACCAATTGAAATTCAGAAAATATCATTTGAAATTCAGAAACCGTCCTTTGAAATTCAGAAAATATCATTTGAAATTTAGAAAAAATCAATTGATATTCAGAAAACATCAATTGAAATTCAGAAAATATCAATTGAAATTCAGAAACCGGCCTTTGAAATTCAGAAAATATAATTTGAAATTCAGAAAAAATCAATTGATATTCAGAAAACATCAATTGAAATTCAGAAAACATCAATTGAAATTCAGAAAATATCAATTAAAATTCTATTGATATTTTCTGAATTTCAAATGACGATTTCTGAATTTCAATTGATATTTTCTGAATTTCAATTGATATTTTCTGAATTTCAAATGATGTTTTCTGAATTTCAAAGGATTTTACATTAAATCGTATTATTGTTTATATTTTATTGTCAGATTGTCTCTATATGATAATTTTTTCAACAACCTGTCGGCTGTAGGTTGTTTAGTTCAAATTTTTAACTTGGGGTCTTCTGGCTACAAACTTTTTTTAACGAAGTGCAATCACTTTTAATTTAATTTTGCAAAATAAATACCACTTTTTAAATATAGGAATTTATAAGTTTGCAGTTTCTAACAAACTAACCCCTAAATTCATAAACGATTTGTAAAATTATAGGAGGTTTACTAAACAAATTTTGTATGAAAATGACGTTTTGTAAACCTGCTATAACTTTACAAAGCATTTATGAATTGAGGGGTAAATATATAGTTTAAAATTAATCAGATGTTCTCAATTTTTTCAAAATATAGACCCATAAAATGAGTCCTACGGAATCTCTCGCGGACCTAACTCATCTGAATAATAGGACCGTTGGAGTATTTACATGCTCTGATAATACAAATAGGCCGGGTCATGGAGAGCTTTCGAGGGATCTATTTCTATACAACAGTCACAGGGTGAAATTTTTAATTTTTGTTATACAACAATTTACGTGATAATATAAATTAACTCACTCCTACAATTGATAGGATTTTTTAAAATAGCCATTTTAAAAAAATGGTTTTTATCTCGAAAACTAAGCAGTTAGCGCAAAACGGAAAAAAATGTTGCTCCACTGGAGTATTATTGTAATTAGTTTTTAAGGCATTAATGCGATTTCATTCAGGGGTATGGCATCACCAAAAAAATAAGTTATAAAAATATCGTTATCACTAGATGGCACTTTGTTAAAAAAATTGACAATTTTCTTATTTTTATTTATACATATAATAACAAACAACAAAGCAAAAAACAAACGGATATCTCAAATTTTATTATTTGAATATATTCCGCGCTTGTTTTTTCCTTACTTTGAGCAGTTTTCAGCAGTTTTTGAGTTTTAAAATATAGGTTCAGCTGATACTAAACTGAAACTAAATAGTTGCTCAGGTAATAATAAATTTCAGCGCCCTCTACCGGTGAGTAGTGTAAGTTTTGATTTCCTATCTCTATAATTAATAGTCTCTGATTTCATTAAAATTAGTAGAACTAAAGGTTGAGATAACCAAAATCGAACAACTTTGTTTTTTAAATAAAAGAATATTCAAGAAAGCTTTTGAATTTATTTTCTTAGTTTTTATTAATTACATCTATGGTAATTGTAAAAATGCAAAAAAATGAATCAGAAGGTGATTGGTATATACTTTTTTCGAATTCGTCCCATTAGTGCTTGCAGGAGATTTTCATCCGCTTTTCTGACTGCCACATTAGACTTAGCTCTGAACTCTTCTGTAGTTGACACTGCGAATTCTGTCTTCTTTAAAGTCTTTTGTAACGGGTGTAGGTTTTACTTGCTGGAAATCTACGTTGTAAATCTTAATAAATACTACATTTTATAAATCAGTATTTCATTGGGAAATATGTTTGTTAGAAGAAAAATTTTGAAAAATTACACAGCTCTACAAAATATTACAATATTTATAAGTTGCACAACTTTGCAGTGGTTTAAGGATAATTAGGGGGTGCTGATTTCGAATCTGCAACCAGTTTTTTCAATTTTGCTGTAGGTTTCGCGTAATTCGCGATTTAAATTTATTCAATTTTTCAGCCGATTTTTTCAATAAAAAAATTATAATTTAGTAACTATAGCTTCGGAAAGAAAACGCTTTACACAGTTTAAGCTTAATTCCGTGCCCTATTTTCCAAACTTAAGTGTGTATCTATATCTCAATAACTTTTCTAAATATAGTCGCTGAAAGTCAAAATTTAAAAATTTTTTAAGGCAAATGAAATGAAAATTAATAAATAAAAATAAATGTGTATTTAAAAACATACTTGTGACCAGTTTATTCAATGTGTCAATTAATTGAAATTTTTTCAATTGACATTGTTTAATGCCTAAATACCCATTTATAATTGATGAAAGAAGTATTTGTTGAAGGTTATTTTAGTTTGACTCAAAATCATAAATTAATATCACTTTCTGTTTAAAATTATTTTCAAATCAAAGAAAGATGATACAATTTTTACAAGTAAATTACAAAGAATAAAAATTATTGAAAGAATTCGATAAGACCAGCAAGGCAGAATGCGCATTTTCGGCTTTCGCTACAAAGCCATCATCAGTGCCTTTCGCCTTTGAGTGGGTTAATATTGTGATAATCGTCTCCTTATGTGACTGTTGAAAGCAAATCGAATTTATTATCAACAACTCAACTTAGACTAACATCAACGAAATTTAACAATGCTATTTTTATCCTTTTGTTATTATTACTTTTTTTTGCTTTGAACCTTAATTCTTAAGATATCTCAGCTGATTCTATTCAACTCTGTGTATGATAAACACAGATTTTTGAATTACAACGAACCGTTAAATTTAAATTTAAATGTATGTTATTAAATTATATTTTTGCACCGTGTCAATGTGTTTAAGATGAATGGGGGAAATGTTTAAGTTGATCTGTTATTTAAGTAAATGAATGTTATTTTAGTTTGACTCAAGATCATAAATTAATATCACTTTCTGTTTAAAATTATTTTCAAATCAAAGAAGTATTTGTTTTCATGTTTTAATAAAAGAATAAATTAAGAAAAAAAAAATTAAAAATTCGCGTATTTCTTATATTTTTTTTATATTACAATGCTTTTTCTTCAATTATGTGTACATTTCATTACCATTGTTTTCATCAATGCTAATTGAAAAAAATTTCATCGGCATTGAATGGTGATGAAATTTGTTGGCATTGACATTGAGATAAAGTAATGCCAATTATATTTCAATGTCAATGAAAATTTCCCAAGAATGATTTTTTGTAAAAGTGGTAATATTTATAGACAATAATAGGGGTTTTCACATAAACTCGTATTTTACTCGTAAACGGTGTAAACCTGGTATGTTTATGAGTTTAATGTCAAACTCCATACATAAAAAATATGGGTTATATTTATACAAGGTTTACAAGGCATTTACGAGTTTATATGAAAACCCCTAATATGTTAACCATAACAAAATGTATTTCAGAGACCCTTCTTTTGATTTTTCATTGTTTGCTGATCGGATATGTACTTCCGAATTTATTTGAGTTTCCATTTTCACTTCTAAAGCTCCACCCACAGGAAAGAAGGTGTGACCGATTAAAAATATCGTATTCTTTAAATAAGCTTAAAAAGTACAATATTGGGGGAAAAAATTATGGTCATCCCCGTAAACTCCACTTGCTCCCCAGAATTACTTTTAATAACAATTTTCATATTAAAATGGTTCGTCCAAAATAAACCTTGATCTTTGAAAATTAATGTATTACGATAAATAGAAACTTTTCTCATAAATTTTAATAATCTAGATATTTTATGAGTAGGACAAATTTTCAACCATTTCAATTTAGCTTTATTTAAAATTTTGCATTATTTTTGTCTAGTTAAAAATATGCAGTAATTTTTATGAGTCATTTAACATTCTGTTTATAAGCCCTCCAAAATTGGTGGTTCAGTTTACAAAAAATTTGTAAAATTAGCAAATCTTCTGTTAAAAATTAGTAACTAAAATTCAGAAAAATACTGTAAAGTTAGCAAATTTATTGTTAAAAATTAGTAACTAAATTCAGCAAAAAAATTAGCAAAAAAGTTTGTAAGTTAGTAATGTGGAGGTAGCAAAAAAATTAACTAAAAATTTAATTTTAACTAAAAATTAGTTAAAAATTTGTTAAGTTGAAGTACTAACAGTTCTACTAACTTTTCTACAAACTTTTTTCTATGAGTGTACGAAAAGCAGGATTTTGAAAACAGGATTTTGTTATACACAGGATTTCGACCCGAACCCGGATCAAAATATTAATCAAACTACCACTAATTGTGAACTAAGCTGAATTATCAGTTAAATCGTGTTAATAATTTTTGATAATGAATAATGCAAAAAAAGATATACGATATGTTATAAGTTGCCTTACTCATTTCGCGGAATAGTGTAATTGTTTATACTAATTATCATTCATCTCGTTAACTCTGAGTCTTGACGAGACATTGATTTGTTCGCCCAAAAACTAATCGTCGGCAGAATATCGGGAAAAAATTTGTCCATTTGTTTTGGGTGGAGAATATGTAATGTCAGACAATTCATTATTTTTTGTTTTTTGTGGGAGTAAGTCACAAACGAAACTATTTATTGTCATGTTTTCAATGCCTTTTCCACTAATTTTTTAACAATAATAAAGAGTAAATTGTTTTAAATTTAATAATAATAAAAATTATTTACTTTTTCTTAGCATTTTATTAATTTTCTAATATTTTCTTTTGTTTGTAGTAATGTCACCATATATTCCTCGCTGGAAGACTAGAATACAGTAGAAACCGTTTTATTAAAATAGTGTGGCTTATCAAGTTATTGCAGAAACTTTATTCAAGATTTTTTTTATTTTGAAGAAATTTTTGGTGTTTTGCAGGACTTTCATGCTCTGCATACATTTTATGAGTGATAAAGTAAGTCTTATACCATATATCCCTCGCTGGAAGACTAGAAGGCACTTGTCACAAGTACCAGAATAAGACATCTATCTAGAAGGGTAAGGGATTCTCTATTTAATTTGGGACCATTTTTTTTTCTCTGTTTGAATTTTTACCTAAGCACTTGCTACAAGTGCATGCAAGTTCAGCAAATAGCAACCTTTTCTTCAAAATAGAAAAATTCTTAATAAAATTTCTGCAATAATTTGATAAGCCACATGATTTTAAAATAATGGTTTGCACTATCTTACTTTCTTATAGCGACAAATTTGTGCTAGAGGTTTTAACATATCACTTATCACAAGTATCTAAATTTTTACAGTACTACAACAAATCTACCTTTCCTTCAAAATAGAGGTATCTCTAATAATAGTTCCGCAATAACTTGACAATCCACATTTTTGAAATAATGCATTTCAATGGCATCTAGTGGTCCAGCAACGGATATCTGATAGTAGTTTTGCATAAATTCTGAGTACAAGTATGATAGCCCTGAGAAGGAGCTACGATTTTTCAAAATAAAAATATCTTTAAAAATTTCATCAATAACTTGATAAGCCACAAAAGTTAATATAAATCACATATCGCTGGTTTCTGAAATTACTTCACCATCACTACATCAACTACTACCATCATTATGTTCACAAAAAACTTTATTTCCGCTTATATTTTCTTCAGAATTCATCTTTTTGTTTAGAGGTATAGTTTATAAGTGTGGCTTATCATGTTTTAGAATAGAAAATTTTCACAATAAAATCGAAATGTAAAAAGGAGCTTTTACGCTAGATCCGAAATTTATTGCAATATTGCTTAGATATTTTCAGTGGATGTTTTTACGGTATTAGGTAATACAATGAACACATAAAATCAGTTTTTGAAATCATGTGGCTTATCATGTTTTTACACTAAGCCCTTCAATTGATTTAATTCTTTGAACTTGTTTTTTGTTAAATGCATTGAGTTGAACGAATTTAGTGAATTACTTAAGAAAAGGGATTCATTCAATTCTAAAGAAAATTTAATTCGATTAGTAGTGAATTCATTAAAAAACGAATTAATTCTTTAAAGCTCTGGGTGTAATGACTTCTTGCTGATGTTTTCTATCACAAAAAACTTACCTAGACCCACACACAGAAAACTACAGCATTATGACAACTTATGATTGTTAACATAGGGCAGTGTTGTCAGTTTAGGGGATTTATCCCAAAATTGGGGATTTTTCTCGTCAATGGGGATAAAAATTTCCATTTAAGGATCCGGGGATTTATTGGGGATAACATATTATTGCCTTTTTATATTTTTATGAATTTAACCCTGATAATTCTAAATATTTATATATTTCTTTCAAGTAAGATGATAATAGTCCATGATTTTAGGCTACACAAATTTGTGTCTGGAAAGTTAATGTGCGTACAAACCTTAATTCCTTTTGGTGAAAATTTGTATTCCTTTTGGTTCCAAAGTATTTAAGGTTATTCGGATGTAATATGAGTTGTAAGAAGCTCTTCTTAAATTAAATATATACTTTACATGTTATTCAATTGTCAAAAATTCAATCCATCTGCTGAAATATTAAAACTTTTTTATACAGTATCATACGCAACAAAATGTCTGAAGCTGATGAATCGAAAAATTTTGATTCTGAAATATTTAAAACGAAAAAATTTGGCTCACATTTTTTTATGCTGTTATTTAAATTTATTTGTTCTTTTTTATAATTTGTTAGAATTACAAAATTTATTGAGTTTGAGTGTATAAGGTACCGAAAAGAATTAAATAAATATGGTATTTTTACATTAATTAAAAAAAAAAAAATGTTAACGAATACGAATTTTTTCCAGAAAATAAAAATTGGGGATTTTTGGGGATAACAAAATGAAAATTGGGGATTTTTGGGGATAACAATTTGAAAATTGGGGATAAAGTCTGAAAAAAAACTGGCAACACTGACATAGGACAAATTTTAGTGATGAAAAATAATTTCTGGGGGAATTACCTTTTTATATGCTATACTAATTTTGCCTTAGTAACTTAAATATATTCAACGAAAATTTTTGCCATATCAGCAAATTGATGTTTAATATAATACCAATACATTGTAATAATTGAAGTTAAATATTTGTTTTAAATATATTATTACTCAAAGAAATATATAAAATCTTTAATATTAATCTACAAAAACAGCAAAACAATCAAATGATGTAATATTTAAATTATAACACTTTAACTTAAACCAAATATACAAACTACCGACCAACTACTAACATAACTGACTACCAAAAAAAAAACAAATTTTTCACACCAAAAACAGCCGCAAGTGTTAACAGAACATCATAATCATAGTTATTCATACCAAAATTTATTATTGTAGATTTTTGTTTTCCACAAAAAGGGGGGAGACTATGGATGGAAAACACGAGGTAAATGCAAATGATAGTAGAGCAAAGTGTTGCCAGAAAAATTTAATAGGCGGTTTTTAAAATTGGACAATAGAATTGACAGGAAATGTCTCATAAATTTGTTAGGTACATAACCCATATTTGAGTTAGAATAATGATACAACCCACCCAATCAGAAATCGCCAGTGGTACAAAAAATCAAGCACTGGCATACCACTGGGTAACCACGGTGTTGAAAATAAATGACTGGGAAAACACTCATTTGGGACACTTTCCCAGCGTTTGCAAAACGCGTTTTTCCAGTATTTGTTTTACAAAAATTTCGGTGGTTTATAAAAAAGCCACTGGCAAAGAATGGTCTAAGAGTGATGTGCCAAGGTTTGCAACCAGTGGTTATCCAGTGCTACCTAGCCAATGCTACCAGTGGTACAATAACCAATTCACTGGTAGAGCAATGATTTTAAAAAATTGCTGACGCTTCGTTAAAAATGTTAAAAGGAGGTTCCGAGTTCAAATCCGGTTGCAAGAAAAAAAATTTGTTTGGATTTTTTTTAATTTAAAAATTTTTTTGTTCTATAAAATCTATTTTTTTGTTTGTGGAAAAGCTCTTTTAAGACCAACTTTTTTTTTGCTCTCCCAACGCTGGCATATTAGTTCAAAAAAACTGTTTGCCAGTGCTAGCATTTTAGCACAGCCAGTAGTTGTCCAGCTATTATCACTCATAGTTGTCCAGCTATTATCCATCAAATATTATATGTCTTGTTAGCTCAGTGGGTAGAGCAGTAGTCTGCCAATCTGAAGGCCTGGGTTAAAATCACGGCAGGATCAAAAAAAAAAATACATATGAACTTTTTTTAAATTTTATTTTGTAAAATATATTTCCAGACCACCTATTTTTTGGTTTTGCCAGCGTTTTGCCAACGTTAAAAAATTTTGTTTCTCCAGTCCTTTTCCGGCACTTTTTCAACAGCCGGTCCTTTTGTCTAATGGTGTTATCATTTCGGGAATGGGAAAGCACTTTTTGCCAGTACTTGTACCACCTGTTAAAGTGCTTTGCCATCGCTTTCCCGTTTGTATTTTTCTGACTGGGAATTTTTACAAATTCTTCGTTATATTTGTAGTAGATAATGGTGTTCTAAAATTTAAGAAAAGCAACTATAGTAAACAAGCTTAATTAAGATTGTTTATTAAATCCTTCAGCTATTAAATATACACCCAGAAAACAGATTCGGTGCTGATAACCCAATTTGTTGCCAATCAAATGAATCGGTTTCTACTACCGAATTATTATTGATACAACTGAAATTCCAATGTCATAGTCAAATAAGTACTGTCTCAATTGGTTTTCTGTTGTCACAACTGAAAAACTCCATTGGCTAAAATTGCGGTTGTCAGTACCGAATCTGTTTTCTGGGTGTACTAGATTTTGGTTAAAATCTACACCCTTTGCGAAAGCATTTTTTAAACTTCGCCAGATTAATAAAGTTACAGATATCACCACATTGCAGTATCTGTCAAAACAAGAGAGTATTACATATATTGGAAGATAACAAAGAAAATTGTAGTAACATTTTTTTTGGTGCTGTTTTTATTATTTCTTTGTTATTTTAAGTGTTGGATAACGCTTCAAGACAAGAACAAGAAATTTTTATTATTTTTTACAATTTGTTAAATAAGTTTTAGGATTCTAGCACACTCAATTCCTTTAATGCAATTAATGTTTATCCCGATAAAAATAAATTGGAATTATCTGTTTTAATTTACAGTCCAAAAATTGTACTGTCCATATTTTAATGATAAAAATTTTCTAAAATCTGGCGCCTTTATTTTATTTCAAAACTAACAAAATTGATAATACATACAACAACAGAAACCACGTAAAAAATAAACATAAAACTCTGTTATTTGTGTGATTAAAATAAATGCAATTTCATAAATAACAATTACAATATCATGCAAATAAAATATATTGTATATAAAATTTCGTATGCATTTATAACAGTAGTATTATAACTGACTACCATGTGCTCAAAAACATGTAGATACGACCACAATCCTTAGAGAATTTGCATATTCCAAACAACAATAATTGCAGCATCAACAGCAGCAAACGAAAACCCCCGGTTGAAGAGAGATATAGAGCAAATTCTAGTGTAGACATAGATGTTATTTTATCTTTAAATTCAGGTGTCACTTGTAAACCCTCCAGCCGATCAAGTTAGGCAACTTTATTATACAGCAGCCAATATGTTATTGCCGAATGGAAGTTCTTTTGATTGTAGTTATTGATTATAACAATAATATTTATTTTAAAAATAACAAAACCAAAAAATGAAGGTTTTACTTTGAAACTGGCATAAGTCCCGTTTTCTTTAAAGTTTACTAAAAAACATCTTCGAAATTCCAGTACTGAATGGACTTATAGCATTTTCAAAATAAGAGTACAATATCACTTTTTAGTTTTATGAAACTTTTAAAGAAATTATTTAATTAGGGGATTTTTGCACATAATTATGTTCGTTTGCATGCACTCATAGAAAAAGTCTGTAAAAAATTTAGTTAAAATTACTAAAAAAACTAGGTAAAAATGACCTTGCAGAAAACTGCTAAAGTTAGCAGATAGGAAAGACAAAAATAAAAATGGTAAATATACAGAATTTTATATTTGAGTTAAGTTTATGTTAATAGAAAATAACAACTTAACCTACGAAAATCAACTACAAAATTTTGCAAAAATATTTAGTAGGCTAGAAAATAAAAAAAAATAAAATTTTTAAAGTTTTTTTTAGATTTTTTAATGTAAATTAAAATCGAATCTTCTGAAATCAGTTTACTATTTTTTTTATCAAATATTAAATTTGTTTTTGCTATTCTCAGTTTAGTAATAATATTTAGCAATTTTCTGCACATTTTACAGTACAGTAATCCATTTTCAATTAACTAACAGTAAACTAAAATATAGCTAAAATTTTATAAATTTAATGGTTTTATTTTTGCTGTTCCTATTTTACTAGTATTTAGGAAAAAAATATCTTAATTTCAGCAGTTTTTTCTGCGAGGTATTTTTTACAGGTTTCTTTGAGTGTGCGTTAAATATATTCTAGTAATATTCAAATTAGTGTGAGAAAATGTTCTTTAAAAAAGTTCTAAAATAGAAACATTTTGCGAAAATGGTACATGCTGAAAAATATTTGAATTATAAATTTATAGTCAGGAGAGAAAATTCATGGGGCTCACATATTTTTTATGAGAGGGATTTTTATTTAGGCGAGAAAACCCTAGATATTATTTTTGAATCCAGTTAACCCTTTTTTACCAAGCATAGATTTCGTGCGAATTTTTTGATAAATCTTTGTAGAAGAAAATGTCGTTTTCGTACCTACGTATTTTTTGTAATTTTTAGAGCGAATTGTAAGTCGCACCCTCTAGCGGTGCTATAAGTAACTTGTATGCACTTGAAGGGTTAATAATTTTTCAAAAATTAATTTTTTTTTATTTTTAGTACAAATTTTGATAATATAATTGGAAAAAAAATTATTTACTTCCTTTGCATTATTTTTCATAATTTTTTAAAACATTTGGTATTTTTAGTAGGCGAGTGGTCAATATTGGTTAACCGAGTAGACCCCAGACCAATCAGACCGGTTTTCACAACCTAAGAATTTGATGAGCCAGCAAACTTTTTTGTTAATTTTACAGACTTTGTTTTTGTGTACAAGTTGTGTATTCATATAAATATACCACGTCTTTTTCAGGTAGAAGTGCGTCGTTTTTACATCGTAGCTTCAAATTGGATGAAACGTGTTGTAACTCGTAATTTAAAAATTTTTGGCTATAATGAGCATCAAGAAAAACCTCCATCATATTTATAAAAAGCTTGATAAATGCGATGAAAGACAAAAATCAAACTTGAAAAACGTGAATTGAAAACTAAATTTGAAATTCAAAAAGGGCCGCACAAAAGTCAGCAAAGGGCCGCATTTGCCCACACCCAGCAAAACCTTCTATTACCAGGTAAATGGAAATGTAATAAGAAACCAAAAATTGTAACTACTTACACTTTGGTCTCATAACACATTATTTTAACATGGGGGTGTCATTGGGGATAAATGGTTGCCTAAGTCGTACCGGTATAGGATAAAATAAGTGATTACGAAGGAATTACTGAAATAAGTTGTTACTTGAAATATTAAATTCACTAGTTAGCTAAAATAAGTACATACTTTTATAGAGTGAAGTAAGCCATTACACATTAGTACATATTTCATTAGTTACATATAGGGAATAAAATAAGACGTTACCAGTAATGACTTTGTTTAAAAGTACACCGATCCGAGCAATGTAATTAGATTTTAAATTTTTATTAAATCGTTCTTTTGCATAATAAGTAGTTATATTATGCAATACCAATAACTTAATATTTTTATTAATAAGTTATTATAAAACCAATATCGGTAATATATTATTTTAAAGACTCCAAATAAGTAGTGATATATCTCCATATCGGCAACTCATTATTTCATACCTCCCACATAAGTATTGATGTATCACAATATTAGTAACGTATTACTTTAGATTTCTAAGTAAAACAAAGGGTAAAGGGGTACCCATTGCCAGGCAATGCATGAAAAAGATCAAACCCATTACCAAGGTTTTGCTGGGCAGTTGCCATATAACGATTGCACAAAAAAAGAACGAGTGGAGACAGAGTTTTTAAATTTGGTACACTGACATAGAACATCCTAGTTAAGGAAAATTTTAATTTTTGGCAATATCGGGCCAAGGACACGCCCACCTCCCATAGCTCTTGAAATTTAAAAATATTATATTAGCTACATAAATAGACGTAAAATTACAAAAAGTATCCATTGAGATACACATAAAACTGGAAACATTTGTGTCAATTTTTATCAAAATCGAAGCAAGGACACTTAGTCCTGCCATATATCCTTTATCTTAAAATCTTTATAAAACCTGCAAAAATTATCCTATTGTCATGAAATTTAGTACGTGAATTGATATAAGGTCAAGCCATATTTGTGGATAAAAGCGATTCATAAAAAATGCCTCTCATAAAAAATGCGTTTTAAACGCTTAAAATGATTTTTCTAAAACAAAACAAAATTAAATAGGATTAAAATAGGAAACCATGTGAATCCTCCATTTACGAACACTACGAAGAATATTTTTGTGGAACATTTTAACCTTCTAACTCTTCAATTAAAAACGGACAAAAACGACCCGTAAGTTGAAGAGTTAGAGGGTTAAAGTTTTCCGCAAAAATATTTGTCATGAAATTCTATTATAAGTCTTTTAAGACATCAGTATTGAAAATTTAGCTTCAGTGCCAGTAATAAATAAAAACTTAAAATGTGTTTAAGGGTTAATTTCGTACTTATTGAGAATTGGTGCTCAAATCAGAGCTTCGAAAAACTTAATTCAATTTAAGCTTAAATCACGAAAAATTAAATTCAGATTTTAAAAATATTCATGTACCATTCCCTTAAACCATTCGTAAAGAATTCATTCATAAGCTTCATTCCCAAAGCTTTAATATGAATTGAATGAATTCCTAACTTGAATCATTCAAATCGCATGTTCATTCACCATTTTACTAATTGAATGAAGAAATTTTATTACCATTCACTTAGTGCAGTGTAGTTTGAAACTAACATATAATCAAAACCAAAGCATACAAGCTGTAACAAAGCATACGATACTATTTATTTCTGTTAGATGAATTTTAAATGTTTTTCATTTGTATTATGCTACTATTTCAGCCATTACATGCAAATTTAAATTTTTCATTTGAGTAAGTGAATGAAAACAAATCATTTTTCATTCACCTTTTTATTAAATGAATTCAGGTAAATTGGGTTTCATTCAGTTAGACTTCAATCAAAATAGAATGAATTCATATAATTTAAAGCTATTGGGAATTAAGCTATCGAATTAATTCCATAAGAATGCTATTACGGAATGAAATTTAACCCAAATTTCATTAATTTTTAAAAAGTGAATGAAAGAATTAAGCCTTTTAAACCTTTGGCTCAAATGTCCCACAAACCTAGATTTTAGGGAGAAACCATGGGAATCTTCCATTTTAGGTATAGGATGTGTTCAGTGAACTTATATAAAACACTACGAGGAATATTTTTGTGGAACATTTTAACCCTTTAACTCTTCAACTTACGGGTCGTTTTTGTCCCTTTTTAAAAAGAGGCCAACAAATTCCCTTTCATTGAAGAGTTAGAGGGTTAGAATGTTCCACAAAAATGTTCATGCTATTGTTTTTAGCGGTAATACTTTAGTGAATTTGCTCCCAAAGTTAAAAATAGAATTTGTTTTTTTATCAGCTGGTAATTTAATTAAAAAAATTAAATATATGAAGCTTTTATTACGTGAACGACATCAAAAAGAGTCTTAAAAAAAACATTTTTTTATAATTCATAAACTACAAATTTTTTTAAATTTCGATTGTTGATTCATAATCTTCGTTAAAATAAAGATCAGATTTGAGAAATTTGCGCATAGAAGGCAAAAACAAGTTGAATTTTTAATTACATCTTTTCGGAAAATTTGGAAATTTTAACTAAAATATGTATTTTTTGTATAATTTTTAAAAAAAACCGCGAATTACTTAAAAGTTAATTAATTTTTTTAGTTTTGATTTCAAATTCCTTTTCTTCACATTAGTTAAGACCAGATTTAAAAAAAATTGTTAAATAATAGCATACAGGTTAAGAAATAATTAAATTTAAAGTCAACCCAACTTTTTGTATAAATAACTCTAGAGATAAATTACTAATTCTTAAAATATAACTTTTTCTGCTACCTCTAAATAAAAGCGAATTTAGCTGAAACTTGGCACAGAGAGTTTTTAGACATTAAGGAATAGGGGCAACATTGTGGAGATCGCGAATTCCAACTTTCATGTTTTTTGGACCACTCTAATCAAACAGGCACAGTCTTTTTCAGATAGAAGTATGGCGTTTTTACACCATACCTCCAACTGGGTTAAAAATTTACCCAGGTCATGCAACAAAAATTTTCAGAAAATCAGAAGAGAATTCAGAAAGAGCAGCATTTTCCATATGTTTATTTGAAAATGCTACGGTCTTTTTCGGGTAGTAGTTCGCCGTTATCACATCATCCAATGGGTCCTGCACAATATTCCGGGTGGCTGTGCACTAGGTCTCTCACAGAGACGGTCCTAGTGGCAGAGACGAAGATGTGTCTTTATTGTATATGTGAAGTGTACTTTGCTGAGGAAAGCGCTCTTCAGCTGGCGAAAACAGTTGGAAAAATAGCAGATTTGTAATCTTTAATTTAAATATCAAATTTCAATCGAAATCAAATTTGGGTGAACCATGGAAAATGGGATTAATATCCTTAGGAGTTATGACCTGCCACCATATCGATTATATCTAGAAGATGATTAGACTAAACCACATAACTTGTGCAATTGTGTTGCAACCTGTAAAACTTAGAGATGTGTTTCAATAAGGAAATATTTTAACCAAATTATATAGGTGATCGTGCCGATTTTTTATTTAATTGATTAATCAGAATTATGATTAACTGAAATTTATTTGATTAATCAGAATTATGATTAATCAATTAATTTGAATTTTCATTAATCAAAACTTGAATAATTTTAATTAATATTAAAAAAAATTACTGCAATTTTATCTTTGTTTTGTGGCGATGCCTTCTGCCTTTAGCTCCAAATAAAGAAAATCAGACAGATTGTTTCCTCGCTTGTCATACTTGGCCAATATCCATTCTTAAGTTTCATGATTCTACATTGTTTCTATTGAACTGGCGTTAAAAGGCGTCTTCAAATAAGAAAACAAGATATTATTCATAAATTTGATTAATCAAAATTGTTGAATAATCGATTAATTGATTCATCAGAATTTTGATTAATCAGGAATTTTGATTAATCGATTAATCGCACATCCCTAGTCAGAACTAAAACAGATTAATCTTCTGAGATTTTCTTTTAAAAATTTCAGTGTTAATTTAAATTCAACTTAAATTTTCCAACAAAATCTATATATAATGTAACAAGTTTCATTGTTGCAACAAATTCTTAATAAAAAACAACGGCAACAACAGAAGGCAACAATAAAACCGTTTAAACGGATTTGTATTGAAACATACACTGTGGTTAAAGACAACAAAAACAACATACAACCCGATACTGACAGCAATAATAAAGTGGCAAACCAATATAAAAGCGGAAAAATTATGGCACTAAATGCAGTGTTGCCAACTCTTGAAGGCAGGAAAGCACCGTGAGCATTATGAAAACGGGTAAAAAGGGTAAAAATTAACCGAAAATGGGGTAAAAAAGCACGATATCAATTTTTTGAAAAATGTAAATCAAGAATTTAAAAACTAATTTTAATTTTGAAAAATCGTGTAAAGAAGGTTCAAAAAATAACCAAAAAAGGGGTAAAAAAGCACCAAACAAATATTTCAAAATTTTGAAGTTTAAATGTAACGAAGTTACTATTTAAAATTGTACTACAAACATTGTGCAATAATGTATTTCTTGTATAGTTCGTTTTATTTTTTAAATTTTGACAGAAAATTCAAGAAAAATTTTAAAAAACGAGCACAAATACCAAAAATATAAACTGTACAAAAAGCACTAAAAGCACTGCTTGAAATATGAAAAAGCACCGTAAATACCCGCTTTTTTTAAACGGGTATTTGTAAAAAATCACCGGGTACGGGAAGAAAAAAAGCACCAAAAAATACCCGAAAAGCACTGAAATGGCAACACTGACTAAATGTGACACTCGTGCCAATGCAATTTGTACAAAATTGCAAGAAAAAAAGTGGCAAAAACCAATGAAAAGATGAACGAATGAACAACAACAATAAGTAGCAATAGCAGCAGCAACAGCGTTAAATTGTTAGTACATTGTGCAAAATCAAAACAACAAGAAAATTTTTAACAATTTGTTTAAAAATATTTATTCCAAGCTATTGCCTTTAAAAGATTCTACTACTTCAACAACACGTATGGTTGAAGTTTGAGTTGTTTGCTTGCATGGTTGATACACTGATAGAATTTTGTGCATATTATTAATGAATTTGTTCATTAATCCAATGATTTTTTTCATTGAAAAGTCCCCAAAGAACGCGTTCATTAAATCAATGAAACGTATTCATTAAATGAAAACTAATTGAAAAAAATATATTTTTTTTTCGTTACTTTTTTATTTATTATTTTATTTATTTTTGTTTTATTAATTTTTATTTGTACATATATTTCTTTTTTGTTTTTATACCGTTTTTGACATCTCCCTGAACTCGACTTGAACCGGCAATCTCCAGAATGTAAACATTACCGCATTACCGATTGATCTAAATAGCCAAAATAAAACGAGTAAAAAGGTTAAAGTCGGGCATGCCGACTATACAATACCCTACACCACTCTGGTGTATTGTTTGGATCCGAAATTCGAATGGGTTAAAATGGGGCTTGTGTCAAAATTTTCTATAATGTGAGTCAGCGCACCAAATTTCATTAAAATATGTTAATATTTGCGACCTGCAGTTTGTAACCAAGCCAATTTTGGGGGGACCCTTATATGGGCACTAGTTCTAAACATGGACCGATGTTCACCAAAATCAATAGGCTTCGTCCTTGGGCCAACATAGGTCTATGTACCAAATTTCATCAAAATATCTTAATATTTGCGACCTGCAGTTTGTAACCAAGCCAATTTTGGGGGGACCCTTATATGGGCACTAGTTCTAAACATGGACCGATGGTCACCAAAATCAATAGGCTTCGTCCTTGGGCCAACATACATGTACCAAATTTCATCAAAATATCTTAATATTTGCGACCTGCAGCGTATAAACAGTATAATTTTGGTAGGAACCTTATATGGGCACTAGGTCTAAACATAGACCGAATTTCACCAAAATCAATAGGCTGCGTTATTGGGCCAATGTAGGTCTGTGTACCAAATTTCATCAAAATATCTTGATATTTACGACCTGCAGCGTATAAACAGTATAATTTTGGTAGGATCCTTATATGGGCACTAGGTCTAAACATGGACCAATGTTCACCAAAATCAATAGGCTGCGTTATTGGGCTAACATAGGTCCGTGTACCAAATTTCGTAAAAATATCTTAATATTTACGACCTGCAGCGTATAAAGAATATAATTTTGGTAGGACCCTTATATGGGCACTAGGTCTAAACATGGACCGATGTTCACCTAAATCAAACTTGTTCGTCCTTGGGCCAACATAGGGCTGTGTACTAAATTTCATCAAAATATCTTAATATTTGCGACCTGTAGAGTGCGCACAAGATTGCATGGACAGACAGACAGACGGACGGACGGACAGACGGACATCGTTAAATCGAAGTAAAAACCAGTCTGGTGTATTGTTTGGATCCGAAATTCGAATGGGTTAAAATGGGGCTTATGTCAAAATTTTCTATAATGTGAGTCAGCGCACCAAATTTCATTAAAATATCTTAATATTTGCGACCTGCAGCGTATAAACAATATAATTTTGGGGGGACCCTTATATGGGCACTAGTTCTAAACATGGACCGATGTTCGCCAAAATCAATAGGCTTCGTCCTTGGGCCAACATAGGTCTATGTACCAAATTTCATCAAAATATCTTAATATTTACGACCTGCAGCGTATAAACAGTATAATTTTGGTAGGACCCTTATATGGGCACTAGGTCTAAACATGGACCGATGTTCACCAAAATCAATAGGCTGCGTTATTGGGCCAACATAGGTCTGTGTACCAAATTTCATCAAAATATCTTAATATTTACGACCTGCAGCGTATAAACAGTATAATTTTGGTAGGACCCTTATATGGGCACTAGGTCTAAACATGGACCGATGTTCACCAAAATCAATAGGCTGCGTTATTGGGCTAACATAGGTCTGTGTACCAAATTTCGTCAAAATATCTTAATATTTACGACCTGCAGCGTATAAACAATATAATTTTGGTAGGACCCTTATATGGGCACTAGGTCTAAACATGGACCGATGTTCAAAAAAATCAAACTTGTTCGTCCTTGGGCCAACATAGGTCTGCGTACCAAATTTCATCAAAATATCTTAATAGCTGCGACCTGTAGAGTGCGCACAAGATTGCATGGACAGACAGACAGACGGACGGACGGACAGACGGACATCGTTAAATCGAAATAAAAAAAAATTCTGAACCGATCGGTATACTATAAGGTGGGTCTACGACCAATATTTTTTGGTGTTACAAACATCAGCACAAACTTATAATACCCTGACCACATAGTGGTGTAGGGTATAATGATGCCATTATTTGAACTTTTATATTTAAATATTTTCAGTTTGCAACCCTAGCGTTCAATACTGGAATATATATCTATTTTAGTAATTAGCAAATTCAAAACCCTTATAAAAATTATAGCATATCTTACGGGTTAGTTGAAAATATATAATTAAAAAATTCATTAAATTAATGAATTTTTCATTAATTCAATGAAAATTTTTCATTAAACCAATGAATTCAGATTAATGAAATCGATTCATTAATAGTATGAACGAAAATTCTATCAGTGTAGCTGGGGATGGATGTACTCGTACATGATGTACAGAAGCTAAGTGGCCTTTGACTTGTCAAGTCAATGTTATGTTAAACACTCATACCAAAATGTTGACAACAATGAGTGTCGTTGTCAACGTCATCATCACCATCGTCAGCATTGTCAATATTGTGTTTGTTGTTCCTGTTGTTGGTCGGTTGATGTTATCATCTCAACAACTTTCTTGTGCTTTTTTTTCTTTCTTTCTTGTTGTTCACTTGGTTACACTTCAATTTCATATCATCGCAATAAGTAGTTGCTGCAACATTTTCTATTATGGCCATGCGCAACTTTAGCACACGAGTACTCATAGGTACGTGAGCATAAGATTCCATAAACTAAGTACGTGTATGCAGGGGATTTTTCAGATTCATTTAGAGGAAAGAAACTAAAAATAAGCTAGTTTGTTTCATTAAAATGAAAAGACATTCTTCTCTATGAAGTTTAATGGCAGGCAACAACAGATCACATTGTACTAACTAATACTAGTAGTTGTAGTAGAAGTTCATGATCTTTTTCGTAGATAAAATTAAGAAAAATGTCATTCTTTTGCTACGGCCACTTATTGTTGACATATTTTGTGTACAGTAGCAGCAATATGATATGAAATGAAGGTTGTCATTAAAGGTGAAAAAGTGTTAATAATATAAAAGGATATTTTATTTAGACCAGTGCGTTTAGTATTTCTATAAATCTCTATCGAGCTTTGGGAGATTAATATGGTTCCAGGTATTGTTCCAGGATAGCTCAAAACAATCATGGAACAGAAATTTTAAGAGATTTCCATAATCTCTCTTGCTCTTTATATTATTTTCGATACACTTTTTACTTAAGGGCAGTAGCTGAGGTCTCTCGCATATGTCTCGCTATTTATTTTCATTGTCGATACTTATTCTATCTTAACCCTTTCGGTTATTCTATGCCTTTTTTTAGTGCCTGTTTTAAGTCAAAGAACATACACTCAGGCAATTATGTAGGTAATGATTTTTAACAGTTAAAATAACTGCATTTGCAGTTAAAAATGTGTAGACTACATTTGCATTTAAATCAACTGCAATGTGAAGTTATTTTTAACTGTTAAAAATCAACTGACAAATGTAGTAAAAACAACTACAAATGCAATTAAAACAACGTACAGTGAGGAGCAAAAATGTAACAGGTTCAGATATTTTGGTTAAAATTTTTAACTATGAAAGCAAATCCAATAATTGTTTCTAGCGTTATATATTTATTAACTTGTCCTAATTAAAAAACAAGGAAGACAATTTAACTATTTTATTTAACTGGGAAAAAAATTACATTTTTCTCTTTAAAGAGAAATGTTACACTTTTGCACCCTGTTAATTTTTGATAATTATCTTTAAAAATTTTAAATATAATCTTAAAAATCACGAAATTTTTGCTGTTTTTCTATGCATTTGGGTGAATTGTTGCAAAATATTGATTTATCTCTTCAAAAATTAGGTGTCAAATAAAATTTTCCTTATTGTTCAGGACGCAAGCCCATCTTGGGGTATGACAATATTAACCATACTGATTTTTTTAATAAATCCAAAAATATTTAACGGGACAATAGAATGGACTATTTGGTATTCAAAAATTTTTCGATTGGGTTGCTTTCCCTATTAAATAAAATATTTTTGAAGACTATGTATATTGTAAATTTGGCGGAATTTCAAAATTTTTAGAAAAAATGCCTTATTTTTCTATGGTAGTTAGTAAATTCAATCCTCTAATTCTAAGCCATTAATTTTTCTTCAATATACTGTCAATTTAAAACATCGGATGAAACCCATTCTCATTAGGGAGCCTAAAATTGTAATGACCATGTCAACAGTTTTCATGATTTGGGGCTCCGTATATGATAGTGTTATCCGAATTATTATTAAACTAGTAATATGAACCAGTTTTGTGTACAAAATTATTTACTGCCACATATTTAAATAAAATATATAAAAGTAATATGCTTTTAATTCGTTTATCCACCTTACGACGTTTCCCCCAAAAATAGGGCTTCAAACATAGAAACTTGTAGCAACCTACTTCAGGATATGGGGGTTACCTAGTAAAATGGGTTTCATCTGATGTTACATATTGACGCTGTATCAAAGGAAAATGAATGCCACAAAATTTAATAACCGAACTTACTAGCTATTACAGAAAACTATCACATTTTTTGCGAAAAGTGTAGAACTGTGCCCAAATTCAAAAATTTAAGTCATCTAACAAAAATTTTTACTAGGAAAAGCAACCCAACCAGCACATTTCTCAATGAAAAATAGTCCGTGCTATTGGCCGACATGAAATATATTTAATACTTTTAGATTTAAGAAAATTTTCAGCATGATAAACATAGCCAGTCCTTAAAAAGAGCTTGCGACCTGAACAATAGCGAAATATTACTTATTACTCACTTTTTCACCAGATAAATGGAATATTTTCCCAATTACACATAAAAGCCCCAAAAATGTTATGATTTTTTAAGTTAATATTTAAAATTTCTTACGAAATTTATCAAAACTTAACAGGGTGCAAAAGTGTAACATTTGTCATAATATAGAAAAATGTCTTCATCTTCTTCACTAATTAAAATACTTTAAATATTGTTATTGATTTCTAACAAGAACAGATTAATAAACAAATAAATTTATAAAAAATTATTTGATTTGGTTTCGTAGTTAAAAATATAAAGCAGAATAACTGAGCAATGTGTACCATGTTACACTTTTGCTCCTCACTGAAAAAAATCACTGTAATATATTGGGTGACAAATTTAAACCTGCTAATTGATAATGAAGCTTACTTTAATTTTTTGACAATTGTTCTCCAATTAAAACAATAGTTGTAAATTGTTGCTAGCAACAAAAAAAAAATTTCAAAGCACGTGGTTGTGTGCATTTTTTTCTTCAATAAATTTTATGATGGAAATTTCTATCATCATGCAAAGAAGGGCTAGATGTCCGTCTGTGAGGGATGAAATATTGTTTGGCTTCCTTTTTCTCTCCAGCTAGAAAGGGAAGAAAATATAAAAGAACTGAAAGAAAATAAATACAATATATTTTAATATTCCCGTAAATAAATTTATATTTTATATTATAAAACTTACCTTATTATTTTAATAATTCAATAAAATATATAACCTTTTCCGTATTACGCGTCTTTACTCTTTAACGTTGTTTTATGACTAAGACAAGAGAAAACATGTTCTTCTCATATTCTTTCATTAGAAATTTCTAAACAAATGCTTCGTACACACATTCTTCTTTACTTCGTACACATACACACTTGAAAATTGAAGTATTTGTAACAAAATTCAAAATAACTGCATAAAATAAATGTTACTACAATGTAGTAATTTTTGAAGTTTGTTTAAAAAAATAACTGTCAAAAATATTAAAAAATTTTGTTCTAAGTAAATTAACTGCAATTGTAGTAAAAATAACTACATCCGCATTACTACACAAATAACTATTCATTAAATGAAAACTAATTGAAAAAAATATATTTTTTTTGCGTCTTTTTATTTATTGTTTATTTTTATTTTATTAATTTTTATTTGTACATGTACATATTTCTTTTTTGTTCTTATAATGTTTTTGACATCTCCCTGAACTCGACTTGAACCCGCAATCACCAGAATGTAAACATTACCGCGTTACCGATTGATCTAAATAGCCAAAACAAAATGATGTCATTACTTGGACCTTTATATTTAAATAATTTCATTTTTGCGTTCATTACTGGAACATATATCTATTTTAGTAATTAGCAAATTCAAAACCCTTATAAAAATTATAGCATATCTTACGGGTTAGTTGAAAATATATAATAAAAAAATTCATTAAATTAATGCATTTTTCATTAATTCAATGAAAAATTTTCATTAAATCAATGAATTCAGATTAATGAAATCGATTCATTAATAGTATGAACGATAATTCTTTCAGTGTACACTGATAGAATTTTCATTTATAGCATTAATGAATCGATTTCATTAAAATGGATTCATTGATTTAATGAAAAAATTCATTAACTGAATGAAAATTCATTGTTGTTATGAATTTTTTCATTTTTGTTTTATTTTTTCATATTTTCATAAAAAAAAATTCATTAAATTAATGAAAATTTCATAAAGAAAGAATTTAACTTAAAAAAATGGTTTCAGGTACAATTTTACCTCTTTTTGGTTTTCCCTATATATTGTGTTACTTTTGGGCTAAACAAAGAGACCCTCATCTCGGGAGTTATATCGGCTTTAAGGGAACAAGTTGATTTTAGGGACACAGCCACGATTTTTCCCCCAGATAGTACTTTTTGGGCTGAAAAGGAAAAACATTTTTTTTTGTCGGAGACCCCTATTTCGGGTCAAAGTTAAAACATGGACTTGCCCGTATCTCCGCTATTTATTATCGGTTCAATATGACAATTGAGCATCATGGGAAAGGTAATTGAAATGGGTTTAATATAAAATATTTACTAGGTAGCCGATTCCAGTTTTTTTTTTTTATTTTAAAGCGAGTTTTTTGTGAAAAGCCTTTGAATAACAAAAAAGTGCTTATATAATGCCATGATTTGTTTACACATAATTGCATCTTAGATCAACTTTTGCTTTTAACCCTTAAGCCCGGTATTTTGTTGATACTTTTGCGAAAAAAGCTGTCAAACTCAATATAAAGAAAATTATTTTTCACTTACGTGGAATTGTTGCAAAATCTATAAAACGCTTCATTAAAAATATGAACAAATCATTATACTAATAATAACTTCATGTCATATTGAAATAATTTCATTAATATTTTTCATTTTATCATAGACTTAATGAAATTGTTTCAATATGACATGAAGTTATTATTAGTATAATGATTTGTTCATATTTTTAATGAAGGGTTTTATAGATTTCGCAACAATTCCACGTAAGTGAAAAATAATTTTTCATTAATTTTAAGATAAACATTATGAAAGTTTCATGTGTTTAATGAATTAAAATCATTACTTTTATGAAATAATTTCATTAATATTTTTCATTTTAGCATAGACTTAATGAAATTATTTCATAAAAGTAATGAATTTAATTCATTAAACACATGAATCTTTCAAAATGTTTAATTTAAAATTAATGAAAAAAATTCATATATTCTATGAAACTTTCATTAGATCAATGAATCCATTCATTAAAATTGATTTAATGAAACATGTTTCATTAATCCAATGAAACCGTTCTTTGGGGACTTTTCAATGAAAAAATTCATTGTATTAATGAACAAGTTCATTAATACTATGTACAAAATTCTATCAGTGTAGTAACTGCAGAACTTTTTTGTACAAATTAATGAATAAAATATTTGGATTAGTGGACCCAGTAAATTGTGAAGGTTCGGAAAGCGAGCGTACAGTTTCGTATCTTACAAGAAAAGATCACTTCATATTTTTATACGAGGGGTACTATTTATATTTCGGGAACTGGCAACACTAAAATCTGGCAACACCATAATAAAATTTGTCATTTTTTAGCATAAACCTACTCACAATGTTTTGATGTACAAGTGCTATTTGTTTTGTTTACACTGAATTAAGAAATTCACAGCTTGTTTTTGTAAAAAGAAAGCAATTCTACTTCAAATTATCGTTAACAAAAGAATACGGAAGAAAATTGGTTTTTATAAATTACACGAATTCAATTGTTTCGGCTTATGTTTTTTATGTTAAAAATGTCAAATCTTTTAATTATTTACAAAATTGTTTTAATTACAAGAAATCAAAATTAAAAGCCGAAATAAAAAACATAAATAAAATGCAATAAACTAATAAAAAAAGAGTCGTATTGAAACAATTGTTATGTGTCTCTTTAAACTATTTGTAGCAGTACGATTCTAAACCTAACAATAACCAACCATAGGGAACGATTTTAAAGAAAACAAATCATCTTTGTTAGATGGTTGTTGGAACAGGCCAATAAAAAACAGACAAGACAGAAAACGATTTGTGATAATGAATATTCAAGGTGAATAAGCTGTTAAAGCAGCGTCAATAATCGTAAGAGAAGTCTTCCAGGATAGACCTCAGATCTTAATTCTAAAGATCTATAGAATGAGTCGATAACAGTGTTAAAAACCTCTCAAACTAAAAAGTTCCAGTTCAGTTGTAATCCCATTTTTACCCCTGTAAATTAAATTATGCAATTTTTTCTTGCCGAAATCTTATTACTTCGTCTCTATAGCATATCCTAATTAGATTAGAATTGTGGGTCTGCCGCAGGAGAACTTTTGTAAGTACATCCAGTTCGGAGGTTTTATCCTACAGAAAAACTATTTCTCCTATTTTCAGCTTTTTAGGACTTTATTCTGTAGAAACTTTAGGTTCTACGAACTGTTTTCCTTGGAAAAAGGTCACTAGATCCTGAGAACTTGTTTTTACAGAAAAGCTTCAGATTTTAGGTAATTTTTTGCTATAGAAAACTTTCAGATTCTGGAGATATTTTTCTTAAAGAAACATCAGTTTCAGGTGACTTTTTCTTTTACAACACTCTCAGATTATTAGAACACTTTTTTATAGAAAACCTATAGATTCTTAGGACTTTTTCCTATAGAAAAATTCTCAAGAGTTTTACCTATAAAACTATATCCCATAGAAAAAAGTGTATGTTCTGAAGCCTAGGACTCTTTCCTATAAAAAAGATTTCAGAATATAGAATTTTTTATTCGTATAGAAAAGAGACCCTGCGATTATTCTAAGGCCTTCTTCTCATTCAAAGTCCTCAGATTCTAATCAACATTTCCTGTAATACCCGATTAAAGACCCGATTTTAAAGACTTTTCGTATAGGAAAACTTCAGGATTCTTTGGAACACTTTCTACAACAAAAGCATTAAGGAAAATACACAGAATCTGAGGTATTTATAATAAACTCTAGAAAAATCTTCAGATTTTGTGAAACTTTTCCATAGATAGATTTTCAGATTCTGACAAGAATACATTTATATACTTGCTTCAATAAAATTGTTTATAGTTTCATTGGCTGCGTTCGGCAGATACACTTTAATTGTCAACAGTTCTACAACAGTTGTACAACTGTCTGCTGAACGATCTGATCACTAACCGCTCAGTCTGAGCGCTCAGATAGCGCTGTCATATTTTGGTAGCGTAACTACTTTTGATCAATTAGTGATACATTTGTTCTTGTTGATTTTAAAAATATTTTTTTTTGTAAGCATGACAAATAAAAACATACAAATATAATTCAAAAACAAAAATTTAAAGAAAATAAAGGAAAATATAAAAAAATTATATTTAAAAACAAAACAAAGAAAACATCGTTCGGCAGAGTTACTAATCACAAAGCGCTACAGGTCACCAGTATCATTTTAAGGTTTCTCTGCTGAATGCTACCATTGTAAACTGTATTAAAAAATGGGTAACGAATGAAAATATACATTCGTTTGATTTTGACGTTTTTAGCATTTCAATTCTTGTTATAAAAACCAAAATTTTCAAGAAATCATTACGTATCCGTTTTTAAAAATTGACATTCGTTTTCTAAAGACTCAAATAGATATTCGTTTGTTATATAAACGAAACAAAACCAATATTCTTTTTATAAAAACAACCCCTCAATTTTTACAAAAAATGGAAATTTCAAGGTTTTCTTTGGATTATTTTTCACAACTTTCGACGTGGATTATCTCAACAAGAATGTGTCAATGAACTCAGTTCTTTATATGACGATAAAGCAGCATCAAAAACGACAGTATATCGCTGGTATAGTCAATTCAATCGTGGTCGTAGTTCGGACGCCGACGAATTCCGTGAAGGTCGTCCAAAATCGGTTGTTGTGCCACAAAACATCGATGCAGCGCGTGAACTGTTAATGCAAGATCGTCATGTGATATATCGCGAGATAGAAGCATCCTTGCACATTTTTTCCACTTCAATACATTCGATTTTGCATGAAAATTTGCTCTCTTTGGATACCCCATAATTTATCAATCGCTCAAAAAAAGGCTCGCGTCGATTTGTGAAAAGGGAATGATTAAAAAGTTCGACCGTGGTGCTTCAAAAGACGTGTATAAAATCGTGACAGTTGACGAATCATGGATATATGCGTATGAGCCGGAAACAAAACAGCAATCGATCGTGTGGGTATTCCAAGACTAGCGGAATCCAACAAAAGTTGGTCGTGGAAGAAGCACAGCGAAGCAAATGGTCGCCTATTTCTTCGGCTGAATGGGTCATGTGGCCACTGTTCCGCTTGAGCAACGTTGGACGGTCAATTCTGAGTGGTACACGACCACTTGTTTGCCAGAAGTCTTCGGAGAAATTCGTAAAACTAACCCCCAAAGACGAATGATTCTCCATCATGACAATGCGTCCTTTCACACCAGGGATGGAAATGAGTTTTTTCATTTTGTACCAACCACATAAAAAAATTGTACTTTTTCGACCCTCACGGTACCAAAATTTTTCATATATGTGACCTTCTCCGAGAAAAGGGACCTAGTGTGTCAAAACACGGGTTTGGACTTAAGAGTGGATTCTGGTACCTAAAAGGGTGTAGAATAAGATGAAATGAGTTAGAAAAAACTTCATTTTCACACACTCGGAGAAGGTCACATATAGAAAATTTGTCCGAATAAAAACTTGCAGAAAATATTCTTCTACAAAAATTGTACTTTTTCAGCCCTCACCATTTTTTTTTGATATAAAAAGTATGTGCGATCGAGGTCAAGCTTGCAGGAAACACTATTCTGTACGACACAAAGACATGCTAACTTATATTAAAATAACCAATAGTTGTCAGTATCAAATGTATATGAAAATATATGTTTTAACGTTTTGTTCTGTTTATTTTTAAGATAAGTTACCCGTCCTAAGAATAAAATGTAATATTTTTTTTTACTTTTCAAAAAATATACGAAAGAGGCGGGTTAAATTCTCGAATTTTATGTAGTAGCAGCACTCAATCGACGCGTATTGATGATCTGATCATATGAAAATAATAATACTACATTTATACTTGAGCAAAAAGCACCTAGTTTTTGTACAAAACTAGTTTTTCATTGTTTTCTTTTTGTATGCGTTGTGACAAATTAAAAAATAAAAGCGCTAAAAAGCAGGTAGTTTTTGCTCAGGTATAAATGTAGTATAATAAATTTTTTTGCAACATTGGGCCCAAAAGTTGTCAGTTACAAGTTTTTGTTAGAATGATTTCAGTCTACGTCTGCATTACGAATATTTGTTGACAGCTTTAAAGTACAACAAGTTCATTTAATACAAAAATTTTAAATTGGGAAATTTTTTAAATTGTACCAAATGGATCGCGGTAGTACTACGGTACCAACGGAGATCAAAATGTACAAAAATAAAGTACAATTGTACCATGTTTTCCATCCCTGTTTCACACATCTCGTCAAACAGGTGAATTTTTGAGCATTTTTGATGACTCATCCTCTGTACAATCCTGACTTGGCACCCAATGACTTCTTCTTGGTTTCTCAAGAGGAATGAAAAAACTGCTATGACAAATGGTTTGAACGAATGCAAAAGTATATTGATCATCAAAGAGAATAATTTGAAAAACAATAAAGCCAATTTTATTTGAAAATGTTTGTTGTTACTTGCTATTCCCGAAATATAAATAGTACCCATCGTATATTCTGTTACAAAAATTAAAAAAGTTGGATCCCAAACATAGTTCAATAAGACTGTACGATTTTTTTTATTACGTACTATGCCATATGGCTAGGGTTGACAGACGGCCTGGATTATCCAGTTATTTTGGGTCTTGTCCAGTGTAGGAATATGCACATATTCGATTCCAACAGCCGACGGGTGGTTGAAAAATTATCATATAGAGACAATCTGACAATAAACAATAACACAATTTAAAGGAAAATCACTGAAGAAGCATGTCCATTAGACCGTACCTCAAAATAAAAGTTCGCCGTACACCCTCCAATATGATGTATTTTTGAAAGGCGATTTCAAAAAAAAAATTTTTTTTGCCGACCGTAGGGGTCTCCTTTTTTAATTTTTTGTTATAGCTTTGGCTTTTAAAATCGGATTTTAAAGTGTGATATATCGATTTTTTTGCCTCGAGGAGACCAGTGTTTTACTATATAGTAAAAATCCAATTAAAAAGGCGACCCCTACGTTCGGCAACCAATATATAAAAAAAATGTATACTGGGTTTAGCGAAAAACTTCCTTAGCAAAAGTTTAATGATTTTTTGCGAGCTTTAATTTTCTGACATTAGGGTGGTACATTAGGGTGGTAGCAACTGAGATCTGGTGGGTAACTACTAGAACGAGATACTTGAGGTCAAAATGTCCTTAGAGCAAACCAATGGTCTCCTCGAGAGAAAAACATCGATGTATCATACTTTAAGATCCGACTGTAAATACCAAAGATATAACGAAAAATGTAAAATAGCGACCCCTACGTTCGGCAAAAAAAAAATAAAAATATTTTTTTGAAACCTCCTTGCAAAAATACTTCATATTGGAGGGTGTACGGCGCACTTTTTTTTTTTGCCTGTAAGGTGGTACGCTCTAATGTCCATAGAAAAAGGCAGAAACAAGGTTTCGTGGAATTGAAAATTAATGTGTATATAATTTTTAAAGAAAAAGTTTTGTTTTTCTTCTTAATTTCGAGATTAAAAAAAATTATGAAAATAAAAAAAAAAAATTTATGAAAATAAAATATCCATATCAATAGTGCCTGATTATTGATGTTGGAATGCCCTATTGGTTCCTAACTGCCTCATATCGATTGCGAATTAATGTTATAAGAAGTCGACATTAATGCTTGTAAATTCGGTTACTTTTCAATATTCGATACTACTCGATATTTTTGATTTGGACACTCGATACTACTCGATATTTTTTACGCCTTTTAAATTTGAAATTTAAAAAATTTTTTAAAATTTTTTAATAAAATTCTTTGAAAATGTTTACGTTAGTTCAATATTTAAATTTATAGACATATTTTTAAACTTTTTCACCAACTATTCTTTACGTTTTTCATAGTCTATTTAACATATACTTTTATAAATTTTTCTTATGATTTTTTCCTTTAGCAGAGTTGTAGTTTTGTGATAAATATTTTAGCGGAGTCACATTTTTATATATTTTGTCTATCGAAAGTGCAACTCTGAAACTATAGAGTAGTAGTTTTGAGTATCGAGTACCCAAAAAAAGACAAATACTCGATACCCACTACTCATATTTTTACCAGCACTAGTCGACATCGCCAGACTAGTATTACCTCCCACGTAGGGTGATTGAGCCGGTTTTAAAAACCGGTTGAAACCGGTCGACTAAGGGCATTAAATCCAACTTTTGAACGAAGATTTTTCAAGAAATCCATTTCCGTGGCCCTTGAAATACAAAAAAATTAGTTCAAATTTGCCATATTTAAGAGCGATATTTTAGATCTTCTCGGTGTGATTTCTGTATGAAGCTTTAAGGGTGTAACTAGACTCGTGTTAATGAATTGTGGTAAAAAATATTCAATAATATTAATTTATTACGGATTTCCACCTTTTTCTCGACTCCTCTAAAGTCTTAAAAATGGATTTATATACTGATTTTTTTCAAATTTTCAAAATGTTTTTTAGCTTATCAAATCACATTTTAGCTGGGAACTTGAAAATACCTAAAAAGGTGGACAATCCAGGCCACTCTAGGCCATGTGGCAACCCTAGTTCGCACACAGCTTAAAATTTTGTCCATAAAATTAGCACAACTCATACCATCGCAGCAAAATCTCAGTAATGGGTGCTCATTACTAATATCTAAATAATAAGCAGTATAATTAGGGTCTACTGCTTATAATTCCGTGTCAAAACTCATTATTTTTGTTCGACAAGGTCGTTTTTGTAAGTAGTTGTCCATATTCGCTACATGAAAAAACGCACAAAATTTGTGCACCCGCTTACCCGCTGGATTACAAAAGTATATAAAATAAGTAGTTACCAACATAAGTAGCTATTCGTGTGCTTATACGCAGTTAAAAAATTAGTGATTACAATTTGTTAAATAATACGACTTACTTATATACTTACTAGTGGTTAAAAAATAAGTAGTTACCAAATTCACATTATCTTTATAAATAAATAAGTAGTCGCGAGTAAGCTAGACTGCTTATAAAAACGGCTTCGCCTAACAAAAATAACTAGTACTGACGCCGAATTATAGGTAGTAAAAAATTTTAGTTTCATTATATAACCACTTATTTGGTAATGAAAGATTTTGCTGGGATATTAATTTCCTGCCAATATTGCAGTATGTATTTTAAATTTTCTATACTCAGTACTAATTGTACAATGCCAACAGTCATAGCTGGCGTCAATACAATTAACTGATCCAGTCACCTCACATGCACCTAATGAATTGAAATTGCTATTGATATGTCTGCCACTGTTAAAATGACAAACACTGTAGTGTTGTAAGAATATACACTAGGTTTACGAGGCCTTTTGATCGATAAAAA
Organism: Leucophora obtusa; assembly: GCA_949987735.1. Lineage (NCBI taxonomy): Eukaryota > Metazoa > Arthropoda > Insecta > Diptera > Anthomyiidae > Leucophora > Leucophora obtusa. The sequence goes on along the minus strand of OX465295.1, from coordinate 296,325,118 downwards.
TGTATGAAAACATGTAAATATTCAGTGTGTTCAATTACTCGAAATTCTTACTACTTTTACTACAATTGGAAAGTTTTGTTTACTTTTTGTATTGAATTTTTCCAGCTGTAGTAAAAGTAGTAACTTGTAGCAAGTAAACGAACACGCCTATTGTGACTTAAAAATATGTATGAATTTAGGATATCCAGTCTCTGGAACACATCCCGAAAACCGATTCGTGATAAGAATTTAATTATCTTCCATCGGTTTCAAACACCGAATTTCTGTCTATTTGATAACTAACGCATTATATTTTCTCTCTTAAATGAGGAATGTACGGTTGCTGCAATTGACATGGATTTGACATCGAATCATTTGCTTAATAACCGGCAATCGTTTGCAGTTATGAACTGAAATCAATGATAGCATCCGTTAAAATGATCTTATAAAGTCGCACAGTTTCGTAAAGATCAATGATCTTTTAAAAGTCGTTAAGGCAGCTAATTCGCTTGGGTTTCGGGATTTATTATTTTAAAACCAGTGTTGCCATTTCAGTGCTTTTCGGGTATTTTTTGGTGCTTTCTTCCTTCCCATATCCGGTGATTTTTTACAAATACCCGTTTAAAAAAAGGGGGTATTTACAGTGCTTTTTACGATATCTGGCAGCGCTTTTAGTGCTTTTTGTACAGTTAATATGTTTGGTATTTGTTCTCGCTTTTTTCAATTTTTCTTCAATTTTCTGTCAAAGTTGAAAAAATTATACGAACTAAACAAAAAATAAATTTTTTCACAATGTTTGTAGTACAATTTAAATAGCAACTTCGATATATGTGACGCGCAAAATAGAAAGGGACCTAAGGGTTTTGTTCAGGAGAGCCACTTTAAAGATTTAAATACGTGTATCTTTGGTGTACCATCATTGAGCGTGTTGGTATTGGTCTCATTTGAAAGCGACACATCTCATGACGTCAACCTTGAAAACGTGCGTAGGTCGTCCCTACCTCTTGTTTTGTGTAGTTGGTTTTTACGGTTTTCTACCTAGTGCGCTGTTTCCATGAGTTTGATATCAATTTTGCTCGCGGTTTTTCGAATCCAGCTTTATTTTCTGAAATTATTAATTGTGAATTATAATAAATACTCATTTATAATTCTTTTAAATCGTGAATATCAATCTGTTAGTACGAAAATTTTTTTAGAATCGTCGACTTCACTTTCATAAAACGCGCATATCTCTGGGAGGGAACACTTTTGGGGCATGGATCGGTCTCATTCGATGCTCAGATGTTGTCCACATCAAAAAAAAAAATAAAAAATTGATTTTTTTACCCTTAGGTCCCTTTCTCTATGCGCTGTCACATATTTAAACTTCTAAATTTTTAAATATTAGTTTGGTGCTTTTTTACCCCTTTTTTGCTTATTTTTTGAACTTTTTTTACACGATTTTACAAAGCTAAAATGTGTTTTTAAATTCTTGATTTAAATTTTTCAAAAAATTAATATCGTGCTTTTTTACCCCATTTTTGGTAAATTTTTACCCTTTTTACATGTTTTCACAATGCTCACGGTGCTTTCCTGCCTTCAAGAGTTGGCAACACTGTTTAAAACTATTTACGAGTTATTTCTAAAACATTATCGTGTTTACGTCTGTTGTTCAGTAAACAAAAGAAGTAAACGGAGAGGTTAATTTTACACTTTGAATGTCCTTACTTAGAATTTGAGTTAAGTATATAAGTAGTAATGTGAGCATTCTTTGACCAATTTAAAAATCGCTTAAAACTGAACAATACATAGCTGCAAACTTTTTGAAAGCGATCTTCGTATGTAGAATACAAAAATTTAAATTATGAATTCTAAACAACAGTAACAACAAACAAACCTATCTGTTAAACATGGCCGAGATAATCTTTTGAGTTAAAACTTTTGTATGGCCTTTATTACGGAATACGCATGCTTAACTTTATGGAAAATTTAAACACTGAAAATATACTATTTTTTTTATGAAAAGTTAAAATGCAAAAGAAAAAACCCAATGAACCATAAAGGAAAAAATAATGTTTTCCTTTTGTTAAACTCGTACTAAGTTAGTTGAAGAGAAAGAAGTTGCAAAGAAAAGACAAAGTGTTAAGACGGTAGACAAGATAGACAAACAAAATAGACAGATATGGAAAGCAACAGAGACACATATGTTAAAAGATCGTCTGACACATGCCAACAATTTATGAAGAACACTTTTTGTGTTGTTTTGTGTCAGCAGCAACAGTAGCTATTGTGGCAGCAGCGGCAGAAACTAACGCAATTTTATGTTTTTTCTTTTGGAAATAACAAAAAAGAAACATATTGTTGTTTTAAGTTGTAAGTATTTCAAGTGTAATTTGGTGGCTTTACAATTTTACGTTATATAAGATTTTGCAATAAACTACAAAAGCGCTTTTTAAGCTAAAAAAGCAAATTTTTAAATATGACAAAGAATGAACATGCATTCAGCAACATTAACTAAGCAACCAAACATTCAAACTAACCACATTGACACAATGCAAAAAAACAATAAGCGTGAACAGCTTAAGCTTCATGTAACTGACTATATAAATATGCTGGTAGGAACAATGTGACCACTATATTAAGGGAATGAAAAAATTTATTAGGACACGCTTCCAGAATCAACCAATGCTTAAAGGAAAAGAAAATTCTCAACATATTAATATCACAGACAGAGTTTTTCAAAGTAATTTTGCGCTTCTCAATATGAAAATAGATTCGTCATAATAAGAGAATTGGTTGCCAATCGATAGATTGCAGCAACCAAAAGAGATAACCGCAATGGTAAACTTAATCTGGATGGACGAGCAATAATTTCATTGTTATAGCTAAATCTCTTCCATCGCGTCATTTCTTTAGGTTTGGAAATATAAAATAGTCACTGGGTCTATATCTTGAGAATATGCCGGATGAGGTACTAATTCGTAGGGCTATTGTCCTTCTTTAAAAGTAACATCGTACTATTACTTCAATATTCCGAAAATCGATCATGTTCTCTTCACGAAACGATACAGACTTCGACAATACTGGACAGATAGTTTTTTCTGCAAGGTAATTATACCCTACACCACTATGTGGTCAGGGTATTATAAGTTTGTGTTGATGTTTGTAACACCAAAAAATATTGGTCGTAGACCCACCTTATAGTATACCGATCGGTTCAGAATTTTTTTTTATTTCGATTTAACGATGTCCGTCTGTCCGTCCGTCTGTCCATGCAATCTTGTGCGCACTCTACAGGTCGCAACTATTAAGATATTTTTATGAAATTTGGTACACAGACCTATGTTGGCCCAACGACGAACAAGTTTGATTTTGGTGAACATCGGTCCATGTTTAGACCTAGTGTCCATATAAGGGTCCTACCAAAATTATATTGTTTATACGCTGCAGGTCGTAAATATTAAGATATTTTGACGAAATTTGGTACACAGACCTATGTTAGCCCAATAACGTAGCCTATTGATTTCGGTGAATATCGGTCCATGTTTAGACCTAGTGCCCATATAAGGGTCCTACCAAAATTATACTGTTTATACGCTGCAGTTCGTAAATATTAAGATATTTTGACGAAATTTGGTACACAGACCTATATTGGCCCAATAACGCAGCATATTGATTTTGGTGAACATCGGTCCTTGTTTAGACCTAGTGCCCATATAAGGGTCCTACCAAAATTATACTGTTTATACGCTGCAGGTCGCAAATATTAAGATATTTTGATGAAATTTGGTACACAGACCTATATTGGCCCAATAACGCAGCCTATTGATTTTGGTGAACATAGGTCCATGTTTAGACCTAGTGCCCATATAAGGGTCCTACCAAAATTATACTGTTTATACGCTGCAGGTCGCAAATATTAAGATATTTTGATGAAATTTGGTACACAAACCTATATTGGCCCAATAACGCAGCCTATTGATTTTGGTGAACATCGGTCCATGTTTAGACCTAGTGCCCATATAAGGGTCCTACCAAAATTATACTCTTTATACGCTGTAGGTCGCAAATATTAAGATATTTTGATGAAATTTGGTACATAGACCTATGTTGGCCCAAGGACGAAGCCTATTGATTTTGGTGAACATCGGTCCATGTTTAGAACTAGTGCCCATATAAGGGTCCCCCCAAAATTGGCTTGGTTACAAACTGCAGGTCGCAAATATTAAGATATTTTAATGACATTTGGTGCGCTGACTCACATTATAGGAAATTTTGACACAAGCCCCATTTTAACCCATTCGAATTTCGGATCCAAACAATACACCAGACTGGTGTAGGGTATTGTATAGTCGGCATGCCGGACTTTAACCTTTTTACTCGTTTTTAACTTATTTTTACTAGTTCTAACTAAAATCTTTACAGGATTTTTCTTTTTCTGTTATATTTAGTTTCTAAATATATTTAGTAAAAATTTGATCAAAATGGATTTTTTAAATTACAATTTCTAAATACAAACAAAATTGTAATATTTACTTTTTTCGTATTTTAACAAAAAATATTTGAAGAATAACATATTTATTTAGAACTTTTATATTTCCATAAAATTTAATTAAAAATTAATAGAAAATTAAAAAAAAAATTTAAATCGTTTCAAAAATTAATTTTTGAGTGTACAAAAAAAGAAACAAATAAAAATTTTACAGTGAAAACTACAAAAAATTATTAATTGTGTAAAAAAAGTTACAAAAATTTTTTTTGGACCTGGTGGGATTCGAACCCGCAACCCTCTGATTTCTGTGCCAGCACGTTCCTATGCAACCCCCATACAAAATATTAACTTCTAATCACCCATGAAAAAGAACTTCTGACTAGCATATATTTATTGCAGCATTAGATGTTGTTTAAAACCCATTCCTTAGGGAGTAATTCTTTGTGATGTAATGATGGAAGTGATTAATTTAGAAGTCATTCCATTTATTTTTGCTGGGTACAGTGCGATATGAAATGCCATTAACAATCCCACACACTTTCACTCTCCGATCGACCAACACCATATCGTGAATTTTTTCGACATTTTCGGGTGTATTGACCTCAAATTTCCGCAGAATTATAAGATGTGGTTGTCCTACATATTAACCCTCTAACCGGCAAGCCCGCCTCCAGGTGGTGTATATTAAATTGACCAGAAATACCTGAAATGAGTATTTTATAATAAGAAATTATACTTTTTTCAATAGAAAACTAAATTTATAAAATTTTTTGTAAAGAATTTTTTTTGTATACAACAGGGATGATAAAGTTAGTACTATAGTACTTTTTGTGGTACTATTGGAACCTTAAAAGTACTATGGTACTCCTCTGACTCATTTAGTACTATTTACGCATTTTTCGATTTTTAAATTTTTTGTGCTTTTTTAATTTTCAGAGATATTTAGCGTTTTTTTTAATCACTTGGGTTTAGAATTTTTCATACAAAAAGTGGATTTATTAAATCCACAATAAAAGCACAAATATATGAAACAGCCTTTTAATTTAATGTCAGAAAAAAATACGAATGAAAATTAAAAGAGAAACAAAAAAAAATGAAAAACTAACAAATAAAAGGTTTTTATGAAATATGTTTAGAAAAAAAACTACACCTGACCAAATACATATTTTTCATCTTGGACATGGAGAAATAGCTGAAATAGAAATGGCAATTTTTCACTCTACTGTAAGTAATTTAATTAAATTCAATTGTGTAAAAATATAAATTGAAGTGATAAAACTGAAAAGGCAGATTGTTTATCGCTGTTTTATATAAAATATAATTAAAAATTAAAAGTTAAAGTAAAATACTTCATCATCGAAGTCGGTATTAAAAATTAGGGTGAAAGAAGTGTCGGACAGAAAATTCTTTTTAAAATAGGGAGAATCTAAGCCCATCTGTTGATCGCTTTTAGAACTGCTAAAATTTAACCATAGAAATTTCTGTGGTTAAGAAACTTAACCAATGCTATTTTAGAACAATTCACCCTACATAAGATATTTTAATACATTAGACTTGTAATGATGATTATTAAAAAAATTTAAAGCGCAGCTTTAACCAAAGTTTGACTAAGAATCGTTTATGATACATGTAAGTATTTTCGATGTGCATTTCCCCCACTTTACCAAAACTTATAAAAATTGCATCAGTACTTAAAATCGTGCACAAATTTTTGCTATTTAGGTATTAGGTTTCAGTGATAGCTTACAGAAATTGGCCTCATATAAGGAAATAGGAAAAATTTATTTTTTTATTGGTTTAGGGAGCTAAAATCTGTCTTGAATAATTAAAACCAAAAATGGTGACCAATATTACAACAATTTGACATGAATTATACACCTCTACAAAATGAAAAGTCGCTGCTGGTAGAAGCTTGATACATACTTTTAGTATTTTACTTGCTGTTTCCAAATCTCTATTCCGAATTCTCTATCATCTCTCAATTTTGAGAAAATCGTGATTAAAAACGCGAAAAGTAGCTTTCTACGAATTTTAAAATACTATACAAAACGCATTCAAATAGCTTAAGACTTTTTGTTACGATGGTAGTAAAGAATGAATTTTGTTCTCTAAAATACATAGGACAACATTTTCTTAATTTGTGTACCGTTATAGAAAAAAATTCTTTTGCAAACCACTCTCAGAAAAACAATTGTTCCATCAATTTTGGGTAACTTACATTTAAGAATTTGGAATCAGCGTATCAAATTCAAAATGAATCATGTATCAAAGCTCAAGACTACTGAATGAAGTACAAGACTACTGAATTTAATTCTTAAATATAAAAAAGCGCATAGAAATCACTCTGGAATTTATGAAATGTGAACCAATCATGTTTTAAATATTTTAAAAGTATATGAGGAACCCCTGGACAACCCACAGTTTTGGCTCGCAATTACAAAAAGATACAAAATCATGCACAGCGATTATTTTTCTTCTCACTTTGATGTGCTGATCACATAAATTGCCTTAATTTAATAATATATCATAAAATTTCCACTATTTTTTTTTAATTTTATGCGCGAATCTTTCCGCGGTTGTCTCGATTAGCACGAAATACTTATTAATAGTTCTAATAATCCACTTTTATTTTATAGACTTACCAAATGGATTTAATTAAATCACCTCTCGTAGTATTCAAAAAGACACAATCATTTTATAGCATTTACCGACCGCGAATCTTAAAAAAACCGACGTCGTCAAGTGTATTACTTTTTTTATGACCAGAAACACAAAAAAAACCGCGAAAAAAACTCTTAATTTTCCCGTATTGAAAAAAAAATTTTTTTTGTTATTAACTTTTGTTTTTGTTTTTATTCTGACATTTCATACTAAGGTTAACTACCCAGAGTTAAAATATTGATAAGTTATTATGGTTAAATTTTCATAGGGATAAATATTTAGTATTGGTTAGTTACCCATGGTTAAGGTAAAGTTTACTTCTCGAGAAAAGTTAATGGGCCTAAGTATAACTAAAAATAAAACTTTATTTTATATAAAATCAACAAATATACATGTAAATTTTCTAATCCAATTTCCGCCTTTTTTGGATGGACAGTAGAGCGTACCACCCTACAGGCAAAAAAAAAAAAAAAAAACTGCGCAGTACACCATCCAATATAAAGTATTTTTGCAAGGAGTTTTCAAAAAAAAAATTTTTTTTGCCGAACGTAGGGGTCGCCATTTTACATTTTTCGTTATATCTTTGGTATTTACAGTCGGATTTTAAAGTATGATACATCGATGTTTTTCTCTCGAGGAGACCAGTGTTTTGCTCTAAGGGCCATTGACCCTAAGTGTCCCGTTCTGGTAGTTACTCACCAGATCTCAGTTGCTACCACCCTAATGTACCACCGTGATGTGAGAAAATTAAAGCTCGCAAAAAATCATTAAACTTTTGCTAAGAAAGTTTTTCGATAAATCCAGTAGACATTTTTTGTATTGGTTGCCGAACGTAGGGGTCGCCTTTTAAAAGTATTTTTCATTGGGTTTTTCCTTTACAGCAAAACACTGGTGTCCTCGAAGCAAAAAAATCGGTATATCCCACTTTAAAATCCAACTTTAAATGCCGAAGCTATAACGAAAAATTGAAAAAGGTGACCCCTACGTTCGGCAAAACAAAATTAAATTTTTTTTGAATTGCCTTTCAAAAATACTTCATATTGGAGGGTGTACGGCGAACTTTGGTGATCTATGTTGGTGATTTTCAATTAAATTGTATTAATTCTCCCGTCGGCTGTAGGACACATGCGCCTATTCCTACATTACAAATGTAACCATACTGAAGTGCGACCGCTTAACGAGCTTACTTAAGTGAGGCCTTGTATGCAATGTAACTAAGTCCTAGTTTTCATTCCTAATCAGTTTTCCGTTATTGTTTTTTTTACTCAGAAATGTTTAACACCGTCACAAACAAACATTCTATTTTTAGAAGATAAACAAAAAATCTAAAGTAGAATGTTTGTATGTGTCTGTTTTATCACTTCTGAGAGTAAAAACAATAACAGAAAGCTGAATAGGAAGAAAACTATGAATTGGCTACACTATATTCAAGACCTTATGTGGGATAAATGGCTAAGCTGTCGAGCTCTAGTATAGTTACGATTGTAATGTAGGAGTGCATGGGTTCGATTCCTAACGCCGAGGGATTGTTGGAAAATTATCATATAGAGACAATCTGACAATAAAATATAAACAATAATAAAATTTAATGGAAAATCACCGATGAAGCCTGTCCATAGAAAAAGGCAGAAACTAGATCTACACTCAAAAAAAAGATGAACTAAAAATGACGAATTTGAACTAAAAATGAGGAAAACTGATAATGATTTAGTGTTAAAGCCATTTTAACTACGAAAAAGTTCATGATTTTACTTACTAAAAGGAAACTTATTAAACTTGATATTGGTATTCATTTAGTAAAACTAATTAAAAGTTTATTATACGGGAATAAAATTTAACTAAATAGTTTTAAAAATCCCAAAAATTTAGTTTAATGTATTGGCAAATTAGTACTAAGTTTTAAGAAATATTGCATCAAATGAGGTATATATAAACTAAAATAAAAACTAATTTTACTAAAAGTTGGGTTATTTGAACTTATTTCTAGTTTGCCATGCGTTCCTTTTTTTTTTATCAAATTCAAGTTAAAAGTATAAGCATTTAGTACAGAAATTAATTATACGGGAATAAAATTGAACTAAAAAAATTAAAAAATTCCAAAAATTTAGTTTAATGTATTGGCAAATTAGTTCTAAGTTTTAAGAAATATTGCATAAAATTAAGTATATATAAACTAAAATTAAACCTAATTTTACTAGAAGTTGGGTAATTTGTACTTATTTCTAGTTTGCCATGCGTTCATTTTTTATGAAATTCAAGTTAAAAGTATTGAACTAAACAAATAAAAAAATTCAGAAATTTAGTTAATGCATTGCCAAAAAAGGTATAAATTTTGAGAAATATTTGCGTTAAATTAAGTACATATACACTAAAGTGAAACCCAATTTTATTATAAATTGGGTTATTTGTACTCAATTTTAGTTTACCATGTGTTTCTTTTTTTTTCATCAAATTTAAGTTAAAATTACAAGAATTAAGTTCAAAAATTACTGAAAAATATCCTACATAAGGAAAAATTACTAACATTTAGTTTATTTTTAGGAATATAAACTTAAAGTAATGAAATTTTATTTATTTGAAGTACGTTACAATATTTCCTAATTTAGAGAAAATTTATAAAATTGTCCTATGAATAAGTTCATTTTTATTCAAAGTAAACACAAAATATGATATTATACACAATTAAAGTACTTAATTTGAGTATATATTTCTTCGTTTTGTGTAAATGTGCCCTATGGTAAAAGAAAATTATTATTAAAACAAGTTTATATTTTATTAATATAGATTTATTTTAGTTAATATATATACCTAAAATTAATACAACATATTAAATATTATGAATAAAAACTTAGATATAAATATGTATGTGTACTATAATATTCTGTTCCTATTCGGTTAAGAGTTATACCAATTAAAAATAGAAAATTTAACATTTCTACACTCAAAAAAGTTTGACAGTTACTACATGACAGTTGTTTGTGTAGTAATAAGTAGTTGTTGTTTTTAACAGTAATTACAGTTGTTTTTCTATAGAAAAAAGCAAAACAACTTTTATGTCGGTTATTTAAGAAAACAACTAACGAAAAGTGCTGCAATTTTGTAACAGTTGTTTAAATCAGTTATTTTTAATATCATAATAAACAACTACAAAAACAGTATTTTTACAGTAATCAGTAGTTTTTTTTAGTTATTTAAAAAATTGAATTTTTGAATTTTTTTGAATTTCAAAAATTCTTGTTTAGCTTATATTTGTTATTATTGACATATTTCTAGTTTGCAAATAAAAATCAGAAACTTGTATTGTATCTCACATCCATAAAAGCATAATAACTGGAGAAGGGTTTGGCATTTTTACTTCGAATTTTAAATAGGCTGAAGTAATGACACATATTTTTGTGCCAGAAAGAAAAAAAATATTTGTTTTATTAAAATATACTTTTATAAACAAAAAGATTTGACTGTAAAAAACAGTAGTTTTTATCGATTTTGTCAGGTGTTATAAAATTTTTGTAGTAAAAATTTATCAGTTCATTTTCCGACATTGGTAGTTATTTTTAATGCATTTGTTAGTTATTTTTCAACAAAAAAAGTTTTAGTTATTTTAAAGGTAAATACCTTTGTCGCCTTTTTAACTGCATATACCTTTGTTTTAACTGTCATTTTCAGTAGATTCTACCGACAAACTTTTGTGAGTGAAGATGCTAACAGAAAATTTAGACCAACAGGTTTTGAAAAGTATTAACCACCTCTTAATAATAGTGAATCAAATAATTTTATCAGAGCTTTTATATGAAATTTTTGAAAATTTAAAATCCTTTTAGTTTTTTCTTCTAAAATTTTGATAGAAAACTCATGATAAAGAGTCTCGAAACAAGTAAGTTTTGATATTTTTAAATTAAATGTTTAAATTAAATCATAAAACATAATATTTTTTAAATAATACCTGAATTTATCTTTGATTTACTTAAAATAATTTAAAAATTTCGAAATGAAATTAAGAAAAATGTATATTGCAAAAAATTTTAATTTTTTTAATTTTCATATTTACTTGGTTTTCATTTTTGATATGATAAATACTTATACAAAATTCCATTTGGTCTTCTAAACAAGTTTCAAGTCCGGTTTCTGCACGAGATAGGAATCGTCTCACCAACGATCTAAAATAAACAAATATGTTAGTAAAGCTGGTAACTAAAAAATTTATTTTAATTTTAACTTAGATTTTTAAAACTATTAAATTATTAAAATTGATGCTGTTGGATGAATATCAATGGTTTAAACTAAGGTTGGTTACCGTTATTGTTTAAATACCCTTATCGCTAAATACCATTTCATTTTGAATACCGTTTCCAATACCAAAAAAAATCAGATACCGTTATCATTGCCGATACCGTTATTTTTGTGTGTATTTACCGGTGTTTATTAAAAAAAAAAATAAAAATGGCAATTATTTACACTTTTTACAAACAAATGTATGGATAATAATTTTAGTTTTTTAAACTATGTACCAACATTGAATTTAAAGCTTATAATCTGTATTTTTAACACTAAATGACGGTATCGAAAAAAAAATCAAAAGTCTTTTTGATTTTTTTTTTAAGTTTTATTTGAATGAAGCATACGTTACACTATACGATTCCTCGATGGTGGACGAAGGCACATCATATTGGGCAGGTACTGATGGCTTTATGTAAGCTATAAAAATAATAAATGTGTATAAAAAATAAGCAACAAATAAAAAATAAATTAAAATGTTTGTTGGTTTTTAATCTTTATTTAAAATAAAAATTGTTTTTTCGACCTTTTTAATTGATTAATTAGAAATTTTTTAATTTACTTCGAGGCCAATTTCCTTTTTATGAATTAACATAAGTACTTTTTTCCAAAAACTGCTATTTTTCTTCATCAGGATACTCTCCTGACAAATACTTCACAGAGTTTTTGCTTTCAGGAATGAAAAGACGATCGTTTCGGGGATTTTCCAGGTCCCCTTCATCAGTTTTCTTTAGAAAGTGGTGGCAGTAGTGCAATGCAATTTGAAGCATCAAAATCTCATATTAAGTGTAGTCTGAACATCAACAAAATGCGAATGAAGCAAACAATAAAATATGTTTTCGAAGTCTTCTGCAGTACTTATTATATTAATTCATAATAAGGAAATTGGCCTTGAACTAAATTAATAAATTTCTAGTTAATAAATTAAAATATGTGCACTCAAAAAAGTCTGACAGTTACTACATAACAGTTGTTTGTGTAGTAATCAGTAGTTATTGTTTTTAACAGTTTACAGTTGTTGTTTTATAGAAAAAAGCAAAACAACTTTTATGACGGTTATTTAAGAAAACAACTAACGTAAAGTACTGTAATTTCGTAACAGTTGTTTAAATCAGTTATTTTTAATATCATAATAAACAACTACCAACACAGTAGTTTTACAGTAAGCAGTCGTTTTTGTTAGTTATTTAAAAAATGGAAAATTTTGTTGAATTTTTTTTAATTGTAAAAATTCTTGTTTAGTTTATATTTGTTACTATTGACATATTTCTAGTTTGCAAAGAAAAATCAGAAACTTGTATTGTATCTCCAATGCATAACACATAATTTTGTAATCGAGAGAAAAAAATTTTTTTTTTTTATTAAAATATACTTTTATAAACAAAAAGATTTGACTGTAAAAAACAGTAGGTTTTACCGATTTTGTCAGTTGTTTTGAAGTTTTGGTAGTAAAAATGTATCAGTTAATTATTTTTCAACAGTTAAAAATAACAAAAGTTTTAGTTATTTTAAAGGTAAATATCTTTCAGTAGATTCTGCCGACAAACTTTTGTGAGTGTGCTATAATAGCACTTTGACCCTCTGCGTTTATTCTGTCATCAATTTTGACTTCTGGTCCAACACCATTACGGGATAATGCACCTTAAAATTAAAATTTAAACAAGTGCGTTACATTTGAGATAACGATTTCTTACCCCACAGCATTAGGGATCCCCCGCCGTGTCGAACGCGTTGTTTCTAGTATCTAGGAGAGTACGATTTATTTGGTGGTCTACGGATGAACTTCAAACTTCAAATAAATTTGATTTTGCTTCGTCACTAAATAAAACCTTTGCCCATTGTTCTTGTGCCCAGTGCTTATGACGCTTTCCAAAATCGAGACGCTTCTTTGTATTCTTTTGACTTATGAAGGGTTTCTTTGCTGGACGTTTGTTTCCTTTAAGCGTCTATATGCGGTATGAAATCCGACGGTTGCGCCCAAATGTTCTGAAGCATACTGCATAAAATCTACGGCGGTCTTATTGGGGTCGCTTTAACAATAGAAATTATATTTCTGTCCTGTCTTTTAATTGCTTTTCGGGGTCTTCCACTACCTATTTTCCTATGAATATAACCGCAAGCCTAATGCCGAGTTGCAATTCCTGACACAGTGGACTTGTTTCCTAGAAACATGGTTCCGATTTCAAGTAAAGGTTTGCCTTCCCAAAGAGCTGTAATAATAGCAGCACGGCTATCATTTGATAGTTGTTTTTTGTAAAGAATAAACAATTTAGTTAATTTTGGTTAATTCAGTTCAAATTTCGTGAATAAATTAAATTTTTATACTTACCTGATGCATACTATTTTTTCGTTGCATTTTTTTTTGCTCGCACAGTTGGTAAAAACTAATTCACATAAATAAATGCAAATCAAACGAACTAAAATATGAACCTACATATCAACGAATATAATAACAAAAGATAAGCGCAAATAAAAAACCATTAGAAGAAATCAAAACAAATTTACATGATTTAGCGTAGAGTTGCATTTCTTATGCTCGCAACTGTATGTACACCCTTAATATTAAATATATGAAAAGTTTTTACATGTTTTTATGTTTTTAACTTAATTTATATTAATATATTATAATATACCGTTACCGAAACCATCTTAAATACTTAAAAACAACCGAAATTCGATACCGTTACTCTTACCGTTATTCGTTTCGGTAACCAACCTTGGTTTAAGCCCTATAAAATGTTGGGTTTATTAGAGTATTTAATTTTAAAGGAAATATTCCAACAAAACCTCCTATTACCTTTGCGGTGAAGGTTTTGCTGGGATATTAAATCTTACCTATTCTTTCCGCAATTTGATAATACATAATTACTCGGGATCCATATCAACGTTTAAGAACATATAAATAAGAGAAGAAAAATAGAATCAAATTAGAACAAACCATTATTTTTCTAAATTTGAATTTAATATAAGATAGTAAGTAATATTTGAGTTAAATTTTTGTTAGTAGAAAATAACAACTTAACCTCCCAGTGTAGAAACGGTAATGACATATCATTATTTTTTGGACTACAAGTAATGACACCCACTTACCTTCTGCATTATTTCAAAACATATAGTAATGAGTTACTCATAATGACTTAATTTTATTTATTTATTTTTTTTAAATCGAACAAAAATCGAATATTCAAGAAAAGGATAAAGAACTAATATCATTTAATTTAATACGATATACCATTAAAGTCTTAAATTGTAAATACCCTCATTGTTCTGAATTATTAACATGTTTTATTATTAATATAATTATTTAAAATTTAATATGAATACGTGTATTCAAAAACTGAGTATTATATTATTTGCAATAATGTAAATAATTTACAAAATGTACTTCAGGAAACCCTGAAACATAATAAGCTGTGACAAAGTCAGAACCTTTTTATGGTCAATTAGAGTTCTCGTAAAGTGAACTACGATGAAGGGACGCTCTTCGTGACGCACGGCTCTGTGGCTAAGGCACACTAGAGGTCCTTAGGCTTCACTAATTGACCACCTAAAGGAAATCGTTGCAAAAAAGAGAGTGCAAATATGTGAAATTTAAATTTTTTTAAGTTTTTTAGTATTTATGCAAAAGTAATGTTTCAAAATCTTTGTAAATACGTTTTAAGCTTAAACTAAAAAACTTATATTGTATTATACTGAGTTTGCATCGTATTATACATATTTTACATTCTTGTCAACGAACAGCATTATTACGTTAAAGCGCAAACTCGAAAACCATTTACATTTGCTAATAAAATATCGAATTATTAGTATTTTAAATATTTATTTTTTTTTTCAATCGAACAAAAATCGAATATTCAAGAAAATTTTTACAAGGTATAATAAAATCATTTGTTTGCCGTCACGCAATGTTGTTTAGACAAATTTTAAATTCCAAATAAAAATCTACATATATAATTATAATCTCTATATATAAAAGAATAACGTGACTGACTGACTGAATGACTGACTGACTGACTGACTCAACATCGCCCAGCCCAAACCGCTGAAGCTAGGAAGTTGAAATTTGGTATGTAGGTTCCTCTTTCGGGGTAGACGTCCGCTAAGACGGGATTTTTGGAAATTCCTACCGGAACGGGCAAAAAGGGGGAAAGTGTCCCCCTTGACGGCCTGCCAAAACCCCTTTGGCTAGAAAGCTGAAATTTAAGATATGTGTTCCTTGGAGTAGGGGCTAACTTTTCTGGAAAGTACTTTCTAGAATCCATCCACCAAGACGGGAGTTTTGGAAATTTTTACAGGGACGGGCAAAAAGTCTCCCCCTTGACGGCCTGCTCAAACTGCTGGAGCTATGAAGTTGAAATTTGGTATGTAGGTTCCTCGACCGGTGTAGACGTCCGTTGAGACGGCATTTTTGGAAATTCTTATCGGGAGGGGCAAAAAGGGGACAAAAAAAAGTACCTTTTTCCAAAAAAGTACCTTTTCCCAAAAAAAGTACCTTTTCCCAAAAAAAGTACCTTTTTCCCAAAAAAGTACCTTTTTCCAAAAAAAGTACCTTTTTCCAAAAAAAGTACCTTTTTCCAAAAAAAGTACCTTTTTCCAAAAAAAGTACCTTTTTCCGAAAAAAGTACCTTTTTCCAAAAAAGTACCTTTTTCCAAAAAAAGTACCTTTTCCCAAAAAAAGTGCCTTTTTCCAAAAAAAGTACCTTTTTCCAAAAAAGTACCTTTTTCCAAACAAAGTACCTTTTTCCAAAAAATGTACCTTTTTTCAAAAAAAGTACCTTTTTCCAAAAAAAGAACCTTTTTTCAAAAAAAAGTACCTTTTCCCGAAAAAAGTACCTTTTTCCAAAAAAAGTACCTTTTTCCAAAAAAAATTCCTTTTTCCAAAAAAATACCTTTTTTAAAAAAAGTACCTTTTTCCAAAAAATTTTATTTTTCTAAAAAAATGTACCTTTTCCAAAAAAAAGTACCTTTTCCCAAAAAACATACATTTTTCCAAAAAAAATAACTTTTTCAAAAAAGTACCTTTTCCAAAAAAAAGTACCTTTTCCCAAAAAAAGTACCTTTTTCTAAAAAAATGTTTCTTTTCCCAAAAAACATATATTTTTTCAAAAAAATACCTTTTTAAAAAAAAGTACCTTTTCCAAAAAAAAGTACCTTTTCCCAAAAAAAAGTACCTTTTTCTAAAAAAATTTTCCTTTTCCAAAAGAAGTACCTTTTCCAAAAAAGTACCTTTTTCCAAAAAACATACATTTTTCCAAAAAAAACACCTTTTTAAAAAAAATACCTTTTCCAAAAAAAGTACAAATAAAGTACTTTGTAAAAACAAAGTATCTTTTTCCAAAAAATTTCGTTTTTCCAAAAAGTACCATTTAAAATAATATATACAGCGACGTTCTGTATTTCGTAGTGGTTTCAAATCGATAGTGAAAATGAAATCGATATTACTCTTTCACTGTGTCACAAAAATCGAATGAAATGATAACCGATTTCATTTCTCATCGATTTCATTTTAGCTTTGTTTCAATAAACAGCTGTTTTGTTTTATTCTTCTTTCACTCTTATTGTGACTTTTAAACAAAAATTCAAAAGCAAAGCAGGCGAAAATTTTAACCGTTTATTCTAAGAATTTATAAAAATATGAGTTTTGCTTTTGTGTTTTCGGTAATTTTTTTGGAAAAAGAAAAAATGAAAGAAGAAAAGTTAAACAGAAGACGTCATTGGAGTTATCTGAACAAGCGTATGTACAAGCATATAAATTCTTTTATGTCTTCAAACTGCTAATAAGATCATAAACTATCAGTTTTATAAGTTACTTTAGACTCAGCTAAAACACGACCACCTTTAAAAAATCCTTTTGCTAAATCGTTGTGCGCCTCCATAAAGTTTACGATTGCAGTTTCTTGGGCTGCATTTTTGTGTTTACCCCTATAAAATTTTATCAAGAGATATTATTTTTCTCAAATTAAGTTTTTTTAATTTAAATATTTTACTTACATTTTTTTTTATTTTTAAAATTTATTTTTAATGAAAATTATAGGAATTTACCGCTTACTGTAGCTTTTTTCTCTGTTATAGACACTTATAGCAAAATTCACATGAATTTCACACAGCTAACTGGCAGTGATTTGAAATCGCACAAAACAACACAAACTTCGATTTGCATGACACAGAATTTCACCTCAATTTCGTTGGGAACAATGTGAAATCGTTTGAAACGAAATGAAATCGTTTTAAAACCATTTATGTGAAATTGGGAACATAAAATAGGTGAATATTTTCATTTTCACCCAAAAATGAAATATAGAACGTAGCTGATAATTTCAAAAAAAACTACTTTTTTTCCTCCCCCCACGGATATCTCCACTAAAACAAGGTTTCTTGATATTCGGCATAGACGTGCGCTAAGACGGGATTTTTGGAAATTCCTACCGGAACGGGCAAAAAGGGGAAAAGTCTCCCCATAAACAGTCTCACAAATTGGAAAAGTGCCTGCCCAAACCACTGGAGGTAAGAAGTTGAAATTTGGTATAAAGGTTCCTCCACTGTAGTAGACATCGACTAAGTTTGTATTTTTGGAATTCCCTACAGGATATCCCAAAAGGAAACTCGGTATGTGAGTTCCTCCTTCTGTGTAGGCGTCCGCTTAGACAGAATTTTTGAAATTCCTATCGGGAGGGGAAATAAGGTAAAAGTCTCCTCCTGACGGCTTGCCCAATCCCTTTTGGCCAACCTAAAATTTTAAATATGTATTCCTTGGAGTAGGACTAACTCACCGGCAACGTAATTTTTCTATTTTGGAACAGGAACATAGTAAAAATGGTGGTTGAAAGGGAAAAATGTCCCCACTAACGGCCTGCCCAAACCATTAGGCAATGCAGTTGAAATTTGGTATGAATGTTCCTCATCCATCACAGATAGCCGCGAAGATGGAATTTTTGTAAATTCCTAAAGGGAGGGGCAAAAAGAAGAAAAGCCTCACCTTGGGGGCCGGTAAAAACCCCTTCGGCTAGAAACCTGAAGCTTAAAATGTGGGTCCCTGGAGTGAGGGCTAACTTATTAGAAGGATACTTTTTTGAATTTTGGACAGGGTCGTTATAAAATGGGGGCTCAAAAAGGGAAAGTTGCCCCTAAACGACCTGTCCAAACTGCTGGAACTAGGAAGCTGAAATTCAGTACTTAAGTTCCCCTCAGCCTGCTCAAACTGCTGGAACTAGGAAGCTGGAATTCCCTGTCGATGGATTTTCGGAAATTCCTACCGAGAGGGGCACAAATAGTAAAAGTTGGCCAGAAACCTGAAATGTAAAACATATGTTACTTGGAGTATGTGCTCACTTACCGAGAAGGTGCTTTTTGGACAGGGACATTGCAAAAATGGGGATTAATGAAGCAAAAAGTGCCGCTTAAAGGCCTGCCCAAACCGCTGGAGGTAGGAAGTTGAAATTTGGTATTAAAGTTCCTCCTCTATTGTAGACATCCGCTAAGATGAGAGTTTTGGAAATTTCTACAGGTAGGGTCAAAAAGAGGAAAAGTCTCCCCCTTAACGGCCTGGCCAAACTGCTGGAACAAGGGATCTTAAATTGGGTTCCTTCTCCAACGTTGACGTCCTCTAAGATGGTATTTTTGGAAATTCATACCGGGAGGGGTAAAAAGGGAAAAAACTTCCCCCTTGACGGCCTGGCTAAACTGCTGGATATAGAGACCTAAAATTATGTATGTAGTAGGTTCCTCCTCCAACGCAGACGTCCTCTAAGACGGAATTTTTGGAAATTCCTACCGGGAGGGGTAAAAACGGAATAATTCTCCCCCTTGATGGCCTAACCGAACCCTTCGGCTAGAAACCTGTAATATATAATATGTTTTCCTTGGAGTATGGGCTAAGTTATCGACAAGGCATTTCTAGGACTTTGGACAGGAACGTGGTAAAAATGGTGGTTCAAAAGGGGAAAATTGCCCCCCCCCTTAACGTCTGCGTCTTTAGCTAGAAACCTAAAACTTAAAGAACAAGTGTATATGAAACACTAAAATTAAGAAACTAAATAGGAAACGAGTGGGATTGAAACACTACACAAGTGGAATGAAATGGATATAAACGTTGAACGAGTGGAATTGAAATTATAGACAATGCAAATGGATTGGAAGAGGGAATTACCTGTTCAAACACTATCAACGGAATATGAAACTTATGTAGCATTGAAACATACTCTCCAAAAAGTTAAACAACTTTTCTGAAAGAAAAAA
>OX465295.1:294365497-294500497 GCA_949987735.1 Leucophora obtusa | reverse complement strand
CGTACTTTTAAACACATTGTGTCTATTTACTTTAAACACATTGTGTCTATATAATTTGATTTTAAACATTGTGCCTATTTTTGCCCAATTTATAGTAGGTATCAAGTTACCTCCTTTTAATAGAGTAGATTTCAACAAATATTTGTTAGAGTGTATATAATGCATTCTGTGATAAGAGCCGCTTTTAAAATCTTGTTCCTATCATGACAATTTCAAACAAAAATCAAAGGCGGCAGCTATAGAGAAACATTTTGATACTTTTTTTTAAATTTAAATTTAAAAAATATCAATTAAAGAACAGCTTTTTTTTGGAAATTTAAAAAAGATTGATACAAATTTGAAATTCCTATTTTATACTTAAAAAGGTTAATTGAAAATATAAATTGAAAAATGTCTACTTGAAAAATAAAAATAATGCCATTCAAAAAACTTACAATTCGTAAAATACATTTTTTAATAACAATTAATATTTTTGATTTCAATTGGATGTCTAAACGGATCTCTACGTCCGAGGGGGAACCTTTATATAAAATTTCAGCTTAATCGCTTTACGCTTATCGCAAGCAGTCTATAAGAAAAATTATGTTAAAAATATATTTACATAATTTTTTCCCTCTACACTCTAAAAAATGCTTGTAAAGTTACTACTATAAAATATGTATATTTTCATGTAAAATTACAGGAAATGCGTAACTTTAAGCACAAAGTGTTTCTAAAATTTGATTACGCTTTCTTGTGAATAAAGTTACATAGAAACTATAGTATTTTGCATGTTGGCAATCATGTTTTTATTAGAATAAGCATTATCACTTTATATTTACATATATTGTATGTAAAATTAGTTTTAGACACAACGTATGTAATCGTACTTAATTTAAAGAAGTAATGTTAAAATTGTCAAAATTTTATTTCTAAAATACATACAAAATTTGTTCATCAAAATATTTGAAACGAAATTACCACAAAATCAGTTGAAAGAGACTGACTGTGTTCAAGAAATAAATAAATATAAACCACAATTATGGCTAAATGCCTGTGTAAAGTTTGGAGCAGTGACCGCAAATTCCAAAAAACGTTTATGATGTAATATGGTTTGGTAGATGTAATAAAAGAAGGTATACAAAATTTGCTTTTAACAGTCTTCTTTTACATTTTAGATAGAGCGTTCACTCGTGGGCCTTTTATTAACGGAATATCTTCCAAAATTTTGTTCTTTTTGGTAAAAAGAAACTCGGAGCCTGTATAAAAGAAGCCGCTTTTAATATGATCCAATTGAACAGTTCTGTCCGTTTTGCGCTTTCTCATTTAGTTTTTGAGGTACTGGCCATTTTCAAAGACGGTCAGTTTACAACATTTTTCAAAAAGTAAAATTTTTCCATCGATATATTTGTTTAGTTAGTTATGTTAATCTCTGACTAAGTCTGTAATACCCGTATCTTTTATCAAAGTGAGGTGGCTAGTTGCAAAAAACAATTTGCGAAGAAAATTTTCTAAAAAGGAAAATTTTTGCATAATTTTATTCGTTTGCAGAATGTTAATTTCTGATTTTATTTTTTATTATCTTGAAATTTTGCAATAATTTTGGGACTATAATACCAATTTCATGTACTTAGTTTGCAACAAAAAAAATCGCTAAAAAAACTTTTCCAAAAAGGAAAATTTTTGCATCACCCTAAAGTTTTTTAATAAATTTTTAACAGTCTTTTTTTGCGTTACGCTATTATTTTGCAATAATTAAATGCGGTTTTTAAAATTTGTAATCTAGGGTCTATAAGTAATACCGATATTCAAAGATTAATTGGTTTGCAAAAAAAGTTTGCGAAAATAATTTTGCAAAAAGGAATATTCTTTCATCAATATATTCCTTTTATAATGTAAATCGCTGATTAACCCTTTTAATTAACTTTTTCCAGGGATGGAAAGAGCTCTTGAAAGAGCCGGAGTTTTGCTTTTTTTGCAACTGGCCACCAAACTTTGTTGTATGAAATATGTAGTATAGTATGTTTATAGATTATGAATTTAAAAGAACCACACTTAAAAAATTGCAAAATAATGAGGGAATGCGAAAAGGCTTTATGGTACAAAAAATTATTTAAAAAACTCAATCAGCGATTAACATTCTACAGACAAATGTAATGATGCTAAAATCTTCCTTTTTGCAAATTTTATTTTTCGCGCACTTTGTTGTACTAAATTAGTATTATAAATACTTAAAGAATCGCAAAATAATCGCGGAATGCCGAAAAATGTTTTATGGTAGAAAAAATTGTGGGCGCTGTGGTGTAATGGTTAGCGCGTTGGACTGTTACACGTGAGGTTGCGGGTTCGAACCCCAACCAAGGCAACATCAATTTATGAAAAATAGTAATATGTATGAGTTTTTTCTATCCCTCATACATATCGCAGCGTCCTCCTTCGGTGTTCCCATAGCACTTAACCCAACCGAAGTAAAAATAATATAACTGGGCTATGAACTAAAAAGCTTCAACAAAGTTCGCCAACTCACCGTCAGATGGCGCGCAACAACTGTTCTAAAAATTCAACATCTCGCGCAGTTACAGTGTTGCCATATTTGAAGCCCTTCATCTTTCACCACCTTTCACTTCTTCTCTATCCCCTTTACAAAGGAAGCAACACGTTAATTAATAGGAAGAATTTCCTGAGTGTTGCTTCTCTTAAAAAAAAAAAAAAAAAAAAAAAAAAATTAACTAAAACACACAATCAGCGATTGAAATTCTGCAAACAAATATTATGATGCAAGAATTTTTCAAAAAATTAATACGCTGACAAAAAAAAATTGCGTTATTTAAATAGTTGTTAAATGATATGATTTTATTTTTAATGTTATATATACGCAATTAGCTGTATTTTCGATTTAACTATATCCGTTAAGCACCGTAAGTAGATTTTCACGTGGAAAAATTTCACTCGAACTTTAAATGCCTCAAATTGCAATTTAATTTAAACAAATGAACAATTTTTAAATTTTATAACAAAGACACAATCAAAATAAACACAAAATGTCACTTTTTCCCAAGAAAAATAATAGTCTTGTACATTAAATTTGCGTGAAAACAAACTCTACACAATTTTCACGTGAAACTGATTGTCGTGAAAAATCATTTTTTTTATATGGAGCATAACAGTGTTTTCACGTGAAACTCAAACAACTTACGGTGCTTTAACTCACAAAACAAAACTGAAAGTACACAAAAACGTGTTTGAAGCGAAAACTAACACATTACTTTTCGTATGCACGTTAACTTAATGTGAATAATTATCAACGTTGTGGATAATTATTAATGTTGAAAACTCAACGTTTACACATCTAACATAACTTCTTTGCTTTACGTCCTAAAAAGTTTTGCTGGCATGCGATTATAAACGTTAACTGTTTATATTTTTATACTTTAATCTCTTCAACGTAGATTTGCTATAAAAACTTAACGTTGATAGGTATGAGCGAAAATACAGCTTATTATTTTATTTAATTGACTTATATTACTTATTTTATTGTTTTTAATTGTTAAAAATTTACATTTACAATTTCTAATAAAATATCCTTTAAAAATAAATTTATTATTTTTAAATCCTTTAAATGGAAATGGGAATCCTTTGGGTTGTTTAATATAAAGCACCAAGAATGTATATATACATATTTTATGTGTGGTTGTAGGCATTTTATCTGTATCTTTACATATTTTTGAATGCTATTTTAAGCACAAACTCTGTAATTTTACATGAAATTCGTATGTTCCTAAACATTTTTTAAACACATAAATAGGTATGATTACATACTTTATGCCTAATTAATGTACACACAATATATGTAAATATTTGAATTTAGGCACAAAAATGTATTTTTACTGAAATTATAGAAGGAGAAAAAATACCTACTATAAATGGGGTAAAGTTACATGAATTTTTATTAGAGTGTATTATATATTTGAACCTTATTAAGATCGGAGAAAAACCATCGGGATAGTTTTCTTGTTAGTTTTAGACCTACGCCAATAATTCAAATCGAGGTGGTTTGGACTTCTTGTTTATTTTAGCAATTTTTTCGATAATTTCCTACACTCTAAAAATAGCATGTAAAATTACTGTTATAAATACAGTAAGATTTCATGTAAAACTGCACAAAATGCTTAACAGTAGGCACAAGATGTGTACAAAATTTTATTACGCATTTTTGTCTACAAAAAAACACACAACTATAGTATTTTCCATGTTTGTACACATGTTTATATGTTTATAAACATTTATTCATTACAATTAAACACAATATGCCTAAATTTTTATTTTAGGCATAATATGCGTAACTATGCACACTTTGAACAGTAATAGTTAAAATGTCAAAGCAAATAAAAAATAATTGAAACATATAAATTAACTGGTTTTAACGCAAAAATGGAGAACCAGAAGCAAAATGTTAAACTAGTTAACCGAAAAAGAAAAGTATTGGAAAAGATTTAGGTATCTTTTAAAGGTGAATAAATTAAAAGTGTATTCTACAAAATTTTTTAATGAACTCTTGAATTAAATTACAGATATTGAGTGCCAATTACGGACATTTTTTTTGGTTTATCGACTGCTGCAAGAAATTTTAAAGACATCGTATACTGAAATGGAAGTGCCGATATTTTTGAAGGACGAAATCGAATCAATAACTTTTTATAATCAAGTATCATACGTCTTAATAGTTCGTTATGGTAGTAGATCATAAAGATTTTAATT
Organism: Leucophora obtusa; assembly: GCA_949987735.1. Classification (NCBI taxonomy): domain Eukaryota; kingdom Metazoa; phylum Arthropoda; class Insecta; order Diptera; family Anthomyiidae; genus Leucophora; species Leucophora obtusa. The sequence continues at coordinate 294,495,760 of OX465295.1, read as the reverse complement.
AGTACGGAGTTTCTAAACCGGTAGTACACAACATAGAATATAACAAAGTCTTTTGAAATGTTAGTCTTTTTAAGCACTCAGATTTTTTACGGAACAATACCCTTTTGGTAAACAAAATGATTACCTACAGAAAACCTCTAGCATCGGAGAACTTTTTCTTCCAAAAAAATCAAGTTTGAAGATTTTTCTATTGAAAGATATCTTCAGAATCTGTATATGAATAAACACCAGAAACTGAGTGTTTTGTTAAAGGAATTTATTTTCAGAATCCAAGAGTTTTTCTATAGAAAAAAATTCCATAGAATCTAAGGGGTTTTCTGTAGTGGAAAATTCTTAGAAACTCAAGGTTTTTCTAAAGCAAACATTTCTAATTGTGTTCTATGAGTGTTTTTCTACCGAAAAAGTCCTTAGACTCTGGAACTTCTGGTTTTAGAATCTAACGGATTTTCTTCATTGAAAAGTCGTCAGAACTAGGAGAATAAAAAACTTTAGATTTCGATGATTTTTCCTATTTAGATTCAACATTTTTCCTATAGAAAAACCATCGGATTTTGAGAATTTTCTTTTGTGGAAAACTCCTGAAATCCCTAGAACTTCAAGAAAAATTTCGTCAAAATATTACTGCTTAGTTATTGAAAAATTATCCAATTCTGACGAATTTTTCTAAAATAATATTAATAATTTTAAAATCATGTTATTGCAGAAAAGGTTTTAAAGAATTTTCTTTATAAAACCGACCCAATATATTGACGATTTGTTCCTACAGAAAAACGCCAATATTTCGAAAAGTTTTTCTAAAAAAAAACTGTAGGGTTCTGAGTACTCTTTTCTACTTTTAAACTCTCAGATTCTAAAAAGATTTTTTTTGAAAACCACTTTATTCTGATGAATTTTTCCGATAGAATGATTTTCCTATAGAAAGCGCTTTTTCAATTATTAGATTTGGATGACGTTTTCATAAATAAAAACCCTTATATTTCAAAGACTTGCCTATTGATAAGGCTTTAGGTCCTGGACACTTTTATCAGTTTTCTATGCCTAAAAGTACTCCGAATCTCCAAAATCTAAGAGTTCTCCTGTAGGAAGTTCTAAAACTATACTTAAGTGTTTTTTATAGAAAAAAGTTCTCAGAACATGTTTTTTTTTTGTAGGGAAAACCCTTTAGACAATAAGAGTAAGATGAGCTGCTAGAAATTATAACATTTGTATATGGTTTGAAAATTTTAATATAAATTGTTAAATATTGTTATTATTCAGAAATTTCATTATAATTGTTATGGTTTCTTTTCTTATACTTTTTTCGCTAATAAAGCGTTTATTTTTTTAAATAGCATTTCGTTTTATTTATGGGACCAAAAGGTATAAAAACACATTTTCTATATATATTCACACATAAGTACGCGTGTTCCTAAACATCATAAGTGTAGGTTTATGCATTTGAAATAGCTTCTTTAGACACCTATAATTTAAAATTAAACAAAATTCTAATGTTGCTGAACCTTTTGCTACAATTAAAAACTTATTTTTAGACACATTGTGCCTATTATTTTTAAACACAATGTGTCTATTTATTTTCGTTTTAAGCATTGTGTCTATTTTTGCCCAATTTATAGTAGGTATCAAGTTACCTCCTTTTAATAGAGTACGTTTCAACAAAAATTTATTAGAGTGTATTTCAAACATTATTGTAAACAAATGCTTTTATAATTTGTTAATTGGTTTGTTTTTTATTTGTAGTATTTTGCTGCAATTAAATGTTTTTCAATTGATTTTCTCTAATAAAAATGAAATTTCAATGGTAACATAAAATACCTACATGTGATCCTCTAAAAATTTTTCTTTTTTACGTGCCCAAATTTGATAAAATTCGAAATTTTGTTTATTGTAAGTTGATTTGTGATCGGGAAACACATTATTTAATTTTTATAGTGATATTTTCAATTGTCCATCAAAAAAAAATATCTCGCCCATAGTGCGCTGTTAACGAACAATAAAAAAAAAAACAGCAAACTTTTAATTACAATATGCTTGTATTAACTAGAGTTTGACATAAGTTTTTGTTTTAGATTTTTTAGAAAAATAGCAAAGAAAATTACAAAAAATATATTAAACATTAACTAGCAACAAGTTCATCATTACGTACAACACAACTCCCAACTTTAACATTACTCCACTACATCTAAAAACGCTTCACCACAACCACTAACAACCATATAACTACCGCACAAATAATGACAAAAATAACTAGCACATGCAATTGTTTTAACTACTCCATTCAATTACTTCATCCAGTACTTGCCCTCAAACTAAAAAAAATATTTTTTATGTTCATTTATTAATTACAATAAGTTTCCACTAGAAAAGATTTTAAGTTAAATAAGACCTCCTTCTTTCCGTTCAGACTTCAGACTCCATTCAGCAAGACTTATAATACATTTCGGGGGTTTTTTTTAGATAGAATATTGTGCGTGTTTTAAGTATAAAGTATATATTTCTAAAAAAAAAAAACTAGATGTTTCCACCTACTTTTTTCCAAATATACATTTTTGCCATTTCTAACTATGTGTTCTTGTATGTAGATGTCTGTCTTGCTTTATGGTTAATATCTTTTTTATTACTTTAAATATTGTTCTACTTTTTATGTCGTTAAAATTTCTTGTTTGCGTTGGCCCAAAACAAGTAGCAAGTACCAAGTACTATTATTATTGTTATTTTTGTGATTACAAACCCTCAAAAACTAACAATGTTTAAAAATAAGATATTTCTATTTTTATACTTAAAGTTAGTTAGTTTGTCATGCTTTAGTTGCTATAATTACATAGTTTAGGTTTTATATATCAAGTACTTGAATTTTGGTTATAATAATTACTGTTAGAATTTTAAGTTCATGATATTTATAAAAGAAAATATATAACAAAAAACTTTCATTTTTCTTTCAACCTAATGATTTTTGATATTTTCTGAATGTATGTTTAAATATTTAGAAATAGTTTGTTTCTTAAGTCTTTTGTTTTAGGTGAATATTAAACTCAAATTATACGTCTGTTAATTGAATTTTTTCTGATTTTTTGTCTACAATAAACGGGTTTTAGTTAACAATGTTCTAGTTAGAAATTAGTAAATCTACAACCATTTTAAAAAAAATTTATATAAATTCTTATGCACTTTTTACAAGGCTTAAAATTTAGTGTCATTAGAACACTTACATCCATTTAAATTTTTTTGACAGTGTAGCATGATTTTTCATCGGCTTGTTTATTTGATATTATACACTAAGAAAAAAGTCAGCAAAAAATCCTTTTAGTCAGTTGCGTGCTTGTTGGTAATTTCAGCAAAAGTTGGAAAAATCAGCTCTGTGATAATTCAGGAGCTGAATTTTACCAAATAAATAAAACATCTGCTGAAAAGTCCGTAGGTGGTGCCACTAATGAAAAATCCATATGATTTTTTGGAACTACCAACCTTCAGATGATACCTGTCAAGATTTAATGACAATTCGTTCATTAGTGAACAAGTTACAGCTATTTTAGTGACGCTACTTTTGCGATTTTCAAAACAATAGATTCAAAACAATTTCGTGTGTTGATTTATCATTGCTTTTTTATGGAAAAAAACAACGTTCAAGCAGCCAAAGTGTTATTCGGACTCTACTCCATCGAGACAAATGATAGAAAACTGGTTTGCTGACTTTAAACGTGGTCGTACAAACATCGATGAAGCCGAAAGCTCTGGTAGCCCAAAAGAGGTGATTATACCGGAAAACATCAGAAACGTTCACAAAATCGTTTCGGCAGACCGTAAAGTGTAGTTTCAGGAGATATCTGATACTTTAATGATATCGAAGGGACGTGTCGACTTTATTTTGCATGAACATTTGTCGATAAGAAATGTGTTTTCGAAATGGGTGCAGCGTTTGCTCACAGTGCACTAAAAACAACAACGTGTGGATAGTTCTATGAGCTGTTTGGAGCTGTTTTAGCGAGACGAAAAGCAAGTCATTACGTGGATGAGATGGCTAAGCTATCGAACTCTAACATAGTTACGTTTATAATGTAGGAGTGCATGGGTTCGATTCCTACAGCTGACAGGTTGTTGAAAAAATTATCACATAGAGACAATCTGACAATAAAATATAAACAATAGTACAATTTAATGGAAAAATCACTGAAAAAAAGGCAGAAACTATATCCAGTCTGATTTGCAGATTAATAATGTGTTTATAACTTTTGAAAAAAATTTATTCTTCTTCTTAACCTCAAACCTACTAAAAAAGAGTTAGTTTTGCTTCGAAAATGTCGAATTTTATGCCAGCAAAGCATCATTTGCAGAAAGTTTGGCTTTAGTTCTTAAATTTGAAAAATCGTGCGACTGAAGCCCTTCGATTGCTCACCGAAGCTTATCCTGAATATGTTCCATCAATTTTAACGTGCCAGAGATGGTTTGTGCGGTTCAGAAGTGGTGATTTTTACACGGAAGACAAAGACCACCCAGGTTAGCCAAAAAGGTTCGAAGGTGATGAATTGGAGGTATTAAGTACTCGATGAAGATTGTTGTCAAATTCAAGAAGAACTTCCCAGCAAAATCTTTCATTACCAAATAAGTGGTTATGTAATGAAACTAACATTTTTTACTGCTTATAATTCGGCGTCAGTACTAGTTATTTTTGTTAGACGAAGACGTGTTTATAAGCGGTCTATCTTACGCGTGACTACTTATTTAATTACAAAAATAATTTGATATTGGTAACTATTTATTTTTTTAACAACTAATAAGTATATGAGTAAGTCTTATTTTTAACAACTTGTAACCACTTATTTTTTAACTGCTTTATGTTTTATTTTGGTAACTACTTATTTTATATATTTTTATAATGCAGCGGGTAAGCGGGTGCACAAATTTTGTGTGTGTTTTCCTACAGCGAATATGGCTAAGTACTTACAAAAACGACCTTGTCGAACAAAAATAATGAGTTTTGACACCGAATTAATTGTAGTATACCCTAATTCTGCTACTTATTATTTGAATATTAGTTAGTCCCATTACTGAGATTTTGTTGGGTTACAAAATCATTGGGAGTCATTCAAGCAGCGATTCCAAAATGTTTGCAAGTAGCAGGATTCATCCAAAAATAAGGAAATTGGGTACCACACAAATTGAAGCCGAGAGACGTTGAAATACGGGTTTGTGTGTCGGAAATGCAGCTTGAACTCCATAAAAAGAAGTCATGTTTGCATCGAATCATCACTGGCGATGAAAAATGGTTCCATTACGATAACCCGAAACACAAGAAATTGTATATGAAGCCCGGTCAACCAGCCAAATGAATGCCAAAGTCGAATATCCATGGCGCCAAGTTAATGCTCTGTACTTAATGGGACCAGAAGGGTGCCATCTATTATGAGCTGCTGAAATCAGGCCATACGATCACAGGTGACCTGTACCGAACACAATTGCTGCCTTTGAAGCTAGGATTGTCTCAAAAACTCCCGGAATATATGACTAGACATGAAGCCGTAATATTCCATCATCAAAATGTTCTGCCACATGTTGCAAGACCGGTTAAAAACTATTTAGAAAATAGTGTTTGGGAAATTTAGACTCACCCGCCTTATAGCCCAGACCAGAGATACAAGCCGGTCCATTATATCGGCTGGCGGCGGCGAATGGCTAAAATGGTCAGCGGCGATTGATTTTTAGAGTTGAGCCGCAAACGCATCGGCGGCGGCTGGCTTAAAAAAATAATGTCGACTGGCGGCGGCTAACCGGCTAACGTCGGCTAAAAGGTACATTTTCCAAGAATTTCAACAGATACATACACGCAAAAAAGCAACTGCAAAAATATCGAAGTCAACTTTGTAATTTTTTATAGGTACACTTAAAACAATATGTCAGTAGAAAAATCTGTTAAACCGGTTTCAAATCGATTTGACTAATTTTTAACAAATTTTTAGTTGAAATACTGATTTAAGCAAAAATCTTAGTTATCTACATTTAACACTATACTAAAAATTCGCAGTACTTTAACTAATTTTGAGTGTTAATTTGCACCAATGTATCCGAATTCTTGAAATCCCTCGCGATTTTTTAAAATGGTACATATCTATTTATTAAACTAAGAGAAGTAGACGAAAATGGAAATGAAATTCGACTATTCCTAGCTTTTTACCTCACACAGAGCTTTGAAGAATTAATTCTTTAAATCAGTTTTTGAATTCTGAATTAAAAATTCAATGATTTAATCCACAAAAGACTATTTATTGAATGGAATTAATTCATATTTGTTTTCGTTCGATTTCTTTTGTTACGAATCAATTAACAGAGCATTGAAGAGTTAATTCGTTAATTTTGGGCTTCGTTAAAAGAGAAACTAAGGTAACAAAAAAGTCGCCAACGATGTCAAAGATTTCCGCGGAAAGTGGTATTTAGCAGCTCGAAAGGTATTTAATAACACCATAAAAACTTTGATGGAAAGGAATCAGAAAAATTAAAAAATTTTGTAAAATAAAAATAGAAAAAAATTGTATATAGTTTTATAATAATCTTAATCTCAAAAAATACGGTTATAAAATAGCTTTTATTTTTAAAATTGAATGACTGTTTTATCAGTTTTTTTTTAATTTTGTGATGGGCATTTTTTTCTCATAATGCGGAAACCTGTAGAATTGTGGAATCAACAAAAACCGCCTGGTTGTGCTACCGCCAGTTTGATGCAAAACATTTTAAAAATCAACGATGTCTCAAATCAAGAAAATTTTACTTTTCTAATAATTATGTTTATTTAATTAAATTTTATAAATTTAAAAGAAAAATTAATATTTTGCATTTTTCTATCGGCCTTAGCCGAAAATTGGCTTAGCCGATTATTGTCGGCGGCTAAATCGGCTAGCGGCGGTACCTCTGGTCCAGACCTTGCCCCGTCCGACTACCATTTGCTTCAATCGATGCAGAACACTCTCAATGGCAGAGCTTTGAAGAATTAATTTCTTAATTCAATTTTTCAATTCTGAATTAAAAATTCGATGAATTAATTCACTAAGCACCATATATTGAATGGAATTAATTCATATTTGTTTTCGTTCGATTTATTTTGTTACGAATTAATTCAATTGCAATAGATCTTTTTATTAAATCAAATGAAGTAATTCACCGGTGAACGCGTTCAATTTTATAAATCGAACGAAAAAAAGTGAATTAATTCCTTACAGAATTAATTCACCACTGAATTCATTCAATTTCATTTTCATTCAGTGAATTAAAAAAAAATAAAATTACATTCAGTGAATTAAAAAAAAATAATAAGTTCACTGAATTGAAAAAAAAAATAAAATAAGTTCACTGAATTAAAAAAAAATAAAATAAGTTCACTGAATTCAAAGCCTGTTTTCTGCCGTTCAGTAGAAGAAAACAATGATGTACTAATAAAAGTTTTAAATAAGCAATTTTACAGCGTGTGCTATTAACAAATTAGAAACCGGATGCTGATTAAAAAATAAAGCCTTTTACTATTAAAAATAAAAACTTTACAGATATAGATAAATTTGGAAAAAAAATATAACTATATAACTAGTTTGAAAAATTAATAGTTATATTTTTTTCCAAATTTATCTATATCTGTAAAGTTTTTATTTTTAATAGTAAAAGGCTTTATTTTTGAATCATGTAGGTTGATAAACAGCATCCGGTTTCTAATTTGTTACTAGCACACGCTGTAAAATTGCTTATTTAAAACTTTTATTTGTACATTATTGTTTTCTTCTACTGAACGGCAGAAAACAGGCTTTGAATTCAGTGAACTTATTTTATTTTTTTTTAATTCAGTGAACTTATTTTTTTTCAATTCAGTGAACTTATTATTTTTTTTTAATTCACTGAATGTAATTTTATTTTTTTTTAATTCACTGAATGAAAATGCAATTGAATGAATTCAGTGGTGAATTAATTCAGTAAGGAATTAATTCACTTTTTTTTCCGTTCGATTTAAAAAATTGAACGCGTTCACCGGCGAATTAATTCATTTGATTTAATAAAAAGGACTATTGCAATTGAATTAATTCTTTGAATTTGTTGTTTGATGAACGCATTCATTTGAATGAATTCAGTGAATTACTTAAGAAAAGGAATTCATTCAATTCTAGAGAAAATTGAATTCGGTTGGTAGTGAATTCATTCAAAAAGGAATTAATTCTTCAAAGCTCTGCTCACTGGAATACGCTTCTTTTCTCTTGGTTCTTTTGGTGCGAAATCCCTATGTTGCCAGAAAGATGGAAAAAGGTCATAGATAACGATGGCCAATACTTTGAATAAATTTATATTGTACCAATGTTTCAAAAAAAAATCCCCAAAATCCCGCATTTTTAAGTTATGCACCAAATTTCCTAACTTATTTTTCTGAGTGTATAATCCACAAATAAAATGTTAAAAAAGGAGTAATCATATATCGATACATACTTTTCATTACAAGATGTGGTTAAGCAAATAACATTGTAAATATATACTATTTACTACACCGTGCTACAATTTGCAACTTTTTCTTTCACCCATGGAAAAGTCGATATGCACATGAAAGTAGAGACCACTTATAATAAAACTACGTACAAACTTTTTCTTCGTCGCGCCAGATGTCCTTTTTAAAGGACATCGAATTAGCAAAGTATACTATAATGACAAAATATTTTTTTATCAGTGGTATTCAAAATCGGCATTAAATAAGAGGGCAGAATTTCCAGAGTTCAGTGATAATATAAATGAAATAATATAAATGTTGACAGAAAAGAACCAAAAAGAATTTTATTTTAATTTGCAATAGCATTGAATAGCATTTTTTTCAAAATATACAAATTCAATGGGCATTTATGATTTTATTGTCTGGATAGAAAATAACAAAACCCCCTTCAATATCATACTAAAAAAGGGAGGCCAAAAGAGCATCCTTTGAAAATTTTAAGTCCCTTTAAAAGAAAACCTGACATGATCAGGAAAATCTGAGTTCGCAGTTTTACTATACACAGTTTAACATTCATCGTTGCGCGGTGTTATCATTTTTTGTTTTAATTTTATTTAAATTTTTTATTATTAATATTTATTTTTAAGAGTCATACTTACACTTATCATAAAAATGTGTGTGCCCCATATATGTCATGTTTTAAGCATTTTTGTTCTTTACATACAAATTTACCCGCAGTTTTATTTACGATATTTCTCCTATCATCTTTCTTGCAAATAAATGTAGGTCATTTTTAGCACAACACCGCACAACTTGGCTCACCACAGCACACTCAGCTTAACAGCACTCAGTCATTCTATTTGGGGCATCCCTCTTCTTTCTTGTTCGTGTTATTAATCACACACTATGATTATGTTGTTAATTTGTTGGTTATAAAAATACTTAATTAGTTACGATTAAAACTCATCCTATAAACTACAGGTAATATTTGAGTATTTATAATATGAATTTATTACAGTAGGGGTATCCATATAAACTTGTAAATTCCTTGTATACCTTATATAAATACAAACCATATTTTTTATGTATGGAGTTTGACAGTAAACTCATAAATATACCAGGTTTACACCGTTTACGAGTAGAATACGAGTTTATATGAAAACCCTTAATATATTTATATCTAACATAGTACGCGAGTAGTTACTTGCTATGTAATATTCAATTTAAACTATTTCGATTTTATGTAAAGACTTTTGCTGATTTTGTGTTGCTCAGGTTTAACTACGGCAGCTGGTAAGAGTGCCGCATAAAATTAATGGAATGATAGCTGCTCACGTTGAGTTTATGTTCTGTGTACATTAGGGGGGAGTTCCAACATTGTATTAAGAAAAGAAAAATTGTGGGTTACTTACAGGAAATACTACCCTATGCCACACAAAGATCATCAAAAAAAGTGCTAGAAAAGTTGCTACATTTTTTTACATACGTTATGAATTTGCATCATGGTTGGCAAACCAATTCATAAGGTTAGTGATAATTAGGGCAAGTAATTCCATGCAAAAGCATATTTTTTCTCGATAGTCCAAAACTAATATAGACTAAATTTAAATCCGAATCATAAAATTTTGAACAAAATGGCATCGATTTGTAGTTTCATATTTTAGCATATTTTGAAAAAATTCACGTTTCTGCATATTTTGACTTTAAATGAATATTTAGTGCCTTTTTAATGAATACCCGAGTAAAAAAAATAATATGATGTCATATGTAATGATATCTAATTTAGTATAATTGGAGATATGCTATGATCCGAAAAATGGTGGATAAAATTATATCGGATAAGGTCTAAATATATTAAATCATATAGAATCTTATCCGGATTTTGACCCGATATAATCATATCTAATTTGATGTAGAAAGACATAATTATATAACGCATTATATTTCAGGCTCAAAACAAAAACTATTTAAAAGTACTAAAAAAATAACACCCTTAAGCTAAGAATTCAAAATTTAAATAAAGCTTTAATGTGTAAATTCATAAATGTTTTATAAAATTTAGGAGGTTTACAAAACAAATTTCCATACAAAATTTGTTTCATAAGCCTCCTATAACTTTATAAAGCATTTATGAATTTACACATAAGTATTTAGAAGTAGTTGTACATAATTGTAACCAAGCATTTTAAGCTTTCTCATATAAACTTGTATTCTACCTGTAAACTGTGTAAACCTGGTATGTTTATGAGTTTAATGTCAAATTCCATACATAAAAAATATGGCTTGTATTTATACAAGGTTTACAAGGAATTTAGGAGTTATAATGAGTACGCTTTTATATTTTGAAATCATTAATGTCCGACCGAACAGTTCGGCCTGAAAATGTATATGGTTGTTATTTGGTATGTTGAAGCATTAGGGATAAATTTTGCTTATGGAAAAATGTTTGTTGGGCCGATTAGAGTGCATTTTGAGTGTAAAATTTAAGGAAAAGTCTGAGGTTAAGCAACAAATTCACTGTTCGGCCGCCGAAAGTTTGGCCAAATTGAAAAAAGTTCGGCGGCCGAACAGTTAACTTTACGGCTAAACTACCGTGTTTTCTTTAAATTTGATACTCAAAATCGAATTAGATCGGCTCAACAAATATTTTAGCAGTATGAAAGTTTCTCCCTAATGCTTTCAAATAACAGAAAATCGACGAATTTTCACTTTTTGGCCGAACTGTTCGGTCGGATACTAGAAATCATACATTGTACATACATACGTAAATATATCTCAGAAAAACATAGAATTTTTTTTTTTACATTGCGCCATTTTTAATTATATATGACGGTGTATTAAAATTGTTATAGCATATGTAACTAAATATGGTATATATTAATATATATGGGGACATGTATATTTATACTGATCTATATATGACATCATATAAGAAATTTTTGAAAAACACAAAGCTATACAGAATTATATCCACAAAGATATAGTGCCACATTTGACTATATATAATCATATTAGTCCATATTAATTTATATAATTTCCTATATAATTTTTTTTACTCGGGTATATTGTATATTTTAATGCATATTTTCCATTTTTAGTAGCATTTTGTAATTTGATGAAAAATCCAAAAATGAACTTTTATTTATACGCATGCAAAAACGAGTAAAAAGGTTAAAGTCGGGCATGCCGACTATACAATACCCTACACCAGTCTGGGTGTAAATTCGAATGGGTTAAAAGGGGCTTGTGTCAAAATTTTCTATAATGTGAGTCAGCGCACCAAATTTCATTAAAATATCTTAATATTTGCGATCTGCAGTTTGTAACCAAGCCAATTTTCGGGGGACCCTTATATGGGCACTAGGTCTAAACATGGACCGATGTTCACCAAAATCAATAGGCGTCGTCCTTGGCCGACAAAAGTCGGTGTACCAAGTTTCATTAAAATATCTTAATATTTGCGACCTGTAGGGTGCGCACAAGAATGTATGGACAGACAGACGAACGGACGGATCGTTAAATCGAAATAAAAAAAATTCTGAGCCAATCGGTATACTATAAGGTGGGTCTAGGACCAATATTTTTTGGTGTTACAAACATCAGCACAAACTTATAATACCCTGACCACATAGTGGTGTAGGGTATAAAAAGTATTTTGTGACTTATCGTACTATACATGATTTTATCCGAAAAATGAGAACATCTTACTGTATCATATTATAACTAAATTGGTTTAATAAGATCTAAATTGATACAATTAAATAATTATTTGATACAATTAGATATAATTTGATTGATTAAGATATAATTTTATACAATTTGATCCGAATTTGGTCCCCACTCAAATGTATCAATTTATATATAATGTAATACAAATTTATCCAAATGGATACACTCTTATATAAAAATATATAATTATATGTGGTATATGTTGTGACATATCGTCGACCGGCCTGCAAAATGTCACATGGGTTTTTTAATAGATTTTCAGGAGAGCGAAAAAACTGTTACAAAATCTACTTTTAAGATATTTTATTGGCATCATATGCCTTAATGATTCACGACCTCATTTAGTAAAATCATCACGACCTCATTTAGTAAAATCATCATTAAGGCATATGATGCCAATAAAATATCTTAAAAGTAGATTTTGTAACAAATTTTTTGCTCTCCTGAAAATCTATTAAAAAACACATGTGACATTTTGCAGGCCGGTCGACGATATGTATATGTAGGTATACAAGTTAATAATGTCGATTTTTTTGCTTGAAAAATGCATTTATTATAATAACATAATGAATTCATACATTATTCAAAGTATTGCCCATCGTTAGCCACTGCTGTTTCCCATCTTTGTGGTAGCATATGGATTCCGCGCCAAAAGAACTGCTCCGGTTTTGAGATAAAGAATGATTCAAGCCAATTTCTGATACCCTGTTCTGAAGTGAAGCGTATTCCAGTAAGGGCGTTCTGCATCGATCGAAAGAAATGGTAGTCAGAAGGGGCAAGGTCTGGGCTAAGTATAAGACGGGTGAGTCAAAACTTCCCATCCACTGTTATCCAAATAGGTTTTGACCGGTCTTGCAACATGTGGCCGAGCATCGGAAGATTATTGACTCATGTTTGGTCACATATTCTGGTCGTTTTTCGTTGATTTCTCTCTTCAAACGAATAAATTGTGTTCGGTAGAGGTCCCCTGTGATCGTCTGACCCGATTGCAACAGCTCATAATACAAAACACCCTTCTGATCCCACTAAATACAGATCATTACCTTGGCGCCATGGATATTCGGCTTCGGCGTTGATTTGGCTGGTAGGCCGGGCTTTACATATGACTTTTTACGCTTGGGGTTATCGTAATGTATACATTTTTCATCACCAGTAACAATACCATACTTGAGAATTTTTCATTGGCATTGAAATTTAATTGGCATTACTTGATCTCAATGCCAATGCCAAAAAATTTCATTACCATTCAATGCCAATGAAATCTTTTTTAATTGGCATTGATTGAAGCAATGGTATTGAAATGTAGGGTATAGGGGGGATCCTTCGCCAGTGGGGCACATACACTAATCCCATTTTTCTCCGATGCTAAGGGAGATAAAAAATTGTAAAAAATATATTTTGTGCATTTTTCAATTGCCTTTCCTTGACATCCACTTTGACGAATTTTTATCGCATGTGGTCGCAGATAGACGTGGTTTTGTGTTTTTTGGGGTGCCAAAAAAATAATTGAAAGCAACTACATTTTGCAATAACTTCCTCAAATCGTGTGATAAAAAAATAATTTTTCATTATGTTAGACCTATAATCCTAAGCTTTCAGAAAATAATAATTTGATTTTAATAAATGCTTAAAAAGTGTGAAAAAATATTAATTTTATGTTAGTGCCTGCCTCTGGGGCACAATCACCATATGGCCCCTGGAGCCACAAAGAGTTGGTGCATTCCTGCCCTAAATGCTCTATAAGACTTTTCTATATGTTTAAAATATGTTCATTAGTAAATTAGTACAATCGTGTTCATTATTAAATTTATATTAATTATTCAGTTTTTTGTAATTTTGAAGAATCATTATATTATAGTTTTAAATTATTTTTTTTAATGTAGTGGAGATTTATTGATTAAAAAGAATCATATACCTTAAAGAACTTATTCTAAATTATTTATTTCAGTCATTAAAACATTGACTTTCCCGTATTAACAATATTTTTTTGTTGAAATTGTATCTAGCTCTTTTGGCGAATATCCCCCAGGTTTGGGGCAGTTACGCCGATTTGGGTTAGTTTGGAAATCATAAAAAAGTAATAGAAAATATGCAAATAATTAGAATAAAAATCATAGAAATTAAAGCCAAGATATGTATATCTTCAATTTGAAAGTAATTTTTGATAAATAATTAGGGGTTAATAAATCACAGTGCTTTGAAAAGGCGAAGGATCCCCCCTCTACCCTACACCCAATGGTAATGAAATGAACATATAATTGAAGAAAAAAAGCATTGTATACAAAAAAAATAGTGTTATAAAAAAGGAAATTAAAGCAAAAATTTAAAATTTCAGAGCTATAAACATTATAAATATTCCCTATTGTACCAAATTGTTTTAAGTAAAACTATTCACTATAAGTAGACTTCTTTAAACACTGGTTTGTATAGACGGATCAGCCTCTAGTAATGTAAACTTGACGAAATAGCGAAGATGATATAAGAGATACGCGAATTTTTATTTGTTTCTTAATTTGTTCTTTTATCAAAACATGAAAGCAAATGCTTTTTTCATCAATTATAATTAACCATTTAGGCATTGAACAATGCCAATTGAAAAAAATTTCATTGGCATTGATCAATTGTAATGCCAAAAAATTTCATTGGTATTGGTCAATTGTAATGCCAATGAAATCATTAATTAATTGGTCCATTCAATGAACTAGTACCAAGTATGACCAATACGATGAAAAAATTACTTCCTTTTGTAGCGTTTAAGCAGCATTTCCGACATGCAAAATAGCCTTTCAAGGTCTCTCGGCTTCAATTTATATGGGACCCAATTTCCTTGCTTTTGAATGAATCCCAATACTTTTAAGCGTAGGGAAATGGCTTGTTGTGTGACTCCCAATGATAATGCAAGTTCTTCTTGCGTTTGACAATAAACTTCGTGGAGTAATGCTTCCAATTCCTCATTCGGCGAAAACCATCGTTCGAAAGTTTTCTGAGTTGGTGCATGTTGATCATAAGCTTCTACCAACAATCGATAACTTTCAGCAGCCGTTTTCTTCAAATGGGTTATCAGACTTCCCCGCAAAACATGTTTTTTATAAAAAATGTGTGTTTACACTTTGGCGTCTATCGAATACTGAATTATAATGGCAGATGTTTACCCACCAAAATACCATATTTGTCATTATTCACACAAACCATATGTGACAGTTATGCCATATGTTGTCCAAATCGACATTATTTCCTTGTATACCCAATAACATGATCCATCTAGGGTTAATTTTCTCACTTTTCACAAAAAAAAGACCCACTCGGAAATTAACATAATAACATTTATCAGATTTTTATTAAATTGGAAAATGCCATAGAGGGTACAAGACTAAAGAACAAGCGCAATTCTCTGTAGTCCCAATCTTATTTTTAAGGGTTAAAAAGGTGGGGGCATATTACTATCGATTTTAGTTTTGTAATCGTATTAGATTCTAATTAAAAGCTTTGTTTTTATGCATTTATTGTTTTCTATTCGGAAAGACATTATTCTGTAAATTTACAAGAGGGTATTTTTTTTTGCCGAAAAGTGAAAACTTTAACCCTATATGGATCAAAATAATAATTTTTATCAAGTAGAAAAAAATTTTTTTTTATTGATTTTTTGATTTGAAAATTATGAAAGGTGTTATTCTGTAAATTTCCCTTTAGGCAAAAGTATAAAAATTAACCCCATATGGATCATATTACATAAAATAATTCTTTTTATCCAGTTGAGATTTTTTTGTATCAATTTAATGGCTTAAAAATCTCGTAGTCATAATTAAAATTAAGTTTCATGGGTCTTTTCTGACCCCAGGCCACCAAGGGTTAAAGATTTCTTAAACAAATTTAAAAATAATTACAGTCTAACCAAATTTATGTGATAGTTTTTCGAAAACTATGTAAAATTTGATGAAAACATTTAGGTTGTTCATAAGGGGTGTGCTATCTGTTGTATCGTTGTATCGTCCTAACAAAAAACAGAGTTGTTAAAATTTTTATTTGTGTTTAACAACGATTTTCTATTCAGTTTTCTATCGGTTAGCACACTCAAACATAGGACACTAAACATACGTAAAAATGTTGTATCGTGCTATTCTCAAATGTTGTATTTTTTCAATTTAATTTTTAACAACTCTGTTTTTTGTTAGGACGATACAACGATACAACAAATAGTACACCCCTTGTGAAAACCCTTATTAAATTTTTTTTAAATTTTTACAAAATAAGCAATTTTTGTAAAATATCCTGGAAAGCAGTGGCTCCAAACACAAACTCGAATTATCATTTTTCCAATTTATTTTTTTCTTTAATATCAACTATTATTTGGTACAAATAGCAATCGACATCTCCAAATTAGGCATTTTAAAAAATCTTTAAAAATAATTTTAAAAAAAAACAGGTTTTTGCATTTTTATCAAATTCGTGGGTTATTTTGGATTCCAGGCTAAAGTGGGTTAATGATATCCGATGAAGTCAAAATTCCATATATGAATCCTTTTGGCTATATTAAATGAAATAAAAAATAATTTTTTTTCGAAATTTCGAATTTTGGGAATTTTTAATAATAATACAGTTTTTTTTACAAAATGGGCCATTTTCGTCCAACTTTCGGCACGGGTTAACGTTTTCAAAAAAATAAAAATCGATTTCTTCCATTTGGGACTATTTTCAATAAAACTGGGGGGTGTAATGAACGAAAATCGACAAATCGTTATTTTAAGGGACATCCTAGGGTACATATTCTTAAACTTTCTCTCGGAATACGAGTATATATCATATATTCACTTTTGTCGGTAGGTGTAACATAACATACATGATCTAGTGAACTATTTATTTGCAATTCATTAAAACATATAATACTCCTCTAATATATTGCCATAAATTGTCACATATTTTTTTCAATTGCGGTTATTCCTAGTTGCTGAAATTAACATTTTGCTTAAAACAAACAAACAAATACCAATTTTTTTTTCTCTTTATCTGTAATAAAAATCTTAAAATATTCTATTGTTATTTTATTCTATCCAACAAACATTTTCCTTTTGCATTTAATTGAAGAAACAAAAAACACATACATTACATAAACATTACATTGCATTGGAATTAATTCTTATTCAATTTCCCACTCATTACTCTTCAACTTGTAAAAATAATTTCAGTTATTGTCAATGAACTTGTCACCCAAGTATCTACCTACCTACGATCTTCCTCATGAGACGACTATTTTTAAATTCAACATCAACGATAACAACATCACAAATCTATCTCTTAAAGTTGTTGCTATTTTTATTTTTATTTTTTCTTTCCACAAACCGCGAAACTTTGAAAGACAACTGTAATTTTGACAGTTTTATAATAATATGTATGTAGGTACCCGTATGTTGCCAAGAGGTACGATGATGTGAGTATTACAAGTACTTTGGCATCAACTTAAACTTGTCTCATATAAAGTGGTAAATAAGTGGTATGTAATGTATATTTACAACTATGTATGTATTATTTATAATATTTTATTATTAGTTTTTTCATATTTCTATGTAATTTTCGCAAATTGTTCACCTTTTCTGAACATTTGTTTTGAATTAATTATTTTTCCTTCGTTAAAGTTGCATCATAAATCGATTGGAATATTGTAGAACTGCAAATAAATATTCATTATAACTAGAAGTAATTATATTCTTATTATTATGCATTGTATTGTGGCTTCTTACTATGTATGAGTTCTAATTTTTTTTGTGTTATTATGATGCTTAACAACATATTTGTGGCAATGCAATTTAATATCAAAACAATATTATTAAATTGTTCAAAGTAATTACATGCTAAACAAATTGTAAAATATTATTCATATAGCGATGGATTTATTAAGGTTGTTCACAAGGAGTGTGCTATCTGCTGTATCGTTGTATCGTCCTAACAAAAAACTGAGTTGTTAGAATTTAAATTGAAAAAATACAACATTTGAGAATAGCACGATACAACATTTTTATATATGTTTGAGTGTGCTAACAGATAGAAAACCCAATAGAAAATCGTTGTTAAAGCATGGATGGCAACCGAAACGATGCGGTTATCGGTAAGGGTAACGCTATTTCAGATTATTTCGGTAACGGTATTTTAAGGGTATCGATATTTCATTTATTTCGGTATCGATATTTTAAGGATAACGGTATTTTAGTTATTTCGGTAACGGTGTTTTAAGGATAACGGTATTTCGGTTATTTCGGTAACGATATTTTAGAGGTAACGGTAGTCAGTTGAAAGGGTTTTCAATCGATAACGGTATTTTAGCGGTATTGTTTTATATCGTAGTTATTGTCAAAATTTATTTGCATAAAATAGCGGTCAAAGCGCGGTACACTGTTGGCGTGCCTTAAAGTATATTTAGTTCCAGTTTATATAGAAGTATACCTGGCAATTCAAGTAAACTCACAAATTCAGTTGGAAAGTTTATTGAATCAGTTTCTTCCACCATTTTATCAACAGTTTTAAATATCGGAATATATAAATTGCATTAATTTTCTAGAGTATGTTTCAATGCTAAGTTTCAGATTTCTGGCTTAGAATGTTCCCAGCGAAATTGTCGGATGCAAAGAACCTGTTGTAGAACAAAATGTACTTGCATGCAACCTGTTCTACTTTATGTTCCATCATCGGTGATTTTTGTTTGAGTTTGTCCCAAAAGCAACAGGTTCTTTTCCTCCAAACTAGAACAGGTTGCTTTGGAACCGGTTCTAGAACCAGTTATAGAACTGGTTCTGCGATAGTGAAGAGTTACATTTTGACTCCCAGGAATCAGTTCTAGAACATGTTCCATGGAACCGGTGGTAAAAAGACCTGTTCTAGAACCGATTTAGAGGTAACCAGTTCAAAAAAATTTTGCTGGGTTTGCACAAATAATTAAAGGGTGTTCCTCACCCCATTTTGCTGCTCCCCGTGACAATTCCTAAATATATATAATCCTGCCTCAGTGATTCTAGTACAAGTGGAGGGAGGCACATTTAATATGTCAAGTACCAAACTCCAGCTGTTTGATTCATTGAAATTCCATTCCATTTCGTTCCAGTTGTCTAATATTTCAATTCCACCCGTTCCCCATTGCATTCAATTTCGTTTCCCGATGTTAGTATTCCAATTCCACTCGTTCTCCATTTCATTCCATTTCGTTACCACTGCCTTGTGTTTTAATATCAGTCATTCCTCTTTCCATTCCATTTCTTTGCCCTTTCTCAGTTTCATTTTAACTTTAGTGTTTCAATTCTACTCGTTCCCAATTCCATGCCATGCTCCCCGTTCCGTTATATTTCGTTCCACATTCCATTTGTCTTATCTATTGTTTCAATCCCACTCGTTCCCAGATCAATTCCATTTCGTTCAACATTCCATCGCATTTCGTTCCTATTGTCTAGTGTTTCAACTCCACTCGTTCAACCTTCAATTCCATTTTCTTTCCCAATTTCTCAATTCCACTCGTTCTGCGTTTCATTTCATTGTTTTTGTGTTTCAATATCAATCGTTCCTCTCTCCATTCTATTTCTTTGCACTTGCTTCGTTCCATTCAGTTTTTTAATTTTAGTGTTTCAATTCTACTTTCCATACCGTTCGCCCCCCTATTCCATACCGTTCGCTCCCCGTTCCATTCTATTTCATTCCACATTCCATTTCCATTGTCTAGAGTTTCAGTTCCACTCATTTTGACGTGAAAATTTTTTTTTTTCACTTAATGAAAATTAACTATAGATTTAAAATAATTTACCAACCCACTAACTGTAAAACTAATTACTTATAGTCTATTTTTACAAGGATATTGAAAATGGGATATAAAAAAATAAAAGCAAAAGTTGGGCATGTTCGGACATGGTTTTAGAAAAACAGCAAAATTTGGGCATGTTCGGACATCGTTTTAACAGTTTTCAATTAGTTTTTTTTTTCTTAATTATAAGAAATAAATTGCAAAAAATCTTAAAATTAGATAGTTTGTGACTCCGCTTTCAAAGCCTTTAACATGGGAATGGGTTGCAAAAAATACTATGAAAGGACAATAGAGAAAGAATAATACAAACAAAATGCGAAGAATAAAGGAACAAAATACTCTTTGCAAAAAGGAGTACTCCAACAATGTGAATCCAGCATTAACATCTCTACATATTAAATTTTGAATCTCGATTTAAAATACAAAAGAACTTTTACATTTGTATTTTTTGTTAATTTATAATAAAAAAAATTTTAATTTTTTTTCCTACTATAAGGGTCAAAAAAGTGCTATTTTTTAAGCTGGTTGGTACTATTTTGAAAATCGCATTTATCATCCCTGGTCTAAAAATAACTGCCAAACAAATCTTAAGTACATGGCTTTTTGTAAGATCCTAAAGCTGCCTACACACGAAGGAACATTCGTCAAAAAAATCCCGTTTTTTACGAATGTTCCTTTATGTGACTTAATGTACCGTGTTTACATTCGTGTTATCAAAATTGTTTGATATTTTTTATTTCCAAACTCAAAGATTTATCGTGTGTGTCGATGTCACTGTTTTCGCTGTGTTAGTTCATTGAGAGCAGTCATGCTGTGAGGCGCTTTTTTTAATTACGCATTAAAGAAAATAAAAATGATGACAATTATAAATAATAAAACTATAGAAAAAGCCAGAAACTGGATTAAGTTTGATTTGCAAATTTAATGTGTTTATAACTTTTGAAAAAAAATTTTATTCTTCTTCTTAATTTCAAACCTACTAAATTAGAAAACTGGATTAATTTTATAAATGAATATATTTGCGAGAATTATGGGACATAAAATGTGATAACTAAAAAAATAAAACTAAAAAAACTGCAGCATAATATGCTGCTGTTTTTTTTAGCGTAATATAAATGGTTTTTTATATAAGGAAAAATTAACAATTAACCAAGGTTGGCAACCGAAACGAATAACGGTATAGGTATCGGTATTGGTGTCGATTTTTTATTTGTTTCGGTATCGGTATCGGTAACGGTATTTTAATCATATCGGTATCGGTATAACCGATACCGAAACATTAATACCGGTATATACCGGTATTATTGAAAAAATTTACAAAAATATAAAAAAACGTTCTGAATTATAAAAAACTCAATTTTATTAAATTTTTATAAAGGATAACTATAGTTTATGGAAATGTTTTTATAATATGAACAAAAAACAATATTATTAAAAATTTCTAAGGGCTGGTATCTTATGTCCAATGCTTAGTTTACTTTAATCATTGATTTAGAAATCATTGATTAGCCCTTAAACTTACTTAAAATAATATCGGTAACTTATAAAAATTTAATCAATGATTTGTTAATTTTAGATATTTTCATTTGACAATACGAATAAGAAATAAAAGAAAATAAAAAAAGTTTGGAAACTCGCGAAATAAGAGTTTTTTATTGAATTTTTCGCATGATACGGGGTCATAAAATTATAAAATAGATGACCAAATTGTTGTTTTAAAAATCATCAATCGCCAAATGCCTCAAATAGGAAGTGTCTTTTTGCATGCTACATGCATATCTTAATTTTTTTCATTGGGTAAGTGTGTATAATTAAAAATTTGTGTTTAGTCCAGGAAGGTGTTATTAAGAAATATTTATGAAGGACAAGATGATTTTTGATGTTTTTGATACATTCAATACAAATTTTAAAGTCAGAATTTATTAGAAAACTAGATTCAAAGGAAAAGTAAAATAACTATGCCTCTATATTATTTGTTATTCGTTTAGGTAAATATATCTGGATCAAATTTAATATACCGTGACATCGCCCATAGCAGTAAATTTTTACAAACCGCGAAACTTGATTTTCTTGATTCTATTTTTAAGATATCTTCCAACAATTTTGTGTACAAAGCAAAAATTTTCTGAAGAGTCATGTCTGTGAAATTTTGTGTTAATTGAAAAAATTAGAATTTTCGAATTTTGTGGAAAATAAAAGATATAAATCCAAAAATATTCCTCGGAGAAAAAATATATGGCGTACTTAAAAATTGTATTGCAGGAAATATTTAAGTATGCCAATAACTGGTCTAAACAACTACCATAGAATCTTAGCAGTATGCATAAATCTTAACCTCTGTTAACTGACTCTGTCCGACATTTCAACAATTTTTAATAGAATGTGGTAGATTAAGTTTTATGGTTAAATTTTATTAAATAGAAAAATTTAATAAAAAAAACTATACTCATTAACTGCAATTTAAGGTCTTGCAGGAGCACGTGAAGTATGTCTTATATCTTTATATATCTCATATTTTTCCGGAAAATTCGAAAATTTAAATTATTTGTAATTAAAAACGGCAGAATTAAAAAATTATTGTGAGACACCTTAAACACATTTTTTTGTCAAATTTTCCTTCCACGAATCATGGTTTATTTGTGCTAAATAAAGATCAAAATTATGACCGATTTTAACAAACTATTCGTACAGAATCCAATATTACGTCATATTATTAAAATTTCCCCCAAATATTTTCTTAATTCCAATTGGTATTTTTAGAGAAGATATATGTGCAAGTTACTAAAGATGTTCATTATTTAGATGGCACATAAAGATGTTGTACGGTGTTTATTTACAAATTAATTGGTCTACGTAAAACTTTTTAAAAAGTTACCAACTTTAGAAAAAAAATGTTAATACTAACATGATTTGTAAGGTGGAAAATCTATGTTTAAGGTCTTAATCACAGAAATTTCTGTAATTAAATTTAAGCAATGTTTAAAGTAAAATCAGAGATTAAAATTTGATGAGTTACTGTAATTAAGTGCTAAACAATAATTTTCTTCTTAATCATTGTTTAATATCACATAAGATACCAGGCCTAAGTGTTTTATTTTTTAAACACAAACATTTTTTTAAATCTATTAGGAACAAAAGTTGATTCACCACAAATATTTTATATTTGTATTGAGATCATATAATAAAATAAAAAAAAAATAAGATTATAAAATTAATAAAAGGATTCTCTAAAAGAAACTGTAAATTGAATTAAAGGTTTAAGAAACCAGTTTATATATTAAATTTTATTTACAAATTTGTAAATTTGTGGCCCTTTGTTCCTTATGGAACCATGGGACATAATATATATATATAAATTTGTCACAAGTTAGAGAATATTTATGAAGTTAAATAAATTAAAAACAATGTTGCCAATGCAAACTAAAGGCTGATAACCGCACTTTGAATTTGTAACACGATTTTCTATTAACATGAATAAAAAAGTTTAATTGTTTAACAATTTTGGAAATTTTATATTAAAAAAATTAGTATTTTTGCTAAAAACGTGAAAAAAAACAATTTTTTTAAAACCGATTCCATACCGGTACGACACCGGTATTAAGGGAAAAGGTTTTTGAATACCGGTATTTTTTGAAATCAAGAATTTCGGTATTGGTATCGGTATCGGTTGTCAATTTGAAAGGGTTTTGAAACGGATAACGGTATTATAACGGTATCGGTTGCCAACCTTGCAATTAACAAATTAATTTCATTTTTTTCCGCGCATATTTCATTTGATCAGTTCCACAAACAAACAGAAGTTATGTTTCGTTTGAGATTTTGTTATTGTGTGGCATCGTCTGTATAAAAAATTTAAAAAAAATAGAAACAATTGTTCTGTGACAAATGTTCCTCGTGTGTAGGCAGCTTAATACTCAAGTCCATAATGTAAACTAGTCTTAACGTGGTACCGTTCTAAAATAGCATGATTTGTAAAGTTTAATCCTTAGAAAATGATGAAATTTACGATAAATGATAATTTACTACTTAAAACATTACAAAAAGTGAATTCCATCATTACCTTTGGTCGGCGATAATTCTATTTCTTGTTACCTAATTAAAAAAATTATATTTTACATAAATAATTTTTATTCAAATTCCAAGAGGACTTTAATATTTCAATGGCGGTCTGCGATCTCTTAACGGAACTTTTTTAAAGATCATTTTTGGCAGGCCATATTTGTTTCCATATTGTCATATTTTTAGAATTATGGAGCTCGTGAATTTGTTTATAGGGACAATATAATCAACTCTTTGACTTTCGAGAACTGACGTAGAAGTTGTCCATATTTTTTATAGGGAGAGCGGAACTCCAAACAATATGATAACTGTATAATGGAAAATGGATATTGACACGTCTCTATAGTCAGCTCTATAGACAGTTATATAAAGACTATTACGAGAACAGCTAGAATATTATAAGAGAACGGACAAAATCGGCATAAAAGGTAATGTCAAATGGCAATCAAATAAAATCATAAATTTTTAAATAAAAAAAAAAAAAAACAAAGCTCCAAAATTACAAAGCAATACAAAAAGTTTTATTTTGTTAAAAAAAAAAAATAAAAAATAAGACAAACGTTTTATAGAACAAGCTCACATATACATAAGAGACATTTGAAAGGCATACATCAGAGATATGAAATTATCATAAAAACATAACGTAGGCATACAAAAGTACTCCATCAATTGTATGTATAAGTATAAATTGATTTAAATTGAATACACTTTTAAAAAGCACTCCAAATAAAAGAGGAGCGCTTATTTGTAAAGACCAAAATGAACAATGAACTAAAAAAAATTAACAAAGAAAGACCTCTTTAAACAAGTACATTGTATTCAAGACTTCTCTTACTGGTCAAAATTCGTAATTAAAACACTTGGTATAATGGCAGCCAAGAAAACCAAAACTTAACTCAAGCTAACGACAAAGATGATTGTTTGCATACAAATATGCGTGGAACCTTATCATGACCCAACATGATGTGAGGATTAATCTGCAGAAGCAGCTAGAGATAGAACTAAGAAAATACTTAAAAGTTTTCTTTTTGTTTTTTTTCTTTTAACAATAAAAACAATACCTACAAAAACCAATTGCATTTTAAATGAGTTTTTTTCTAGATAAATACAAAAACAACTTTAGCACAATAACATCGTTTAAACATTTACATGAATATGTACACGAACAATTCTCTTTATCCACTACAATGAGGGTTTCTTTAATGTTTTGTTTGCTGGGAATAAAATAAATACAAAAAGTATTATGATGGTTAAATATGTAAGAAAAAAAGGTTAAAAGCTTTATATGAACACGTTATAACAATTGTTAAAAAAAAAAGTAGTGGAAGATGTAGAAAACAAGTAGAAGGTTAGAAGGCTAGCTAAGAATTTATTTAACAAATTTTTATATAAATTTTTTTGACATGACTTCAATACGAAGAAAATACTTAAGACTGTCTATAAAGATGGGAGTGAATAAAATATGATGTGAAATATGAGATTCTATAAAACATAATTATATTTTCTTTATAAAAAAAAACAGCATTAAATGAATGATGAAAGTGTTAAAGTTATGATGATGCTCAATTGAAATGATAGTATACAAAAAAGTTTGTTGCTTAAGTCTTTTTTTTATATTATTAATAAGTAGGGCAAGGAATTTCATGCAAATGCTTGTTTTTTCTCGATAGTCTGAAACTAATATGGATTAAATATTTATCCGAATTATCAAATTTAGAACAAAATGCCATCGATTTGTAGTTGCATATTTTTGCATATTTTATCAAAATTGCATATTTTTGCATATATTGACTTGAAATGCATATTTCGTGACTTTTTAATGCATATTTTAAGCTTTTTAATGCATATTTGTGCATATTTTTCACTTTTTAATTTTGTTAAAAAAATGAAAAAATTTATAGATTTTCATATTTTGATAAAAAAAAATTGTTTTTGTTATTTAAAAAAACAGTTATCTTAAAAATCATGTTGACCCACATAAAAGCAATAAACTCGTTGTTTATGTGAAAAATAAATATACTTTTTATATTTTAAGATGCTTATAATTTTTGCAAAAATAAGTATTTTTAGTGCATATTTCATATGTTTTTAATGCATATTTTTCTTTTAGGCTCATATTTTCGTTTTTAAGTCCATGAAATTCCTTGCCCTATTAATAAGTTTTGTTAGGTCTGGTAATGATATAAAGTTTGTATTTGAATGTGTAAATTAATAATTTTTAATACAAAATTTTGTTTCATAAGCCTCCTATAACTTTATAAAGCACTTATGAATTTACACATAAATATTTTAAATTGATTTAAGTAATAAAAAAATTCATATTTGTAAACTCACCGGAACATAGTTTTTAAGATAATTTTGTGCCACGAAATAAGTTTTAATTTTATAGTCATTTTATAGTTTGATAAGAATTATTGATTCCACCAAAAATTGGGTTGATCTAATTCTCAGTTTGCTGTACATGGACCAGCTAAATTTTTACTTCCATGGATCAAAATTAATATAGGTCTAAACTAGGGTATTCAATTAATCGGCTTTTTATTTTAATCGATTAATCGTGCAAATAATTATTTGGGGTTTTTTCTTAACCGGTTAATCGAACAAAATTTTAAAATTAATCGATTAATTGAAAAAAATTTATGTAAAATAATATACATAAACTTGTTGTGGTTTTAATAATTTTATTTAAGAAAAAGAACAAAAATAAATTCAGTAACACTTCTGAAATTCACAAAAATAAAAAAATGTAATAATTGAGATCAGATTTTGTCATTATTTTTATTTTTTCTGTCCCCTCTTTCACATATTAAAATTTTATCCAAATCGGGGCGAACCACACCGCAATGAATTAAAGAGTTCGAGAAGAATATAAGACCCCGTACATTAATTTGTATCTCTTTCGTATGCATCAGAGAACTGCAAAATCACTATCATGCTACTGAACGCGTAGTTTGGATCAGTTTAAGTCGTCTGTCGAACATGTTTTATTCACATTTAATCACTCAAAAAAACTTACTATTGAATAAAATCACACTGCTGAATAAAATCACACTGTTGAATAAAATCACACTGATCGAACACGAACATGAATGAAATGAATGGTATGAAAACAACCAATTATTAAATCAAAGATGAAACAAAAAGCACATGGTTTGATTGATTTAAAATCAGCAACGAATATGTGTATTTGAGTATACTCGGCGCTTGAACGCAAACGAATGTTTATTCGGGTGTTGATTACGTATGATGGTTTTGCAATCAGTAGTTGCAGTTCTCTGGTGTGCATAAAAAACGTAAATGTAGAGAGGAATTCTGTTGAGAATTGATTTCCTCTCTACGTTTCCCTACCTCCATCCCTTTATTTTATTTTATTTTATTTTATTTTATTTTATTAATTCAGAGTGCTTTATTACACTGAGCAATAATTATAATTAATAATTTTAATAATCATTAATTACAATAATTATTAATGCTTTCGTATAAAATGCTTTCGTTCAGAAAGTCATTAAAAATATTTTAAAATTTATTATACGTAAATAGATACCACTACTTTTCTAGATAAGTCACAACAATAGAGTGGAAAATGACAAAGCAAACTGTGATAGTTTTATGTTGTTTTTCTTTTTTCTTTTGGATTTAAGATGTTTATTACCGCTCTTACTTGAAAACATGAAATTCTCATTGAATTGAAGCTAACAAATACTTCTAGAAATTCTAAAATATCGTGTTATAATTATTTTCTTAGGCCAGAATGAAATCCCAAGCCTACATCAAATTATTTATCACAATTTTTTAAAAAAGTTTTGAGATTTTAGCACATTTACTTTAATAAAAAATTTATATTTTTTAAACATTTTTGTAATTTTCTACCAATTTCGATTAATCGATTAATCGTATGAAATTATTCGAATTATTCGTTATTCGAAATTTGGACATTTTAAATTATTTTATTTTAAATCGAATAACGATTAATCGATTGAATACCCTAGTCTGAACACAGTAGGTCTTTTCTAAAGCAACACTCTAAAAATTTGAATCCCAGATCAGCTAAAAAAGTTCGAAGATAAAGAATTGGAGGCATTACTCGATGAAAATTGTTGTCAAACTCAAGAAGAACTTGCCAAATCATTGGGAGCCACTGTAGCAGTAATTTTAAAACGTTTTGTAAGGATTCATTCAAAAGCAAGGAAATTGGGTCCCACACAAGTTGAAGTCGAGAAACGTTGAAAAACAATTTTTTTTTATAACCGAATTGCTGCTTGATACCCATAAAACTAATTATTTTTTACATCGAATCATTAGCGACGATAAAAAATGTATCCATTACGACAACTCGAATGGCAAGAAATCGTATATGAAGCCCGGCCAACCAGCAAAATCAACGCCAAAGCCGAATATCTATGGGGCCAAGGTAATGCTCTGTATTTGGTGGGACGAGAAGGGTCCCATCTATTATGAGCTACTGAAATTGGGATAGACGATCACAGGGGGCCTGTACCGAAGACAACTGATTCGTTTGAAGCGAGCATTGGCCAAAAAACGCCCGGAATATGCGACCAAATATGAAGAAGCCGTAATATTGAATTTTGACAACGCTCAGCCACATGTTGCAAGACCAGTTAAGAGCTATTTAGAAAATAGTGTTTGTAAAGTTTTGCCTCACCAGCCTTATAGTCCATACCTTGCCCCGTCTGACTACGATTTCTTTCGATCGATGCAGAATGCTCTTAATGGAATACATGCAATGGCACATACCTTCAATAGATAATTTTTGACAATTTGTTAAATAAGTTTTGGGATTTTAGTACATTTAATTCCTTTAATGGAATACGCTTTACTTCAGAACAGGTTATCAGAGATTGGCTTAATTCGTTCTTGGCCTCAAAAAATGAAGCCAAATACCAATACCAATAAGTAGAAAAAAGTTTGAATTACATACTGTAAAAATTTAACTGTAGTCCTGCTTTTGGGTAGCCAATTAGTAATATAATAAAAGCTTTACATTTGAAAACATGTACATTTCTATTAATGAGTCTGATAACTTCTGTATAGTGGACAGCGAAAAAAATTGAAATTAAAAATATTATAAATTTAAACGAAAGTCCTATTTTTTAACGACTTAAAGTTAACAATTTGCATTCCTTTTTCAACGACCGAATGGATTCTTCTATATTTTCGATGTTGGCTGCAATGAACTTCGGAGAAGTGATGAAAAAAGCTTCAACTATTTGCAAATCACAAATAAAGTAATTTGTTTAAAAAGCTCGGAGATACTTAGCGTTTTTTTAATCACCTGGATTTAGAATTTTTCATACAAAAATGTGATTTATTAAATCCAAAGAAAAAAAAAACTACACCTCACCAAATACATATTTTCCATCTTGGACATGGAGAAATAGCTCAAATTGAAATGGCAATTTTTCACTCTACTGTAAGTAATTTAATTAAATCCAATTAGTGAATATTAAATATTGCAATGGAATTTTTCAGTTGTGTAAAAATATAAATTGAAGTGATAAAACTGAAAAAGCAGACTGTCTATCGCTGTTTTATATAAAATATAATTAAAACTTAAAAGTTAAAGTAAAATCCTTCATCATCAAATTCGGTATTAAAAATTAGGGTGAAAGAAGTGTCGGACAGAAAATTCTTTTTAAAATAGGGAGAATCTAACCCCATCTGTTGAGCACTTTTAGAACAACTTTTTGGATTTATTAAATCCAAGTGATTAGAAAATGCGGCTACTATTTGTACCTTTCATACATTAAAATTATATTTTAAATTTAATTTTTCAAACTCAGTCAACAATATTTTTAGTGCCATAAATTAATCATAAATTTTTACTTTTTTATTTCAACTATTTTATTTACGGATACATTTTCGCTCAGTCTTCAATTAAAATGGATTGTATTGAAGCAGTTAACATTAAAAGTGAGAACAATAATAAGATTTAAAAATAAGATGACAAAATATATATATAATGCCATTATTTTAGGAGATCAATTTGGTAGAATTCTAAAAGAACTGGAGAATGTTAAGCCACATAGAAGTGTTGAAATAGCTAATCACCAAAAAGCAACTGCAAGGCTTGCAGAAGAAATCATTGCATTAAAAACTGAAGTAAGAAACAAAAATCGACATGGTACTGGTGAAATAGTAATGCTACCTATACATCTACTGACATCGGTGGAAGCATTATCAGACTTTGACAACAATCTTTTATCTGATGATAAAATAGTGGTGCAATTGGTAAGTTAGCAAATAAAAGCTTTATAAGTAATTCAAATAATTTTTATTCCAAAAAACATTTTTGAAAAGAAATGCCGAGGAAGATATGCCGTCATTTATAAGATCAGCCTTAAAGAGAACATTAACTTTGGCAAAAAACTACACCTGGAAAGTAACAAAGGAGAAACCGAGTATTCAACCTCTTAACTTTATTTTTTGCTATTCACGATGGGGAGATCGATCACACGTGCGGCATACCGCATGGGTACGAGAAAGGTATGGCCTACTTATGACCGTCGCCGTACTAGGACTGTCATTGGGTTACCCCGTTTCCACCTGACCAACTTGCTGGCTGTGGTGACGCGACATGGAGTACATGTGAACAGATTGGGACTTTCCTATAATGACTTCTGGAGGAGCTATCACGATGAAGAAGAGGAGGAGACACCTTTCCATCTGCTGTGCCAGTGTCCGGCGGTCATGAACAGGAAGACTGTTCTATTTGGTCATCCGGTTCTGAATGACCTGACGGACCTGTCTGATGCTGGTATTTTCAGGATAAGTCTATTCATCAGGGGGTCTGACTGGTTTGGTTTGTACATTGATGTGGTCGCCTAACGGGGCTACAGGTATCACAACGGGAACACGAGCTGGCCTATATAGCGGCTGCCTCTGGGACTTAACCTAACCTACTGTTTTCCAATTCATGTGAAAAATCGATTAATTCAATAATACAGAAACATTATTTACATGCTAAAGACAAGGTTGAGAAACGCAACAAACGAAAGGAAAATACAACAATTTAAACGATTTTATATTTTTGTGTTGAACAAATGGCAGACCAACTTGTTTTTCATATTTATCTTTAATCTACTATAAAAACATTATTATTATTATTATTATTATAAAACCAATTATCATTATTATTAGTTAAGTATTGTTTTTCCAAACGCGTCGTATAGACCAAATACAATTAATATTGTAATTAATATATATTTTTATTAATTCTAATTTAATAGGTTTGAGGTTAAGAAGAAGGATAAACATTTTCTTCAAAAGTTATAAACACATTAAATTTGCAAATCAGACTAGATCCAGTTTCTGCCTTTTTTATGGACAGGCTTCATCAGTGATTTTCCATTAAATTGTATTATTGTTTATATTTTTATTGTCAGATTGTCTCTATATGAATACTTTCAGAAGTGATCAAACAGACATATACAAACATTCTACTTTAGATTTCATGTTTATCTTCTTATTCCCTCCGTGTCACCTTTTCGCAAATGTTAACTATTTTCTCATTAATTTAAATAATAGTTTATCAAAAATATTGTTAATTAGTTTTTTTTTATAATTTCCGCTAATGAATTAATGTTAATTAAAATTTTTTTAAAAATAAACTATACAAAAATATAAAAAAAAACTCTTAATATCTGGCGATATCTTTCTTTTATCGTGCAACTGATATTTTGGCAATATTGTAAGAATATCTTCTAGAGGAATTATATTCATATTGCTTGAAAGTATCGCTTTCGGATAACAGTAGCTCCCGACGGAAGAAATTTCCGCAATATGAAAATGATTATTGCCGACAATAAATGTTTTCTTCCAGGCGATATGATAGGGCAATCTTTTTCGTATTGCCATGCTTGCTGGGTTTTGTCAAACTCATCTAGGGCAAGTGAAAAAATGTTCATGCAGCAAACCTTATACATATAATTAAACTATGGTTTTAACTACAATTTTAACACACTTTTTTCTATTAGTGTATGTTTAACGCAATAATAGTTATATCGATTGTTAGCTCGATCACATTTAGCCGTATTGCATATCTCTCAAAAACAGGCGTATTTTGGAAATGAATTTATCGATGTGAGAATTTCGTCACAATTAGAATTAGCATTATTAAATAAATTTTTTAATTATGAATCTGTTTACAGCACTCAATTTCTGGCATATTACAAAACATTTTTCAACTACTGTTCCTTAATTTTAGAGAGCTTACAAGGTATTTGTATCATGTTTTTTACATCAAAGTTTTCGAGGAATGCTAGCTCTACATTTATAATCAAAGCTTATTGAAGACTATTTTTTCTTTCTTTAGTATTCCATGTACCGTTTTTTATAAGTCGAATCTTTTGCAAAAACAAAAAATGTTTATCTTACTCAATTTATTTTAATTGAAGTAAAACACATAAACTTGTTACAATTTCTATAAGATGAAATATAATACGAGTCAACCAACTACTTACAAAAAAAAAAAATAAATAAAAAATTGTGCCAAAACTTTAAAAAGTTTCACGCATACGAATACACACCAGGAAAAGCAACTAAAACAGTTTACAGGAAAACAGAAAAATATAAAAATCACACACAAATGCACTAAAAGTAAATCCCATTTAGGCGTCTATGGATTTAACTGCACAATCATCCATTAAATATATTTAACAAAATAAAAAAAAATAAATAAAAAAAAGTACAACAACTGAAGAAATGCATATCATGATGTTTTGGTTTTACTTTACATTTAATAGTGTCTAAATCAAGCAACAAGTAGGCTGGCCAACATACTGACTTGCACGGCTAAAATACATGAAACCTGACTTCGACAAAATAAAAAATAAATAAACTTCAAAATAAAGATTCTAAAGTTAACGATGTTAAATGGGTGATAGTAATGGTTACGCGCTTAAAAGTGAAATAAGCACAAACCTATACACTGACAAAGATAATAAGACTTACGAGCATAAATAAACGCAGAATACAACTATAGTGTGTACTTGCGTAGTAAACGAGGGTTAATTGATAAGTTAAACCATTGATTATTTATTTTGTTTGCACAAAGCACAAATATATGAAACAGCCTATTAATTTAATGCCAGAAAAAAAAAATTACGAATGAACATTAAAAGAGAAACAAAAAAATTTTAAAACTAACAAATAAAATGTTTTTATTCATTTTTTAATAAAATATGTTTAGAAAAAAAACTACACATCACCAAATACATATTTTCCATCTTGGACATGGAGAAATAGCTGAAATAGAAATGACAATTTTTCAATCTACTGTAAGTAATTTAATTAAGTCCAATTAGTAAATATTGCAATGGAATTTTTCAATTGTGTAAAAATATAAATTGAAGTGATAAAACTGAAAAAGCAGACTGTCTATCGCTGTTTTATATAAAATATAATTAAAACTTAAAAGTTAAAGTAAAATCCTATATCATCGAATTCGGTATTGAAAATTAGGGTGAAAGAAGTGTCGGACAGAAAATTCTTTTTAAAATAGGGAGAATCTAATCGCATCTGTTGAGCACTTTTAGAACTACTTTTTGGATTTAGAAAATCCAAGTGATTAGAAAAAGCGGCTATTGTCATAAATAAAATTATTTTGAATTTTTTTGTGTTTTGTTTTTTATTTTCTATTTTATTTCCCTGCAAACATTACAATACGAAAAAGTTTCGCAATCGTATTGCCTGGAAGAAAAACTTTATTGCGGCAATAATCATATTCTTATTGCGGAAGATCCCCCCTTCGGGAGTAAATGTCCACTCTATAGCGATACTCCCAATCAATACGAAAGCGATACTTCTGAATAATAAATCGGCGATATCGCTAATTTATCACCTGGAAGATAAAAAGGTCATATCGCTAAATTAACTCCTCGAAACAAACTAAACGATTTATAATTTTCATTATTAAATTTAACTCTGAAAAAGAATCTCTGCATACATAATCTATTGACAAGAACATTAATTATCTTGTTGTCAGCATAACCGGTTTTTTTCGCGCACTAAATCTTCATTTTTCAACGAATTTGTTCCCATATTTCTTATAATTGTATTTTGTACAAATTTTTTATTATTTTTTCCAACAGTTTCAAAAATTTTAAACGAATTGTGTTCATCTTCCAGATGATAAAAAGATGATATTGTCGCAATATTATCATAAAAAAATTATGACAAAAACACAATTTTTGATTTGATTTTTCCAAATATCTCCAAAATATCTTCCAAATGATGAAAGGAAGACAATTTTAAAATACTACTAGATTATTTTCATTCGAATTAAAAATAGAAGATATCGCTTTATTATCTTCTTGGAAGATATCTTCCAAATGTTTGCAGGGTTGTTTTTAAATAATACAAATTTAAAAAATTCTGTGTTTAATTTACGAAAAGATCGAAAAAGTGGCTAAATGCAAAATTGAGATGTGAATAGTTTTAAAAGGTGTTCCTCAAAAATATTTGTAATGAAATTCTACTATAAGTCTCTGAAGACATCAAAGTTTCAAATTAAGGTTCAATGCCAGAAATAAGTCAGACCTTAAGAGTTAATTTCGTGCTTATTCAGATTGGCGCTCAAAGTGCACCTATATGTACAACAGGGGACGTATATCCCCGTGAAAATTGATCCCCTCGGATTAAATAGGCCAGTAACCCGCGGCTTTTAGCACTAGAAATGGAATAAAATTAGTTCAAAGTTTATTTGCGCTATTACTCTTAAAGTACAGGTTTTACGGAGAAATACTAAATAAGCATATATACAGGCAATAATGTGGCTAGCATTTTTCTCATACGCATTTTTGACGTACCAATGACGCATCATGGCAATTTAAGTGGTTAAAATCAAAGTGATTTATATGGTTAAATACAAATTTTGAATTTAACCACTTAAATCCTCATGACGCGTCATTGATACATCAAAAGTGTGTATGAGAAAAATGCTAGCCACTTCATTGCCTGTATTTATGTCCATGTAGTATTTTTCTGTAAAACCTTTACTTTAAGAGTTATAGCGCAAAGAAGCTTTGAATTAATTTTAGTCCATTTTTAGGGCTAAAAGCCGCGAGTGACTGGCCTGTTTTAATCCGGGAAGACCAATTTTTGCGGGATATTATTTTTTACGCTAAATCTACTGGAAAATGCTGTCGTTATCGAAACAGCAATACGGGTACGTACCGGTTTTATAAATTATGTTAAAAACAAGTAGAAACTTAAAATATATTTCATTTTACGTGTTAAAAATACAGATTATAAACTTTAAGTTCAATGCTGGTAGGTTTAATAACTAAAATTAATATCGGAGATTTTCCAGGTCCCCTCCACAACAACACTCATAGTACGGAGAAAAAATGTGTTTGCCTCTTCTTGTATTAACAAAGGGGAAGGGTAAAAATAAAATTAATAGCCGTTTTTTCTAATCACTTAGATTTAATAAATCCAAAAAGTATTTCTAAAAGTGCTCAACAGATGGGGTTAGATTCTTCCTATTTTAAAAAAAATTTTCTGTCCGACACTTCTTTCACCCTAATTTTTAATACCGAATTCGATGATGAAGGATTTTACTTTAACTTTTAATTTATAATTATATTTTACATAAAAACAGCGATAAACAGTCTGCCTTTTCAGTTTTATCACTTCAATTTATATTTTTACACAATTGAAAAATTCCATTGCAATATTTAATATTCACTAATTGGATTTAATTAAATTACTTACTGTAGAGTGAAAAATTGCCATTTCTATTTGAGCTATTTCTCCATGTCCAAGATGAAAAATATGTATTTGGTAAGGTGTAGTTTTTTTTCTAAACATATTTCATAAAAAAAATTTAATAAAAACCTTTTATTTGTTAGTTTTTCATTTTTTCTCTTTTAATTTTCATTCGTATTTTTTTCTGACATTAAATTAATAGGCTGTTTCATATATTTGTGCTTTTATTGTGGATTTATTAAATCCAGCTTTTTTTTGTATTTAATAAATCCATTTTTTGTATGAAAAATTCTAAATCCAGGTGATTAAAAAACACGCTAAATATCCATAAATTTTTTTGTAAAAAAAAACTGAAGATTATTACAAAAAAATTCCATTTTTATATCACTTAATAAATACCGGTAATTACCCAGGTAGAAATTGCCGACGTTACCACAAAAATTATACTGGGAGAGCACTGTTTTTTACGGATTGCCGGTACTACTTAAAACGTGCTTTGCCAGTAGTGTTTTATGAAAATTAACGAGCTTTTTGAAATTTATTAAAATTAACAATTTTATAAATTTTACGTATTTTTACATATAAGACACAATTATTTATGTAAGAGAGACATCTCGATTCTTTTCTTGTGAAGTTTCGAATAATACATTAAAAATCTGTGATTTACACTAAGAGGACAGTAAAGTACTAGCAAACTATTAAATGTGTTATTAAATGTACTGGGATAATACCAAAGAAATAAAATCCCAAGCCTGCGCCAACGTTGGGAAATAACTACGGCCAAGTGTTTATTGGTGTTATCATTTCGACAACATGCCAGTAGAGTGAAAGTTGAAAATCCGACGCATTGCCAGTACATGTACTACCATCTACAATACCGGGCCGACATTGTGCCGGTTGTATTTTTCTACCTGGGTACCTATAAAAATAACGGTGTCGGTAACGATACCGGTATCTTGAAAATTGTTTAGAGGTATTGGTAAAGGTAACGGTATTCAATTTAAAACGGTATTTTAGCGATAACCGAAAAATTTTAAATAAATAAATCTTGGAAAAAAAAAATTATAACGATAACGGTAACCAACCTTGGTAACAAATGATTCCTTTGCCTTATTAAATGATTTCCGAATGTGTGGTTAAAGTTGCTCGAGTTGCTTTTCGATATAACCGTTTTTTTCTTACTCATTCGCCCACTAACGTATTTTTCTATCCTTCTCATTACAGTTACTGATACAAATAAACTACGTACAATTAAATAAGATTCAACTTTTAAGCCCTAAAACTGTGTATTCAATTTAAAAGCACACCAACAATAACAACAACAACAATAATAATAACAATAATAACAAACCAAAACTTTACGAAGAAAAAAAATTAACTTAAAAAAGAAGTCACCCAAAAATTTTTTGGTGGCTGCACCGTTATAATGCGTTTGCTTGGTTGATTTTTGGTTGGATTTTTTCGTTTTTTGGTCGTAACTGGGTAGACAATTTGAAAATGTAGAAGAAGAAGCTAACAACAACAGAAACAGTCCCAGTTAATAGCTTCAAGAAGTCTTGTTTTGGTCGTTGCCGTTGTGTTCGTAAACATTTGTTTGTATGAGTGTACACTAGGGTGGGTCGATTTAGTAATCGATATTGTTCCATCGATTTTTCGATAGCTTTTGGCATGAGGAAAAAAAAGTTCCACTACGACATATCAAAAAAATCATTTTTGAGGCGCCCAAATTTCAGTTTTTGGCAATTTTCTAATAAATGCTAGATTAGCGCCATCTTGCGGTAGCTTTTTGAAACAACTAATGAAGTTGTAAACAATACAACATTACAACATTACATTATATTACTTATGAAAATCGGATAAAAAATTTGGCAACTAGAGGTAAAAGTAAATAAGTAAAATTATTTTCTGCTTGATGATGAATTGACGATAATGATGATGATGATGATGTTGATGAAAACAAGCAGAAAATAATTTTACTTATATACTTTTACCTCTAGTTGCCACATTTTTTATCCGATTTTCATAACTAATATCTTTCTGGAAAGGTTGTAATGTTGTACTGTTTACGACTTCATTAGTTGTTTCAAAAATCCACCGCAAGATGGCGCTAATCTAGCATTTATTAGAAATTGTAAAAAAATTTAAATTTGGACGCCTCGAAAATGATTTTTTTGATATGTTGTAGCGGAACTTTTTTTTTCTCATGCCAAAAGCTATCGTAAAATCAATGGCACACTGTCAAAAAATGTTTGTCCATACAAATCGGCCCACTCTAGTGTACACGTTGTTGTTGATTTTAATGTTGTTGTTTTGCTTGATAAAGAGCCCGAGCTTTACCTTGGCTTGCTGGGACGCAGCATAAAATTGCGTTCACATACCGTTACTTCTTTGCTGGTGTCTATAAAATTTTTACGCTGTAATAGCCTCACTAAATCAGTGAATAGTGTGTGTGGTTGTAGTTTTTGTTGTATTTTTAATTTTTTTGGTTTTTTCTTCTTCTTTTTGTTGTATGATTATTTGTTTTTTTTTACATCCACCACACTTGGCTGATTTTGAAAAAATTCTTTTTTTCGTTGTATTTTTTTCT
This sequence comes from Leucophora obtusa, assembly GCA_949987735.1. Lineage (NCBI taxonomy): Eukaryota > Metazoa > Arthropoda > Insecta > Diptera > Anthomyiidae > Leucophora > Leucophora obtusa. Next base: position 294,457,438 of record OX465295.1, on the reverse strand, counting down.
GGCTTGCGGTTATATTTACTTTAATTTAGTTTTTTTGCTTTTCTTTGAAATTTACAACATAAAAAATCAGGAATAATTTTAAAAACTACAAGTCAAAAATTAAAGGTAATTGTTAGTTAAACTTAAGTTAATTTAGAAATGTTGTTTTAAAAACAACAAAAAAAAAATGCTTTCAATGAAATTTTAGCAATAAAAATATTCGGTTAATCATTTATTTGAATGAAAGCCACGGTTCATAATAGGGTGATCGAGCCGGTTTTTAAAAACCCGGTTAAAACCGGTTGTTTTGAAATGTTAATTTTTCGAGTATCGAATAACCCGATTTTTTGTCATCTAATACCTGCGTTTCTAAAACATGTCCTAAAAATTAAATTAATTTTTCTAGGAAACAAGTTTATGCAGCGTAGGATTATGACTCATTTTTAAAAAAAATTTTACCTATCACCAGGTGATAGGCAATACTAAATTAATAATAAAAATCGTGTTTGCAGGTCATTTCGGCAAAAAAAATATTCCGCACCAAATGCAATTTATAAAACTAATTTTTGCTCGGGGATTTTGTTTAATTTACATAACGAATTATTACAAAAATTATTGTGAATGACAAAAAATGTATCCAAAAGTCCCTCCAAAAAGGTTTCCTAATTTTTACCGTCAATAGCTTTTAATAAGCATCGTTTGAGTCTCATTTGTTTAAAACTTCGGAGAACTATTTTAATTTAACAAAAACCATATAGACCAAATTTCAACCCTCTTGGTGCGGGAACTTTTTTGACGGCAGCGAAAAAGTAAAATTGCGTTTCTTAATATTTTTTTATGGCCTTTTTGGCTAGAGCATGTAAAATTTTATATTTGCAAAAAAAAATCAAAAAATCAGAACCCTAATGCAGAGCCTTCCCTTTCGACTCATAAACCACTCAGAAAAAAGACTTTTTCCATTGGCACAAAAATAAATCTAACAACTGTTCTAAGATTCAACAATTCGCGCAATTACAGTGTTGCCATATTTGAAGCCCTTCATTTTTCACCACCTTCTACTTCTTCTCTATCCCCTTTCCAAAGAAAGAGGATAGCAGCCTTCATTAATTATCGGAAAATAAAAATACAAAGTGATTCTTAATTCCAAGAAATTCTAAAGTCCTTATCGTGACCCATTTTTTTTTTATTTTTTTTAACAAAGTTCCCACACAAATTTAAAAATTCCGAAAAAGGCAAGAAAAAACACCTTTGATCTAGAATATAAAACTTATATGACTAAAATTCAAAAAAAAGACCCACGATAAGGACTAGAGTTTTTTGTTGCCTATGAAAGAAAAAACCCGGTTCGAAATCGTGTAAACCGCCTTGGTTGTACAGTAGCCGATTTTGAACTCAGGGTTGTGGGAAAACGCGTTTAAAGTTCGAAATTAATTTTACGCTAAGAAAACAGCAAAATTAAAGTAGGCTTGTGTCGTTCGTGAACGTGAAAGACCTGGTTCAGTGCTAATCGCTCTTTCATTTCTATCCTTCGAGGATAATTTTATTTCTTTTTAAGTAATTAAAAAACATTTTTTATACTATACTAAACAGTGTTCTTTTTTCTTTCTTAATATTTCTAGTTTCTTTGCTATTGTTATCTAAAATCTTTGTTAACAAGAAGACGAGCAATATGAATAGGTAGCTAACAAAATCGCCAAACGAACGATCGGAAAAATTGTCTTATCAACAATTGAACGAAATTGTCAAAGAACGATTCAACTAGAAGAGCAAACTGGTTCTGTACAACAAATTGAACTAGAAAGAGCGGTCATCAAAACAGACTAGGATGTCCAATAGACCGTACCTCAAAAAAAAGTTCGCCGTACACCCTCTAAAATGAAGTATTTTTGGAAGGCGATTTCAAAAAAAAAATTTTTTTTTTTTGCGGAACATAGGGGTCTTTTTTAATTTTTTGTTATAGCTTTGGCATTTAAAATCGGATTTTAAAGTGTGATATATCGATTTTTTTGCCTCGAGGAGACTAGAGTTTTGCTATATAGAAAAAATCCAATTAAAAAAAATTTAAAAAGGCGACCCCTACGTTGGGCAACCAATATATGAAAAAAATTTATAATGGGTTTAGCGAAAAACTTCCTTAGCAAAAATTTAATGATTTTTTGCGAGCTTTAATTTTCTGACATTAGGGTGGTACATTAGGGTGGTAGCAACTGATGGGTAACTACTAGAACGGGATACTTGAGCTCAAAATGCCCTTAGAGCAAAACACTGGTCTCCTTGAGAGAAAAACATCGATGTATCATACTTTAAGATCCGACTGTAAATGCCAAAGATATAACGAAAAATGTAAAATGGCGACCCCTACGTTCGGGAAAAAAAAATAAAAAAAAATTTTTTTGAAACCTCCTTGCAAAAATACTTCGTATTGGAGGATGTACGGCGCACTTTTTTTTTTTTGCCTGTAAGATGGTACGCTCTAATGTCCAAGTCTAATCTTAAGTATTGTAGTTTTCGGCTAAATAACAATTTTTTATTACAGCAAATTATATTATATCGATAGAAAATGTAAATAGCAACCTTTTGTTGACTTAAAACGTTTTTTGTATAACAAAAGATTTTAGAGCTAGAAGGACGTGTAGTCAAAATTTGGCAAATTTTAAAAAATTAACTTTTTTAACAGAAAAATATTATTTAGAAAATCGTCAAAAAATATATTTACGCTCAGACATATATTATTGATAATAACAAAGTTAGCTTAGAGCCTCTACTTGTAAAATGACTATTATTTTTTCTCCATGACCAAAGAATACCGTCAGCACACGTTTTCCGAATATCTCTCTAGCTCAAAAACCAGCCAATAAATTTCCTGGAAATAAAGCAAATCCGACATGCTCAAAGTTGGTACTAAGCAGAGCAAATTTATTCATGTTTAGTGTCAATTTCGCTTAATTTAGCAATTTTCAATATTGAATCAAAAATTTTCGGAATATAATTTTATTTTACTTATAATTTTATCTATAGCAGAGGCCGAATCTTTTTGAGCATTAGATGTCTTTCTTCATCTTCAACCTTTATTTTGCTCTATTGCCTTAATAAAGCGTTAAGTCAAAACTTTAACATTCTTGCAATAACACTATGCGACAGTCAAAATCGGGATGGGATGAAACCAACGGGAAATGTTATATCGGTCAAAAACAAGTTATACGTGTCCCGGCGTTTCGCTGGGTCACCCCTAGGAATCGAGATATAATTTTTTTTTTGACATAACTCGAGAACCACTAGTCCGATTTTGCTCAAACAATTTTAAAAAAATTAAAAATTACAATTCCTTTAATCTGTTCATATAACGTTTTTCTATATACTCAACAGTTTTGCCGGTAAAAATAAATGTTTGTTACCGCTACCATAAAAATCAATAACATTTTGTTTATTACTTTTTTTTAATATTTTAGGCAAAAAATATTTTTTTCTTCATACATTTATTTTTACCGGCAAAACTGTTGAGTATATAGAAAAACGTTATATGCACAGATTAAAGGAATTGTAATTTTTAATTTTGAGCAAAATCGGACTAGTGGTTCTCGAGTTATGTAAAAAAAAAAGACCACCAAAGGTCAAATCGATATATCTCGATTCCTAGGGATGACCCAGCGAAACGCCGGGACACGTATAACTTCTTTTTTACCGATATAACTTTCCCGGTAGTTAGAACCCTTCCCGATCACTGACCCCTACCATTTGTCTCACAGTGTTATAAGTCTTTAATGATAATTATATAGTGTAAAAGGTATGGCTATCAGAAAAATTAGGATTAGAGAGTTAAATACCCTAATTTTCCTGAGAAACAAATATAGTCTAATATGTAACTTATACCTTTATATGTAATATACTTCTCCAGATAGCTCGAAAAGTTAAATTATTTGCATTTCTAAACGGCAACTAAAAGACAGTCTTTGTGTTCATTTATTTTGCACGAAAGGAAGATCCAAATTACTTATGACCGATTCTAAGAAATCATTCGCGCAGTAACCAATTTAATGTCATATTATTTTAATTTTCCCAATTAAAATTACTATTTTCGGAGAAGGTATGTCTTACCAGAAATATCACTAGAGATTTACATCATTTATATAAGATAATCAGATGTATTAAGATGTTTACTTTACAAATTGATTGGACTACATAATTTGTTTAAAAAGTTACCAACATTAGAAAAAATTTAAGGAACTAACATGAGTTTTCTGTAATTAAATTTAATCAGTGTTTAAGATTTGACTAATCAGAGACTAAGATTTGACGAGTTACTATAATTAAGACGTAAACAACGATCTTCTTTTTAATTATTGTTTAATATTACATAAGATACCAGGCCTATGAGGAATTAGATGTGCTAAAATCTCCAAACTTATTTAACAAATTGTGAAAAATAATCTGTTGGAGGCATGTCCCTATCCGGATTTCATTCTTCCCTAAAAAAATCATCATTATTAACAAATTTTTTTAGAAATTAAATTTATTAATTTACTATTAATTAGCTCTTCAATTGCATTTGCTTCTAAAGCTTTGAATTTTTGGTTTTCAAAATACTAATATAGAAAAATACTAATTTTTGTGAAAATGGCGGCCACACTTTAGTCATTATTATCAATTATCACCAGTAAAATTTTCAATTACAATAACAGTATGTGTCTTAAGTCTTTTGTTTGATAATTATTACATTTCGGATATAAAAACACGTTCTATTCTTTAATACTTCTTATTAGAAGTAGGTCTAGGTTTAAAATAATTATTAATGTTTATTCAAAATATTTAAAAAATATACCGCATGTACTCAAAAAAATATTTATGCAAAAGAAAAATTACCAAACAACGTGCAAGTAAATAAGTACAAGAAATAAGCTAAAAATGATGACTTTAATAAACTTTTATTGAGGATGAGAATCAAAGTAAGTAATTAAAATAACAATAATAATGATGAGTTTTTTTTTGTTGCTGTTATTGTATACATAAATCATCATCAAAGAAATGAAAAAAAAAGAAAAATACTAAAAAATAAATAAATAAAAAATTGGCAAGGTTTGGTCTAACTATGGTCTATGGATTCTTTACAAGATTTTTATTATTTTATTTATTTTTTTACACAATGGGTAACAATCATACAAAATACTATATAAGCTCTTGGGACTGAAATGTGCTAAATAAACAGATAAAAAAGAACAAATAAATAAACAGAGAAGAAAAAAATTTTAACAAATTTTAAACATAATTCCAACATTGAAGTGTGTTTGTGTGCTAAACAAAACACTAATAATATACAAATGCACAGATTTTCAAACAGAAAAAAAAAAGTTAACAATGAAGTATTGGTTAAATATAGACAAGCTTTCATTTTCGCAGCAATACCATTATAAACAACGAAACACATAGAAGAATCTATACTACACAAAAGAAACAACAACAACAACAAAAACTCACTATATAATATGATAAATAACAAAAGCAATAAAAACATACATATATTAAAAATAAAAATTAAACATAAAAATAAATTTAAAAAATAACAGCAATATGTACAACAACAATGCAATTAACCCTTATGTTTATTTTGCGAACTAACACCACTTGTTTATTTAATTAATTTGTACTTAATTTGTACCTGTTGTTTCTACAAGAATGTTGTTAAAAAAAAAATCTTTTTGTCGACAAAAAGCTTGAGTTGAGTATGACCGGAAAAAACCAAGATCACCTCTTTGGATTTAACGCGAAAAATATCGAGCCGACATTTACACAACCAATGGGATTCTACATATGGGCATTTCCACCGAAAGGTCCACCGAGACTAAAATATTAAACGTTCTTGAAAACACTTTGTTTTATCATATTTTCATAGGGAAGCAATCAAATTTAAATAACGTAAAAAGATTTCGCATTTATTCATAACCCATTTCGAGGTATTCGAATGCAAAGTCGAACAAGCGCATCTTTTCTTATTTGAATATTTCTATTGCACATTTTGTTTTGATAAAAGTTTTTAAACAGAGACGTTATGCATTGACTTTTGCTTTCTAAAATATTTCTAAAGGTACAAAGAGTCATAAAAGAATGCATAAAAAACAATGCGATTGAAAATAACTGTAAGTTTTTGATTTACATTGTCGCATATTTCGATGTCCCGTGCGACATTGAAAAACAACATTTGTTATCAGTGCGTCGAAAGTACACGCAGAAAGCTCATCAAATATTGATTACAAACAGAGATTTTTTATACAATTAAAATAAAAAAAACCTACCTGAAAAATAAGAAGAATTGTGATCTTAGTAGTTATACACAGTTGGTCACGTGCGACATCGTAAGTGTGAAAATTAAAAATTTGAAATTTTTTTTCTTATGTAAATGATTTATTTATATAAATACATACTTTTAAATTTTTTAAAATTGGCATGCACCATGGTCAAGAAGTAAAAGCAGCTAGCACTGCCTATTCTAAAAAAAAACTGTGTTTTATATTTTCATATAAATAAATACTTCCCAGCAAATGTTTTTTGAACTGGTTGCCTCTGAATCTGTTCCAGAACAGGTGTTTTTACCACCGGTTACGTGGAACAGGTTCTAGAACTGATTCCTGGGAGTCAAAATGGAAGGTTTCACTGTCTCGGAACCAGTTCTATAACTGGTTCTAGAACCGGTTCCAAAGTAAACTGTTCTAGTTTGGAGGAAAAGAACCTGTTGCTTTTGGCACAAACTTAAACAAAAATCACCGATGATAGAACATAAATTATAATAGGTTGCATGCACGTCTAAGTTGTTCTACAATGGGTTCTTTCCATCCGACAATTTTGCTGGGTTAATTCATACTACATATTTCTTTTAAGTTTGTTTTTGGTTATTATATTAAAATAAATACCTTGAATACTTCTGTCGATTTAAAAACATTTTTACTATGCTTGTTTATATATAATTTCGTAAAGAGAGCAACAGAAACAACATAAATCTCATGATGGAAAAAAATGTCCCGTGCGATATGTCACGTGCGACAGTGAAATTTAAATTAAATTAAAAAAATAATATGAATCGTTTTTGGGTAAAATTACAACCATTTGTAAAAGACATCAATGCACAACAATGTAAAATTAGTCACATTGAAATATTGCTTCAGGTTTTGCTGAAATCGGCATTTTAATTGTTAGCCCCGAAAACCACTTCTGTTTTTGTCCCGTGCGAATGCTTTGTTTTTTTACAATTATCTTGAAAACGAAAAATTGCTAAAAATCAACCTCAGCACCAATTGTAGGGCTAATAAAAAGATATAAGTATAGCCTATTGTCAAAATAAAAATCCGTTTTATTTTGACTTTTTTCACTTTAAAGGTGTACCACGGTCCCGTTCGACATGATGGAAATGCCGATATCTATTTTCAGCAAAATCTTATATCTAAGGGCACCAACAAAAATTCGCTTAGTAGAGTGGCAAAAGGTAAATGAGTAAAAATTTTACTTTTATGTGCTTATTGATCATTTTTTATTTTTTAACATAATTTCCATATATTTCAATAATACATTATTTGTTAATTCGGTAAATCCGCTTTTCAAAAATTAGGTCTGCAGATTTCCATTATCTCTTCATAGCCGCTGAAGACCAGAGTGCCTGGTTTTTTGAGTTTTCTCCCGGAGCGAGATGTAATAGCGGGTAAAAGTTGTGTACTCCCATAGACATTCTACATCTAAATTCTTCTTAACTCGGTTAAGCTCTTCTGTTAGAATTTTTGACTCAAAATTGAAAAATAATAGAAAAAAAGTATGCTTTTAAGAAAAATTGACACTAAGAATTTTTTTATAACGAGTTTATTTATAAGTATACAAATAAAAAATATTTACTTTCTAGGATAACGTTAACTCAGTTTAGCCCGAGGCAAAAAAAAACGGAATTTTTTCATAATCCTCAAAACTCGATATAAGTGTTTTACATTTTATCAAATAAAACAAAAAATTAATAACATCTCTTCTTGATTTTATTAAATACGTCTTTACAAATAAACGAAAAAAAACTGGAGGTATCCTTTCGTCCAGTTTACGTGTGCAAAGAGTTAATTTAAGCATTTTTTACAAATAATGTTTTTGACACTTTTTGAGCTAAACTAAATGTTTAAAAATACATTTTTAGAAAAAGCAATCAATATTATACGGAATATTGTTCTTTTTGACTACAGTAACTCAGAAATAAAATAACATCTTTTTCTGGCGTCGTTAATCTGGCAGGTGGCCAGAAATGTCCCTAAATTTAAGGTTTGAAATTAAAATTTTATGAAATTAATCACTTTAATCACTGTAATATATTTATTCAAAATCGTTAACCCTTGAGAAGCGAAGGTCTAAAAAGACCATCAAGCGATTTTTGCCCAAAGTCATTTGTTTTTTTTTAAATTTTTCCGGAGCGAAATGTAATACCCAGCAAAAGTTGTGCACCCACACAGACATTGCACAAGCAATATTTATTTTAAAGCGGTTGCGATCTTCTCTTAGAATTTTTGCCTCAAGATTTCCGATTTTCGTTCAAAAATGGACAAAATAAAAAACATTAAATAAATCATGCTTATGAGTTTAATTACTGCCAAATTTGTCCAAAGTCAAATAGGGTTAAAGCCATTTTTGAAAATTCGAAAATTCTAACAGAAAGACCTCAACAGATTTAAAAAAAATATTAGTTCGGAAACAATTTAACACTTTCACAACCAAACGCCCTATGTTCTTCGTGAACTTTTTATTTAAATATTATGTGTAATCTCTTTTTTACTACATAATTGAGATAAATAAAGGACATATATACAACCAAACTTGAACGGCTGTAGATTTCTTTTTGAGGACATGGACCTATGGCTGAGAATTATTTCTATGCTATTTTTGGCACTTTACTATGCCCCATATGGGAGCAAAATGGAACTTAAATTACACTATGCGACAGTCAAAATCGGGATGGGATGAAACCAACGGGAAATGTTATATCGGTCAAAAACAAGTTATACGTGTCCCGGCGTTTCGCTGGGTCACCCCTAGGAATCGAGATATATCTTTTTTTTGACATAACTCGAGAACCACTAGTCCGATTTTGCTCAAACAATTTTAAAAAAATTAAAAATTACAATTCCTTTAATCTGTTCATATAACGTTTTTCTATATACTCAACAGTTTTGCCGATAAAAATAAATGTTTGTTACCGCTACCATAAAAATCAATAACCTTTTGTTTATTACTTTTTTTTAATATTTTAGGCAAAAAATATTTTTTTCTTCATACATTTATTTTTACCGGCAAAACTGTTGAGTATATAGAAAAACGTTATATGAACAGATTAAAGGAATTGTAATTTTTAATTTTTTGTTATTTTTTAAATTGTTTGAGCAAAATCGGACTAGTGGTTCTCGAGTTATGTCAAAAAAAAAAGACCACCAAAGGTCAAATCGATATATCTCGATTCCTAGGGGTGACCCAGCGAAACGCCGGGATACGTATAACTTCTTTTTTACCGATATAACTTTCCCCGGTAGTTTGAACCCTTCCCGATCACTGACCCCTACCATTTGTCTGACAGTGTAATTGATAATTTAAATCAAGAAAATGTTGAAACCATGGTTCATTCCTCATAGAGCCCGGACCAGCCACCCAACGATTGTTATCTTTATACTTTTATGAAAAATAAATTGTTGTAATTCCGATTTAAAACGCTAGAATAATAGTAGAGATATGACATTGCGGCTGCGGATTCCGTTTGCAATTTTGACTCCAAATTTCAAGTACGATGAAGTAATTATACGCTTGTTACAATCGAAAGAAAAAAGTTTTTTTTTTATAAATTTTCTTTACCCAGCCAGCAATTTCGGAGCGCTCATAAATAAGATTTTTAAATGGCTCATAGAAATGATTATTGTTTTTTTGAAAACACTCTTTTTTTGGTAAAAAAAATATGAACCCACCGAAAACAATCCAAAGAGTTTTCTCTACAATCTAAAAAGCTGTCTCAAAACGAGGGTTCATTTTTCGGACTCAAAGAAGATTCCAAAATTATTTAAATTTTTGAGGAAAATTTCGATTTTATACGTTCTTTTTTCTGAGTCATTTCTAAGTACACAGGGGGCTCTTTTGGACGGACCACTTTCATAGGAAAAAGTTGTAAAATGTTTATGTTTTTGGAGCTCATTTCTGACTCGATAATGATCATCTTTGTTTGCTGGGTATTTTAGATTTTACAGTTTTTTTTATTTTTTAACACACTTTTTTTGCTAATTTCAGCAGATTGATTTTAAATTACAGTTTACAACAATTTACTGAAATTTAGTAGCTGCAACTAATTTTTTCTACTAATTTTGTTGTACTACAGATCAGTAGACATGTGTTGCTAAAATTAGCAAAAAATACCGCTGGGCTCAAAACAGTTAAATTTCCCGTAATAATAGCAAAATTTTCAGTAGCCGTTACAGACTTTTTTGGTTGAGTGTACACTAATTCTTATGTAATTCTGTAAAAGTACGTATATGTACATATGTATTCTGAAGCATATATTAAGCATTTTTATGACAACTATTTGAAATTATAAATATTTCGTCAATTAACTTAATTTGCAGCACAAAATTATTAATATCAACCCTCAATAAATACAAAAGGGTTAAAATTAAATGCAAAAATAAGTTTTTATTTAAAAATAACAATAGCAACACCACCAACAACAATGCAATTAAAGTCTGAATATATAAACATATTTTGAATTAAAATTCTTCTTTTTATCATATAGCATGCATCGCGTGCTTATATATATTCAAACATACAAACACATATACCAAACAACAACAACAATAATAATGAAAAAATAAATTAAACCTCAACAAGTGCAGTCATTCAAAAGAGGAGTATAAAGCAAACAAAAAAATCTACTGAAAAAGAAAATCCACTGCAATGCAATGCAGGCCTACTGAAATTTTAACATTTTTTTTATAATTCAACAGCATGCAACATTGATCATGAATAATGTCAAACAACATTGTTTCTATTTATTGTTTATACTACAAATGTTGCTGCAACATTTCTACAACGGTAAATTTATGTTTACAAGGCGAAATAACAGGAAAAAATGTTTTTTAGGTCAAGTTGCTAACAAAACGAATGAGCGAACAAAACGTAGCCAGACAAAACATTCAAGTAAAGAGTTAAAGCTTAAAATGAAATAAATATAAGTCAACTGACTAGTTGTTCATGTTAGTATGTGTATGTGTGCAAGAGTATGAGTTGGGTTTGTAAAATATTCTTATTTTTTTTTAACGAGCAACATGTTGTTAATAGTGATTTTTTTTAGGTGTGCGTGTTTTTACAATGTTTGTATTATTCATTCTGTAGTTTTTTTTCAACTTCTTTAAGCCATGCTTTTTTTTTAATTATTTTAACATGATTTTTCATTGCAAATTATCTTTAGTAAAAATTGTTATACAAAAAATTATAAGAAAATTAGTCAATTATTTTTGTTAATATTTTCAAAAACTACTGATATGCATTTAAAAGTTTCAGTCCCACTCACTAATTATTTGAAATTATAACACATTTAAGCGACGAAAATAATGGAATTTGTGCTTTAAAACTGTTTTAGAATTATTTTAACTCTTTTCAAAAGTAATTCTAAACAACATGCAAAAAATCGGTAAATTATTGCTTCTGAAGCATTATTGCTTTTAAAGTGATCCTTAAAAGTGATTTAGATACAGTTTATTTGCAAACAGATGATCACGAATTCGAAGCCTGGTGTGACTAATACCTTTTAAATTTTTGTTTATAACAAACTTATTTAAATTAAATGTTTGTTTTTTTAAAATTTTCAATTTTTAAAAATAATTTAAAAATTTATGATGAAAAATTGCTTTTTATGAAAAGATTTTTGAATTCCAATACACCTTTTGTACTTGTTTAAAAAGTACTTTTATTGAAGAGAATAAGACATAATTTCTCACAATGGCAAAGTGGTGCTTTTATTACAGTCAACATTCATATAAAAACGAGTAAAAAGGTTAAAGTCGGGCATGCCGACTATATAATACCCTACACCAGTCTGGTGTATTGTTTGGATCCGAAATTCGAATGGGTTAAAATGGGGCTTGTGTTAACATTTTCTATAATGTGAGTCAGCACACCAAAGTTCATTAAAATATCTTAATATTTGCGACCTGCAGTTTGTAACCAAGCCAATTTTGGGGGGACCCTTATATGGGCACTAGTTCTAAACATGGACCGATGTTCACCAAAATCAATAGGCTTCGTCCTTGGGCCAACATAGGTCTATGTACCAAATTTCATCAAAATATCTTAATATTTGCGACCTGCAGCGTATAAACATTATAATTTTGGTAGGACCCTTATATGGGCACTAGGTCTAACCATGGACCGATGTTCACCAAAATCAATAGGCTGCGTTATTGGGCCAATATAGGTCTGTGTACCAAATTTCATCAAAATATCTTAATATTTGCGACCTGCAGCGTATAAACAGTATAATTTTGGTAGGACCCTTATATGGGCACTAGGTCTAAACATGGACCGATGTTCACCAAAATCAATAGGCTGCGTTATTGGGCCAATATAGGTCTGTGTACCAAATTTCATCAAAATATCTTAATATTTGCGACCTGCAGCGTATAAAAAGTATAATTTTGGTAGGACCCTTATATGGGCACTAGGTCTAAACATGGACCGATGTTCACCAAAATCAATAGGCTGCGTTACTGGGCCAATGTAGGTCTGTGTACCAAATTTCATCAAAATATTTTAATATTTACGACCTGCAGCGTATAAACAGTATAATTTTGGTAGGACCATTATATGGGCACTAGGTCTAAACATGGACCGATGTTCACCAAAATCAATAGGCTGCGTTATTGGGCCAAAATAGGTCTGTGTACCAAATTTCATTAAAATATATTAATATTTACGACCTGCAGCGTATAAACAGTATAATTTTGGTAGGTCCCTTATATGGGTACTAGGTCTAAACATGGACCTATATTCACCAAAATCAATTGGCTGCGTTACTGGGCTAACATAGGTCTGTGTACCAAATTTCGTCAAAATATCTTAATATTTACGACCTGCAGCGTATAAACAATATAATTTTGGTAGGACCCTTATCTCTAAACATGGACCGATGTTCACCAAAATCAAACTTGTTCGTCCTTGGGCCAGCATACGTCTGCGTACCAAATTTCATCAAAATATCTTAATATTTGCGACCTGTAGAATGCGCACAAGATTGCATGGACAGACAGACGGACGGAAGGACGGACGGACAGACGGGCATCGTTAAATCGAAATAAAAAAAAATTCTGAACCGATCGGTATACTATAAGGTGGGTTTGGGACATGTAATTTGCAAAGAAATCAATTTTGGGGGACCTTTCTGTGGGCACTAGATCCAAACATAGGCAGATTTTAAGTAACATCAATAAGCTTCGTGCTTGCGAGATATACATAAGTCGGTGTACCAAATTTCATCAAAATATCTTAAGATTTGCGTCCTGTAGCGTGCACACAAAAATATATGGAAAGACGGACAGACAGACGGACGAACAGACGAACATCATTAAATGGAAACAAAAAGTAGTTCTGAGTCGATCGGTATACTATTTTTTTTTGTGTTACAAATATCAGTACAAACTTATTATACGCTGTCCAAGTTGTAGTGTAGGGTATGGTAACAATAATATGTTGATATTTTTCTCTTTATACCCTACACCACAACGTAAACAGGGTATGATTTGTTGGTTTAAGTGGCAGCTCACGCTCTCTTGAGAATCAAGTAGAGTCAAGAGTGATTCGGTTTTGAAAACATCACACTAACCGTAAGGAGCTAATAACCGGATAACTAGACCGAACCCCTAAGATTAAGATCACGGATAAGATCACCTAATCTTACCGTCGATATCACCGACAGGTCGTCTAGTATATGATCGCCCAAAGTCCTATGTCGGATGCCCTGTAGCGCTAGGCACCCACAGAGGTGATGACTTGCCGTCTCCTCTTCACCTGGAATGCCACAGCTATGGCGTCGTTAACGTGTCCGTCCGAGTCTGTTACAGTGTCTACCCAACAGCACGGCTTTCAGCCTCGAGATATCCCGAGTAGAGATTTAATGCGCTCCAGATCTTGGTCTCGATACGTAAGTCTCGCGGTCCTACAAGTGTCCAGTCCATCTATTCCTTGCCTTTTGGAGATAGTGCCCGAAGATGCCAACCTTAACCCCGGAAGTGCATCGCTATTTTCCACGCTATTTGTTAAGCATGGTTAATGTTAGTCGAATCGACTAACAATGAACTTCTAGGGTTAATGGTTCCCAGCTGGGTAGCGAATGGTATCGCTATGGAGACATTCAAGGCAGACCCTTGCCAACTCGTGTGCTCGCTCATTGCCGTAAAAGTCCCTGTGTTTAGAGACCCATACCAATGTAGTCAGGGGACTGACAACTTAGTCTAGACAGTTCTTCCCTACATTGCCTGACGAGGATAGAAGTTGTAGTGTATGAGCACAAGGACATAAGCAGAGATTGGCTATCAACGAAGATACCTATGATTCCCTGAGCTCCGACCGCACACAACAGCCTGCAGGCTTCCCTGATAGCCAGAATACTCGCCTGAAAGACAATATCATGATCAGGTAACCTGAAGATGCTTTGTATATCGCTCTCACCATAGAAGACCCCAGAACCCAATCCATAAATTATCTTGAGCCGCCGGTGTATACCCTGATGTCCAATCCCTCCGTTTGATCCCTCCTGTCCCATTCACCCGTTGAAGCGAAACTGTCCCGAAAGGATCCGCAGAAGTCGATCCTAGTAGTAGATTCAAAGGTAATCAGTTCTAAGAAATGTTTCTGGGGTGTTCCCTAGAGTACATGCTAATCCACTAACAACGTACCTTCTGTAATTTTCCCAATGAATTAGGTTAAAATGGGGGTAAAATTGGGAAAAGTCACTTTGCAAAAAGGGGCTTATTTGGCACCTTGTTTTTGCACAACTATTTAGAAAAGCTGTGATCCTTCTGAGTAGTTTCCAATAAATTCACTAAAATCGGACCAATTTAATTACAAACGTAATTAACTTTTGCGTCGCACATTGAAATTTCTCTCACTGTGTAACGGCCTGTCCAAACCTCATCGGCAAGAGACCTGAAATTTAAAGAACGAGTGTAACTGAAACACTAAAATTAGGAAACGAGTGAAATTGAAACAATAGACAATTGAAAATAAATGGAATAGAACGGGGAACGATTGCTATTGAAATACTTGTGAACGGAATTGGAACACTAAGTTTGGGAATCGAAATGGAATATAAAGGGGAACGAGTAGAATTAAAGCACTAAACACAGGAAACGAAATGGCATGAAGAGAGCCTTTATTTTTGTGATATTAATTAATTTTAAATTGTTTATTATCCTTTCAGCGATTTTACTCAATTTTTACGTTTTTTCGAAAACAAATTTAAAACCACGGATCAATCAAATCAAATATTTACATCATTAACTTTAAATTATTGTAAAAAAATGGTAATAAAAATAATTTAATTTTAATTGACATGAATGCGATGGTAACAAAATCAATTAATTGGTCTCATTAATTCATCAGTAGAAGAGGAAAGCCCTTAGTAAAATGTTTTCAGTTTTAATCTAAATATATTCCGATATTTAAAACTACCTGTAAGGGACTTTAAGCTTTTTTCTATACATATAAAATAGCTGAATTAAAAATGCTGGATTCACAACAGATGGCTTATCTTTTACACATGGTTTGTGTCTTTAATAACTTGTATACCATTTTGGAGTGTAAACATCTCTAATTTTTTCTCACTTAATCATTGATTGAAATAATGTAAACAACAAAGTTTTTTTTTTGCTTCGAAAATGTCGAATTTTGTGCCAACAAAGCATCATTTGTGGGAAGTTTTGCGTTACTTCTTCAATTTGAGAAAAAGTGAAGCTGAAGCAAATCGGTTGCTCACCGAAACTTATCCTGAACATGTTCTTTCGATTTCAACATGCGAGAGATGGTTTGTGCGGTTCATAAATGGTGATTTTGACACGGAAGACAAAGATCACCCAGGTCAACCAAAAAAATTCAAAGGTGATGAATTGGGGGCATACTCGCTGAAGATTGTTGTTAAAACCAAGAAGAACTTGCAAAATCATGGGGAGTCACTCAAGAAGCAATTTCGGTTGCATGCAGCAGAATTCATCCAAAAGCAAGGAAATTGGATACCAAACGAGTTGAAGCCGAGAGACGTTGAAATATGATTTTGCATGTCCGAATTGCTGCCTGAACGCCATAAAAAGGAGTAATTTTTGCATGGCATCAATACCGGCGATAAAAAATGTATACACTACGCCAACTCGAAGTGAAAGAAATCGTATGTGAAGCCCGGCCAAGCAGCCAAATCAACGCCAAAACCGAATATCAATGGTGCCGAGGTAATGCTTTGTATTTAGTGCGACCAGAAGGATCTCATCTATTATGAGCTGCTGAAATTGGGCCAGACGAGTACAGGGGACAATTGATTTGTTTTGGCCGAAAAACTCCCGGAATATGCGACCAGACATGAAGCTGTAATATTCCATCATGACAACGCTCGGCCATATGTTGGAAGATCGGTTAAAAACTATTTAGAAAATAGTGGTTGGGAAGTTGTGCGTTATAATCCAGACCTTGCCCCGTCCAACTACGATTTGCTTCGATCGATGCAGTACACTCTCACTGGAATAAGCTTCACTTCAGACCAGGGTATCCGAAATTGGCTTGATTCGTTCTTGGCCCCAAAAAATGAGTAGTTCTTTTGGCACGGAATCCAAATGTTGCCGGAAAGATGAGAAAATGTCATAGCTAATGATGGCCAATACTTTGAATGCATTTAACTATATTGTACCAATGTTTCACAATAAACGCCCAAAATTTGCAAAAAATTCCGCATTTTTAAATTTTATACCCAATAGTTATATATATATCTATATCATACCGAAAAGAGCAACTTCAAATTTGGTATGTAGATTTCTTTCTCTGTAGCTGTAGACGTCCTAAAAGGTGAAATTTTTGGCTAGAAGCCTGCAATTAAAACTACATATTTATTTCCAGCACTCAGATAGAAAAGTTAGCAGAAAAATTCTTAAAATTTTTCCAATCTCATTTTACTACTTTTGTATTAATTTGTAGTAGAAAATTTTTCTTTAGCACCATTTTCTGCAATTTAATTTTACAAATTACTTAATTTTTACAGAATAAATATATAAAATTTTCCTTTTACATATTTTTTAAACAGAAAAAAGTTTTGCTAATTAAAAAAAAATCTTCTCGCTACGCAATTTAAATGATAGAAATCTTAATTTATTACGAAAATGTGAGTATTTTAAATGAGAGAAAACCTCCGAAATGCATAATTTTTTAATCCTTTAAGAGCCATCGCACTGTGGGCCAGAATCACCATTTTTTTGGCCAAAAGTACAATTCAGGTAAAGGGAAAATATGTTTATATATTCAAAATCTAGGATTGTTGAATATTTTGTGAGTGAAATATTGTATTATTGTGGTTACTCGTTGTTAGTTGGCGAGAGTCCAAAGTCAAAGTTTTTAATTTTGTGACATTTTTTATTTTCTAATGATACAATAAAAAGAATCATAAATAAACAATAATTTGTTCCAAAAACAATCTCAACTTATAAGAATGAAACTAGTTCTTAAAAAAAATAGAAAGCTGTTAAGTATTTATGAAAAAAGTAACAAAATTTTTAATTTTACCTCAAAAATGTAGGATTTTTTAAAAATCCTAAATTTTCAACAAAAAAAGCTCCAAAATGTTCCAAGAAATATTTGAAAAACTCGAATGCCAAAGTGTTTCATAAGATGTCTTCTATCTAGGTTTTTGCGAGCGTTTGCGACCGTTCATAAACTTTCGAGATTTTGCCCTTTAACTGAAAAAGTACCTTCAGATCTCGCTGATTTCCAGCATGCCAGAGCTTTAGTAAAAACTAAAAAAAAATAGAACTAAAAATTACCTTAAATGAAGGTTCTAGTTTTCTCACACAGACTAGCCCCCTAAAGTCCAGGTTTGTGGAGCATTTGAGTGCCAATTCTGAATATGTACAAAATTAACCCTTAAACACATTTTAAGTTTTGACTTACTTCTGGCATTGAAGTTAAATTTTCAACTTATAGTAGAATTTTATGACAAATATTTTTAACCCTCTAACTGTTCAAGTTATGGGTCTTTTTCGACACTTTTCAAAAAGTGACAAAAGAGACCCTTTAATTGCAGAGTTAGAGGGTTAACATGTTCCACAAAAATGTCCGTCGTAGTGTTTTACATAAGTTTCTATGCCGATTCACAATAAAGATTTTCAAAAGAGGGGAAATTTTAACCCTCCAAAAACATAGGGCCAGACGAAAACTTTTAATACACCGATACATACCTACTTATATTTTTCTTTGGTCCCTCTGCCAGAATTAGTTGTCATCAGAACCGTTTTTTTTTGTACAGTGTAATTTATTTTCCAATACATAACAATTTTAAATTTATGGCCGCCATATTGGATCCGCCATGTTGAATTTTTAAAATTTGATTTCAGATTAGTAATCTGCTACCCAAAAACTTCGCCTGGTGGAAATTTGAAGTAAATCAGGCGACATAAGAAATTTAATGCAAAAATTGTTCGTCGCCATATTGGATCCGCCATTTTGAATTTCAAAATCTTAATTTCAGATTTTTAATCAGCGGATACTAGACCCATATAATTGATTATTATATTAAAAACTAAAAATTAATGGCCGCCATCTTGGATCCGCCATTTTGAATTTTATATTTTTTATTTCAGATTCGTGATCAGCAACAACCAAACCCCCCTTTGTGATATCTTTTAGTCTCATATACTCAATATTCTAATTTTGGCCAAAATTCGATGATGCTGGCCCACAGTGCATCGCAGCAAAAAATTCTGCATACCCAGAAGCAGTTTGGGAAGGCATTATTTAATCACCGTGCGCTTCCTAAACTAATTCTAGAAGACATGATTTTTGTTCGCGATGTCCCACTTGGTATGTCTCTTTTCCGCAGATGAAATGCGCTTCTTTTATGGCACTTAAGAAGCAATAAAATCAGGCCTTCATAATAAATGAAATGCGCATTTTTTTCAGCTTCGAGATCTGTGGAAATAATATGTATTTAATAAAATTTAAAGCTCTTCACTGCTTTCTTCAAAGAAGCAGTGATATATTTGCTTCAGTAATGCTCTAATAAAAGGCATTATTTTATGTTAATTTTTGTTATTATAAAAAAAAACTAAAACATTTTTTGTTACTACACTGAAAATGTGATCTCTAAAATTATTTTTCAAATCAAAATGAAAATCTCATTTTACATCCCTGTTTCATACATATGTGACAAGTGTTGCCACACTGCGGATAATTACCGAAATCGCGAATATATTTTTAATTTTGTGGATAATTTCAGGTAAGTATATGGTCTAAGGTGCGTTTACAATGACGGATTACTCCAATCTGTAGCAAATTTGATTTTTTTCTCTTTTAAGGTGCGTTTACAATGATGGAGTACTCCAATCTGTAGCAAATTTATTTTTTTTTCTCTTTCATATTAACACATTTTTGTATTTTACTATCTCTTTTTATTCCACTCCAGAGTAAAACCTGTTTGACTCTGGAGTACAGATTTGCTGCACTCTAGAGCTAGCATTGCTCTGTTAAGTGTTTAACATGGCAAATATACCTAAAAAAACACATCACTAATTTGTTCACATCTTCTCTAATTGTCAACAAATTAAAAACAATTTTTTTTAAATAAACAAAATAAACCGACATTTTTTTAATAAACTATATAAAAGGTATTAAAAAAAAAATTAAATACGAAAATAAATTGAGGTGGTGGCATATACTATGCGAAAATATAATGTAAGTATTGAAGTGTCATCAATTTTTGAAGTAACTCTACTCTATATTTTAAACAGTTAACATTTCAATCTGTGCTACAGAGTAGAGTCACTCTATCATTGTAAACGCGCCTTTATACTAATACATTTTTGTATTTTGCTATCTCTTTTTGTTTCACTCCAGAGTCAAAATTGTTTGACTCCAGAGTACAGATTTGTTCCACTCTAGAGTTAACATTGGTCTGTTAACTGTTTTACATGACAAATATACTTCAAAAAACACATCACTAATTTAATCACATCCCTAATTGTCATTAAATTAGTAACCAAAAATTTAAAAAAATCAAAAATAAACACAAATTCTTTTTAATCTGGAAAATAAATAAAATAAAAAAATATTTAATATTGCCATCCATAGAAATTGAAGCAGAAAATTTGCAAAAACTGGGTAAGTGCTGGAATGTCAAATATTTTTTTGAAGTAACTCTACTCTGCATTGCGAACAGTTAACATTTTAATCTGTGCTGCATAGTAGAGTTGTGAAAGCGCCTTTATGTGTAATCAGATTTATTTTATTTTACAAGATTATTTGTACCCAAATGCCAAAATTAAGTGAATAGAATTCTAAGGTATGGAAACGAAATACATTAAGTTACCTTTAAAGTAGCCTTCAAAATTATTGAAATTATTTTTTCTGTTATTAACTCATGAAAACGCGTTACTAAACGGTTATACTTTAAACAAAAAATAATTTTAGCGACTTTTAAAGAAAATTTTTATTATTTCGATTGGCAAAAAAGGTTAAAACAAATCTGACAGCAAAAATACACTTTGTTGGGCATTCTTCAAAAAATGTGGCCCCCTCCTTTAATTAAAATATAATTTTTTTTGTACCCGCTTCTAAAGGGGTCACGTACTTTTTTTTAGGAACGCCCGACAAATTCCATTCTGACTGTCCTAGTAACACTTTGTCTTAAAATCGATAATAAAATCTCTGCCTTCTCTCCTGCTTACAAAAGAAACAGTTTAGAATATAGAGTAAAAAATGTGTGCTTGTAATAGATCGTAAGTCAGAAGCATTGTACTGTTCGTAATAAATCGTATAATCTCTGCATTCTTTACTGCTTCAAAAGTATGCAGTTAAGAAGTCAGAACAAATTATTTGATTTTTTCCTTTCTTTAATTGATTTTTTGTACACATGAACTTAAAGCGCTATTTTGGAAGCATACAAATGCAGTTACTGCTACCAAATCGAGATTATTTTATGCTGGGATATATGTTATAAAAATATTTTAAAGAAATGGATTGTTAAGTCAAATTCCTATTTTGCTCAAAAAAAAAATTCGTATTTTTTATTCGAAATTCGGCTTAGTTGTTATTAAGATTTCTCATTAAAAATTAATATTCCATGGTAAATTTCAGAAAAATTTCATAAGTAAAATATTGCATTCATTTGCAATTTAAAAAAAAAATCAATATAAAATTTTAAAAATTGTTTACATTTTTTATCCTGATAATTTAAAAAAATGTGAAATTTAAAATCATAAATCCTAACTGTATTCTAAAGTTTTGAATCTAACTTCATTTGAAATGAAAAACCCTAATTTTTTTAAACTGCCTTAAAAAGCTAATTTTCATTTATAATTTTTATTATGTTAGTTGAAAGAATCTCAACTTTAATTTAAAATATTGTAAAATTAGTTTTAATTTATATTATTAAAATAAGTACTAGATTTTAAAAAATTGTTCAAGCAATCTTGTTTAATTTTATTAATAGGAAGCACAATTAATAAAATTAAGGTGCAGTTTTGAAGCATTAGCATATTCAAAATATGGTCAATCGACGAAAATATACTTTTCACGATAAAACAAATTTATTGAAAGTGAAAAAAAAACTTAGAAAGAAAAGAATTCCTTCTAAATTTATAACGATATTTAAAATTATCGGTAGCGAAGTATCGCTCTTTGAAACTATGTATGTTGCTTTGTTCGCTTATGAATTCTAAAATAAAATAAGTTTTGCAATTTCTAATGATTTCTTGCTTAAAATTTTGTGACAACCGAATTATCGGTTACAGCAACCGAGCGATTCAGTTGGAATCAAATTCGGTTGGGACAACAAAATTTTTTCGTAGTTGTACATTTACAGTAGTCGCTCGGTTATATGAACTTATTCAAACAGAGCCTGTTCACTAAATGGAGAAGTTCACATAACCGAGAGAATATAAAATAAGTAATTCAAATGATTTTTATTACATTAAGTTTTTATTTTTAATAAGTTTTTTAATAATTAATGTACATGAAAGTAGTCGGTTATATTTTTTTGTACTTTTTTGCTTCAAGGGATTTCTGTAATGCCTTGTCCCTGAATTTTCGCAATGCCAAAATATTATTAATATCAGATATATTATTTTCACTCCAAGCAATAACTTTATTGAATGCTTCGATTGCCTCCGTTGTGCTAATTTCAGCTGTTGTTACGATGCACTGCTCTTGATCATCATCTTCAAATTCGCTATCTATATCTTCGCTAGCAATGTCTTGATTCCACGTCTGAATCTCTTCCCGTGAAAGCTGTTCACATAATAGAGATAGGCTGTGTTCACTCTTTAGAACCTCCTGTGTTTAAATTTTGTTGTTCACTATTCTGGAAGTTTACATAACTGGATATTCATATAACCGAGCGGCTACTGTACTTCCTTAAGTAATTTCATTCTTTTAATCTCTTATTAACACATTTTAAAGCCTTCATATAATATAATACTTTAATCTGGCAATAAAAAGAACTAACATACTTTATATTTGAAATAAAATTCCTTGCATTTAAGTTAGTAATATCATTAATTTATAGTCAATCATCTAATAGAGTTTGTCTACTTACAAACAAAACAAAAGACTTAAGAAACAAACGCCATCATTAATACAAACTTGTTTTCTTGATGAAAAAAAAAATAATAAAATAAACGTACTTTTTCACTTCTCTCCTGCACACATTAAGCTTTAAAAAGACAACAAGACTTGGATAAAATTAACATAAACAAATCAGGAGAGGGTATTGGGAGGGAGGACATGAACAAATATGAATCTATGCCACATTGATCACGTCTTAAAACACATTGCAACTTTATGGCAGACAACGATATATTAAACGGACAAACTAAATTATGTTTAATGAAATAAATACAAAAACCATACTCAAAGAAAATCAAACTATGATCTATAAAGAGAGTTAATGAAGAGTAAGAGAGTAAATTTTAAGAAAATTTATAACAAAACAGAAAATATTAAAATCAAAACAACTTTGTCCCTGACTTTGACCAAATTGAAGGTAAAATTTTTAAATTTACTATAAAGGTTAAGCAACATGTTGCTGCAACATTTTTATTTAGTTTAACAAGAGAGTCTCAATGGTCATATTGTTAAGGTGTGTGCGTGTATCTGTGTTAGTTTTATGACTGGTTTTCTATACTTCATTACCATTCTTAAGCCGAGAGCTCTTTTATGAAATAACAAAAAAAAAACACCATTACGGTCTTTCGTAAAGTTGTATGGCTTTCCGTTATAGTTATAGTAACCAATGTATGTTGGTAGTGGCAGGCAGCAGCATCGTTTGAATTTCTTTTTCATAACCGAGCGCCTGCGCACAGTTGGCTTTCTACCGTTGGCGTATGCGGATTTATTAAATTTTAAACAAACGCGACGCTTATGAACACAAAAATCCAAAACAAAAAAAGAAAAAGCAACAAAAATTATGCGTATAAGTTATACAAGAAAAAATAATACACTCAAAAAATTCTATAGAAACGGTTTACTAGAAAAGTTATAACAAAAAAGTGGAACAAATTATTTTTGAAAATAGAATCGCATCAAAGTGTTATGATTGAAGTTGTTTAAAAAAAAATTACCTGGATTATTAAAAAAAAACCCACAAGTTTTATAACAAACAAAAATTTTAAAATATTTCCAACAAGAAATTTAAGAAAAATTCTTAAAAAGTGTAAACAAGTGCAATTAAAAAAATTACAAAACAAATTTGAAAAAAAGGAAATACAAAAGTTGCAATATTATTTTGAAAAAAAAGGAATTCTCTTTCAATATATTTTTATACTAAAATATAAAACAAAACCATAAGACCTAGAAAAAAATTTATATTTAAAATCTCAAAAAAAAAAATCATTAAGAAAAAACTGTTGTAAATATTTTCATTCAACAAAATTAAAAACAAATTATCAAAACAATACATATTTATGTTTAAATCTAACCAATTCCAAACTCCCCTGCAAAAATCAGCTATATCAAACACTTTATACCACCAACCAACCCCTTTCCAAAAAATAAAAAAAAAATCAAATTGAGTCGAATTGAAAAAAAATTCTAAATTTTTATTTATTAACAAAGTTTTGTAAATAAATTACTTTCACTACAACAATATCATCATTTAATCTATGAACTAAACTACAAAATTTGGCTTAAATTCTTTAAAATAAAAAGGAAAATATCTATGCAAAATTGTTATTATTTCCCTCCCTTAAAAGAAAAAAAAAACACTCCATATTTTAGGATTTTGTTTTCTATAATTAACATTGTTAACTCCCATTTATAAAAAAAAAACTTTTTGTGTGTGTGCTATTTTTTGTGAGTACCTTCCCTTGGCTTTACTTTAAATCAGAAATTAAAAAAACCAAAAAAATATTTATTATGACCGCTTGCTTTATCTTGTATTATATTACTAACATTTTTCTTTGGGTGTGGAGCTAAAAAAGCTTATTTCTTATAGTTTTTGCTTGCTTTTAATTTTTTATTTTATTTTTTGCTTAACGCATTTTTCTCTTTTTAAATTTCTTTTCATATGCTTAACATTTATGGAAGTGTTTTTTTGTTTTTTTTTCTAAATTTCATCTTCTCCATTTTTATAAACATTTAAACCAAATCAATTAAAAATATTTATTTATAATAAATATACCCTGCCCCTAAAATCTCAAAAACTGTGCTGAAGGATTAAATACTCTTAAAAAAACTCAAAACAAACAGCGGATTAGTTGTGGATTACTTTGATCACTACAAAACCATTAAAATGGATTACCACTGCTACATTTGATGATGTGTCCTCTACAATTTTAACCATAAAGTGTAAGTATTTAATCCTTACCATTAATCTAAGCTTAACAAACTGATAGATACTAAAACAATTTGCTGGCTTATTGTCGCATAAGTTAAATGATTATCCATTTGACTTTATGCCACATATTACAGATTTCCTATAAAACTTGTCTTAAAACCTAGAGCTGAAAATAGAAAAAATGTTAATTAAAAAAATCTTTAAAGACGAGTAACCCCATTAACAATAAACAAATAACCTAAAGTTAACACAAACTGAAAGTTAAAAAATTCAAATTTGTATGGAATTTGACATCTGTAACTCTAAGTTAGCTCAAACTTTAGGTTAATTTGTTTATTGTTAATGGCCCTAAGGCATCTTAATATTAACCAGCGTTAAACGTTAACCACAAATATTTACATATACATTTGACACATGGGCTCGTATGAGTAAAAAATAGGTATTACCAATAGCGGAAAATATTGGGTTTTTAAGCAATTATTTCACAATTTTAGTCTGCTTGCGAGTAGTTTAAAAATGTTATTTCTTGATTTTCGTTTAAATTTCATGCTATTCTACAAATATATGAATAAATTTGATATTTAAAGTCATTCCTAAGCCAAAAGTAATTACTTCGAAGTATTTGCTAAGTTTTATTCATATGACCCAACAACACACCCATAGAAATAAACCTGTAAAAATATCGGAAAAAGCAAGTAAAACGAGTAAAGAAGTTAAAGTCGGGAATGCCGACTATATGATACCCTACAGCAGTCTTGCTGAAAGCCAACATGGACATGAAATTCGAATGCGTTAAAATGGACTTGTAATGAAATTTGAAATAAAAAACATTGTACAACAATTTCTAACTTTTTCCAAAATTACGGGGTTCTGAAAATGGACTTTGATAGAGGAGATCAAAAAAAATACGCATGTTCGGCGTTTTGGCAGATAAAATCGGAATTTTATATTTGGGGTGTTGAAGTTTCCCCTCTTTCCAATGCACGCACTACATTTGAGTTATATATATCGATATATATCAGCGCACTGTCACCTGTTTTACAAAATTTATAACAATTTGACCAATTTTTGGTTAATACATAAAATTTGTGAATAATTTTATAGGCCAAATGTAAACTCCGTAACCAGTAACTCATAAGGTTTTTCAACTTTAACCCTTTGACATGTGAATTTTAATGGCTAGAAATTTTCCGACCAAACTTCATGGAAATGTAGATCTATGCCCAAGAAATATTGTTTATTACTTTTATGGCTTTGCAGCGCCCCCTAGTGGAGATATTTGGAATCAAAGTTCAAACATTAACATGCTGCCGACTCCGAGCGGGTTAAAATTTTTTTTTTAATTTTAATTTTATATTTTTCCTATTCTCTCTACATAAAACCTTTTGAATTTTTGAATTTTATTCATCACACAATTTTTGAGACTAAACTTTAGCGTTTTTAGAACTTTTAAATTTAGAGATTAATCAGAACTGGGTCGATAACGACAACGACATGTGCTTTTTCATATATTTTGTATGGGAATCAAAATTTCGCCATGTCGTCCGGCGATTTGTCGTCGTAATAGAATCTATTCTATTTTCGTGACGACACACTAATACACACTCAAAATATTTGTCAAATAGTTGCCATATTTTTAACTAATTAAGGGAACAGAGTTGCAGAAATTCGTATTAGAGTTGCAAAAATTCCTACTTTGTTTACAAAAAAATTATTTTTTTGACAGAAGAAATATAATTGAAAATAAAAATGCATAATTTACCGCAAAAAAGCAAAATTAAATAGAAAAAAATGTAAAACAACAAGAATTAATGGAAAAGCAATTGAATTGGTGAAGAATTGTGGCGAAAAAAATACAAACATATTCTTGTTTTGCTTTAATTTTTTTCTAAAAGTCAACAAATGTCGAGGTCGATTGTCGCTGAATTTAAATTATTCGCGACGACTTTTGCTGTCGTCGGTCGACAATCGACACAGTTGTGATTAAACTCTTAAACACATTCTCAGCAGCGTTGATGATTACAAAACAAAACGCACTCTACTGCTCTCATGTTGTTTTGAAATTTCACAGCCTGCCTAAAATTTTAATAAGAACAAAATAACGAACCGATAACAGTAAATGAATAGCGCTTTGGTTAAAATTCAAATCAGTGACGAGTTGATGAAGTCGACGTACACTATAATGTACGCCACTCGCCAAAGGGTTAATAGCTTAAATTTCAATAACCAATGAAGCTAAACACTAACTGTAAGAATTTTTATGAAGAGGAAAAGTAACGCTTTTAATAAAAATTAATACATTTTACAAACTTTTTCGTATATCTATGCTAACACGACTTCAACTCTGTAACGATTTTTCGTCATAATTTTTGATAAAAATGCATACACCAGAATTTTGGAGTTATCTATTAATTATATTGCGAAAAGTATAATGTTATTTATACACAAATGATCGTTGGACTGTAAATAATCATCCAGTATAACAGACTTGAAGTTTTTCTGCAACATGTAACATTCTCGAGCTGAAAAAGGATGTCTTTAATAAGAATTGAAAGGATGTTGTAAACTCCGTTCCTAATTTTTACATCAAACCATTTAACGAGTAAGAAAAACATTGGCATATCTGGATTCACCTTGTAGTCATCATACGATTTTGTTTCGGAAAGACAATTCTGACAAAGCGTTTCTGAAAGAAAACGAAAAAAGTAACCAAATGTAAACTCCGTTACTGTAAAATCCGCAACCAAAATTGTTTGCATCAGATTGCATTCAAAAAAATGTAGGTAAATGTTTAAAATATTTTAAAGTAACCATGATTCAAATAATATTTATGCGTCAGAAGATGATTCAACTAATAATTTTGCGTCAAACTGCTGGAGCGAAAAACGATTTATTTTGCATTTCATTGGCTTCGAATCGATATTTCGAGCCATTACTGACATTAGTTTGACAAAGTAAATTTGTTTCACACAATTTAAGAATTTTTTTGACCGCGAAATGTTATGTTTTAATATATTATTTTATAACTTCGCAACCACTGATTGGATTTAAAAAATTTTATATTTTTGAAAAGCATTTAAAAGGGCCAAAAATACAAAATTAAAAAAAAAATAATTTTTTTTCGCGGAATGAATTGTATTTTTATTCCCGAAACCACCAATTTGATAAACACAAATTGTATATTATTGAAAAGCATGTTGAAAACCCAAATACGAAAAACCAAAAAATTGAAGAAAATTCGTACGCAATTTTTTTGTTATATCTTTTGCTTGTGCAAATGTAAACTCCGTTACCACAAAAAAATTTAAAATTGTGCAAAAAAAGTTATTTGCGAGAACTTGTAGAAGAGATTTTTTGCAATTAGGTTTATAATGACTAAACTTACCGATTCCATTAAGAAAAAACCGAAAAATTAACACTTTTTGCTTCTTACAAATTTGGCTTAAAAACTTATAACATTGTTTGATTTCACCCATGTCTTTTCTCAATACCTTATTTTTACCAAATCTTATAAGTAGGGCAACCAAAAAAAGTCTAAAAGCAATGTTTTAAGCTCTTAAAAAAAGCTCGAAAAAACAGTAAAATAAGCAGTTAAAATGTAAAAATAAGCCCTTAAACTTCATTGTTTCTTCATTAAAATCCTCATAAAATTTATATTTTTTATTTAATAAAATACTACATTCCTTGGAACTCCAGGAATCAGATAAAGTTGTGACATTCTTGAATTTATTTTCATCCGAAAATACATTATTTACATTAAAGAAATTAAATGTGCTAAAATCCCAAAACTTATTTAACAAATTGTGAAAAATAATCTGTTGAAGGCACGGCCCTATCTGGATTCCATTCTTGCCTAAGGAAATCGTCATTGTCATATTTGTACTATTAGAATTCAGGTTGGAAAAATAAGAAGTTTGTTTTAATAAAAATGATTTTTTAATTAAAAATAAATTTAAAAAAACAAATTTTAAATAAAAAATATGTCGACTTAAAATAATGTTTAAAATTACTGATTGCATGAAAAAAAAAGCAAAAATAGTCTCTATATTTGCATAAAAAAGCTTATTTTTTAAAGAAAATATCAAAAATAAGCCAATATTTACAAAATAAGCAAAAACAAGCAAAATTAGATAAAATAAGCAGAAAAAATCTTTAACAAATATAAATTAAAATTCTTATATTTTTAAGATCAGAACTTGTATTTAATCTTAATTGTTATAATTTTTCAAATCAAAAACATGCTCTGGCTTCTTTTTAGTTGGCCTACTTATAAGGGTAATCTTATTGGCTCCTTCGTTTTTCATACAAATGCTGAAAAACTAATTAAATACTAGCCGCTTTTTCTAATCCCTTGGATTTATTAAATCCAAAAAGTAGTTCTAAAAGTACTCAACAGATGGAGTTAGATTCTCCATATTTTAAAAAGAATTTTCTATCCGACACTTATTTCACCCTAATTTTTAATACCGAATTCGATGATGAAGGATATTACCTTAACTTTTAATTTTTAATTATTTTTATATAAAACAGCGATAGACAGTCTGCCTTTTCAGTTTTATGGCTTCAATTTATATTTTTACACAATTGAAATATTCACTAATTGGATTTAATTAAATTACTTACAGTAAAGTGAAAAATTGCCATTTCTATTTCAGCTATTTCTCGATGTCCAAGATGAAAAATATGTATTTGGTGAGGTGTATTTTTTTTCTAAACATAGTTCATTCAAAAAATTTTAAGAAAAACCTTTTATTTGTTAGTTTGGCAATTTTTTGTTTCTCTTTTAATTTTCATTCGTATTTTTTTCTGACATTAAATTCACATATTTGCAAGGGTCTCCCATGGTCCTGATGAATGGCAACACCGGTTTTTAATGCAACAGATGGCGCTGACTGCTGTTTTGTTTTTCTGGCAATACTGTTTCATTTTATTTGGGGAGCAGTGTTGCACAAAAAACTTTTAGCTTATACCCATTTTAAATGTTTAAATCCCCAATATTATACCCAATTCATTTCAATTTAAACAAAAAATCAAAAAAAGGAGCTATGTTAGCATCGCTCTTAAGTTCAGAAAATGATTAAGAAATATGTGAGCAAATTAAATAAAATTGAATATCTTACAAAGAAATATTTACGTTTTCACTCGAACTTCAAAGGCCTCAAATCTTTGTTAAAATTGTGAAACTAAAAAAATTTTATTATACGAAATACAAATCACAATTAAGCTGAAATGTCACCGTTTCAAAATAAAAGTCGTACATTAAATTTTCTGGAGAAAAAATTCTACACAATTTTCACACGAACTTCATTATGGTGAAGTCTTTTTGTCTAAAATTTGTAAATCTAAGTTCTAGGGCTCGTAAACTCTTTTGAACATTAAGTTTGCATAAGTCGAGTTTACACGATTCAGAAAACCCCTGGTACTTTTTGAGCCTACACAATATTTATTTTTTCTGAGTCCTTTGCATGTAACAATTTCAGTATTTGGAAAATAGAACATTTTTTGATTAACTATTGAGCTTGGTTGCTTTTCGTTATTTCAAGATTTATAAATATTTGGAGAACATTTCTTCACATTTCATAATACGCATATAATTTATACCAAAATTCTTCTTATTTTGGGCCTAAAACTAAATCTTTTAAAATTTACAAATTTTTTAATCTGTCCCCAAAACGAAGTCGAAATCCCTAATTTGGGTCCAAATCCCCTTACCTAACAACTCTGTAAAAGCTCATTTGACATAAAAAAATCCTCCCTTGACAAAATTTCCCAAAATAAAATCCTCCTTTGACAAAATTTCCCACATGCTAGCGACATCTACAGTTTGTTTACAAAATTATCCATGTTGCATCTCTATATTATATGTCTCTGCATATTTGTGCTTTAATTGATATACTTGTGCTTTTATTGTTATATGTAAACCCAATAAATAAATCCGGTTTTTTTTTGATGTAATAAATCCGCTTTTTGTATGAAAAATTCTAAATCCAGGTGATTCAAAAACGCTTGATATGTATTATGATCTAGTATTTCTCACACGTTTTAAATTAATCAGAAACCAAAAGGAGTACCAAACTGATATTTGGCAATGTCATTGATAAGAAAAACTAAGAACTAATACAAAAATAGAGACTTGAGCTGGAGCCGCCATTGCTAAAACACATATATTTCCACAAAAAACATTAATTTCTTTAACGTAGATCTAATTTAAATCGTCATTTTTATACTTACTAGTGTTGCATAACTACACTCAATTTTAGCAACACATGTCTGCTGATCTGTAGTGCAATTAAATTAGTAGAAAAAATTAGTAGCCGCTACTAAATTTTAGTAAAATTTATGTAAAATGCAATTCAAAATCGATTTACTAAAATCAGTTAAAAAAACTTACTAAATATCATAATTTTAGTACAATGAAATTAGTATAAATAACACTATGCGACAGTCAAAATCGGGATGGGATGAAACCAACGGGAAATGTTATATCGGTCAAAAACAAGTTATACGTGTCCCGGCGTTTCGCTGGATCACCCCTAGGAATCAAAATATATCTTTTTTTTGACATAACTCGAGAACCACTAGTCCGATTTTGCTCAAACAATTTTAAAAAAATTAAAATTACAATTCCTTTAATCTGTTCATATAACGTTTTTCTATATACTCAACAGTTTTGCCGGTAAAAATAAATGTTTGTTACCGCTACCATAAAAATCAATAACCTTTTGTTTATTACTTTTTTTTAATATTTTAGGCAAAAAATATTTTTTTCTTCATACATTTATTTTTTTAAAATTGTTTGAGCAAAATCGGACTAGTGGTTCTCGAGTTATGTCAAAAAAAAAAGACCACCAAAGGTCAAATCGATATATCTCGATTCCTAGACGTGACCCAGCGAAACGCCGGGACACGTATAACTTCTTTTTTACCGATATAACTTTCCACGGTAGTTTGAACCCTTCCCGATCACCATTTGTCTCACAGTGTAATTAGTTGCAGCTACTAAATTTCAGTAAATTGCTGTAAACTGTAATTTAAAATCAATCTGCTGAAATTAGCAAACAATTGTACTAAAAAATAAAAAAACTGTAAAATCTAAAAAAAAATTTTTTTTTCTTTCGATTGTAACAAGCGTATAAAAACTTCATCGTACTTGAAATTTGGAGTCAAAATTGCAAACGGTTCTCCAGTTATTGGCGTTTTATGCATTGGAGTTGCAATAAAATTTTCTAGGTGTTATTTCTAAACTAAGAATATATCAATAGTAACAAATATAAACTAAACAAGAATTGTAAAAAATCAAAAAAAAAAATATTTTTAAATTAGTATATTTTTCTGCTAAATTTAGCACTCGGTTTTGAAAAATTAGTAAAATGTTTTGCGGAAATCAGCAGCGAAAATTAGTAAAAAATCCGTAATTTGTAATAAGAGAATAGCAAAAACGATTACTAAAAGTATAAATTGTACTAGTAATCAGTATAAAAATAGTATAGTGCGATTGGAAATTGTTTACAAATTTTTTTACAAAGTTTTTTATCTGAGTGTACTAGTAAACAACATCATCGCGAATGTGCATCGTAAGGATGAAAAATAAAAAGGAATAGAAGATGATAACCAGACATATGGAAATCCGCTGTATCAGGCCGATGAAAATGAATGATCTTATGAGCAAACACGGAGAAGAAATTCTTCCTCAGACTACGTATATTGCAGAAATCAATGCGGAATCTTTCTGTCTTTGCCATAATTTGAAACTAATTGCAAGTTGTGCATATTTGTTGTTAGTGTGATTTCTTTTATTTTGTTTCATGCTTATTTCTTTATAAATTGGAGTTATTGATGTTCGTATTGAATTTTTTTTTCATTGTTGCTTAAGTGATTTTTATTTTTGGTTATATTTTTCTATTTTGATATATTTAGTAATAAAATAACACAGTACAACAAAATAAAAAAATTCGAGATTGCAACGCATATTATTTCTAATAGACTCTGTGACGCAAATCACGAATATGGCCTTAGAATTTCAAAGCTAGCTATAGTTTAAAATATATTTGCAAAACAGTTTTTGTAGGAAAAATATACTTCTTGGTAAACTTTTTGCAATAAAATGCAAAATTGAAAATCAGAACAATATTTTTTGCAACATTCAAATAGGACAAACTATTCCCTTTAATTTGACATATTACACGTTTCGGTAAGTATCTGGTATCCTACATGCTTTATAGTGGTACTTAAAACATTAAAAGCCTCTCCAGAAAACGTAAAACGAAGAAAAGATCGTTTTAATTCCACTTTCAAAAACCAAAGTGGAATTGATATTTAGAGCAGCTTAAACTCATAAAAGCTTTTCAATAGTGCTTCGTATGTATTCCCTAAAGGGTCTTTAACTATTTCACTTAAAAATATTTACATTTAAAATGCTTTTTGTTGGTAAATTCAATAATTTTATGATTAATTAGCAAAACTTAATTTTTTCCGAAAAATTAAAATTTTAAATTCTGATCTTTTTTTTTAACAATAAATTGCAACTTATATCAAAATTTAGCAGTTGGAACAGAAAATTACCACAAAAATGTTTTTTTTTTGGCATTTTAAAATTTACGAAAAAGCAAAAAACCTGAAGAAGCAAAAGTAAAACGTTATTACTAGGGCAAGGAATTCCATGCAAATGCATGTTTTTTCTCGATAGCCCAAACCTAATAGGGACTAAATTTTTATCCGAATCATCAAATTTAAAACAAAAAGGCATTTGTAGTTGCATAGTTTTGCATATTTTGACAATAATGCATTTTTCGGCATATTTTGATTTAAATGCATATTTAGGGCCTTTTTAATGCATATTTGTGCACATTTTCCATTTTTAGTAGAATTTTTTAACTTGTTAAAAAATTCAAAAATTAACTTTTATTTATAATTTTTATATTTTTAATCAAACAAAATATATTTTTCTTATTATTTTGAAAATTTAACACTCCTAGAAATCTTGTTGACCAACTGAAAACCCTCCCAGCAAAATTTTTTTGAACTGGTTGCCTTTAAATCTGTTCTAGAACAGGTGTTTTTACCACCGATTCCGTGGAACAGGTTCTAGAACTAATTCCTGGAAGTCAAAATTGAAGGCTTCAATGTCGCAGAACCGGTTCTATAACTGGTTCTAGAAGCGGCTCCAAAGCAACCTGTTCTAGTTTGGAGGAACAGAACCTGTTGCTTTTGGGACAAACTCAAACAAAAATCACCGATGATAGAACATAAATTAGAACAGGTTGCATGCGAGTACAAGTTGTTCTACAACCGGTTCTTTGCAGCCAACAATTTTGCTCGGTTAGAATTCTGTGTCTACTCACATATTTTTCAATGTTTTGATGTAACTTACTTTGAAGAAAAAAGTTGTATATACATTTACACCCTTATTCTAAACTTTATAACAATAACAAAATTGTCACAAAACTGGTGTGAATGGAAATTATTATAATTTTGGTATTCTCAGAAAGATTGTCACAGCAAAACCTTGACAAAATTGTCATATAATAAAAAGCACATAACAAACAAATATTTTTAATTGTCAACAATTTAAAATATAAAAATTTTATTTTCTTTTAAAGAATTTCAAAATTTTTCTTCACAGAAATAAAATATGAAATACTTCATTCCTCATATTTTGAGATATTATTTTAAGATGCATCGAACCTTTTACCTATTCTGACATTCCTGCAAATTCCTCCAAAAGATTACGTATTAACATGGGATTTTTGGGGCTAAAGTTGTTAGGAATAAGCTCAGGGTGCTTGATGCTAAAATTTGAAGGAAACTCCAAGTGCTTCGAACTAGTTCCCTCGTGTTCTTCGGTTCCTGGACATTTTTTAAGTTTTCATATTATTTAAGATTTCATAATATTATCGAAAAAATCGTAATTTTTCACAAATTACAATTTTTTGATAATTTTATTTTATTTTTGGCAGAAAAAGCTTTCAACATTATATGGTGAAACTTTTAAAACTTTTGCTTGTCTAGAATACCATAACAAATTTTTGAAAAATTCCAATGACGGACAATACAATAGAATCAATAAAGTTGTACTTATTTTATCCCCATTGCTTTAATTTTTAAAGATCAAAATAATAATTAAATTGTCCCCGAAGAACTGGAAGCTGGTCCAGAAAATTGTAGAAATTTTTAGTGTAGCGTTTATTTTTTAATTTTGCTACCCGTTCTAAGTATGCGTGGCTTTTAATGAAAAATCAGCGATATCGACCTTTTATCAAATTATATAGAAATTTTCTTAAAAAGTGCCAAAATTCTATGAAGAGTGCCATGGTGCCATTGAACATTCAATAGTGCCACAAATGGCACTTTTGTGCCACTTTTACCAACAGTGCTTCACATAACATTAATATAAAACATAAAGCCAGATTCACAATGTTGGAGTACTCCCTTCTACAGAGTGGATTTTGTTCCTTTCTTTTTCGCACTTACACATTTTTTGTATCATAACATCTCTATTTTAGTACCCTTCTCTCTGCAGAGTGGAGTACTCCATCATTGTGAATGTGGCTTTAAACTGAAAAATTTACATTTAAGATTGAATTTTCTGAAAATTCTGATATAAAAGCTGTGATTTGTTGGATGAAGTGAATTAAGTGGAATATAAACTAACACCATACTTTAAATTTCTGCAATTGCGATTAAGAAATTTTACAAGAATTGAAAAAACGGAAAATGAGTGAAGTTTTTCTTTAATTGCAAAAATATCCTACATCCTTCACCTAATCCAAATAAATTGATATAGTTCTTAAAACTCGAAGTCTATATTATCAGGGGTCTCACATGGTCCTGATTAATGGAAATACCGATTTTAATGCAGCAGATGGCGTTGACTGCTGTTTTGTTTTTCTGGCAATACTGCTTCATTTTATTGGGGAGCAGAATGTTTAAATCCCCAATATTTATACCCAATTCATTTTAACTTAAACAAAAACTCAATTAAAAAGCAAAAAATAGGAGCTAAGTTAGCATCGCTCTTAAGTCCAGAAAATTATGAAAAAATTACTCAGCAAAGTAAATAAAATTGAATATTTTACAAAGAAATATTTACTATTTCACTCGAACTTTTAAGGGCTCACATCTTTGACAAATCACAATTAAGCTGCGATGTCACTGTTTCAAAATAAAAATCGTACATTAAATTTCTAAACAATTTTCACACGAAACTCACTATGGTGAAAAAAGTTTGCATAAGTCGAGTTTACACGATTCAGAAGGTACATGAGGTTATATGAAAATCACTGGTACTTTTTGAACCTACACAAAATTTATTTTGTGCATGTAACAATTTCAGTATTTTGAAAATAGAAAATTTTTTGTTTGGTTGCTTTTCGTTATTTCAAGATTTATAAAATTATTATGCACTTAACTGTGCATAATAATTTGAAAACCTTGTAACATATTTATAAAATGAATTTTGTATGAAAAATTTGTTCTATAAGTCACTTATAAATTTTGAAAGTGATTATGCATATGACCCTAAAAGAACATTTCTTCAATAATTCAAATATTTTGTAGAAATTTTAAAATACTTTAACAGACCTAATTTGATCGACTTTAAAATAATACGCATATAATTTATCCGAAAATTCTTCTTGTTTTGGCCTAGAATTAAATCTTTTAAAATTTACAATTTTTGAATCTGTCCCCAAACCGAAGTCGAAATTCCTAATTTGGGCCCAAATCCCCCTACCTGACAACTCTGTTAAAACCTGATTTAACATAATAAAATCCTCCCTTGACCAAATTCCCCAAAATAAAATCGTCCTTTGACAAAATTTCCCACATGCTAGCGACATCTACAGTTTGTTTAAAAAATTATCACTTTCATACAAAAATTTTGCGGCCCTATGCTCCTTGCAGGAGTAAAAGGAACAAATATATATATACAAAAATTTGAACTTTTAATAATATTTTTTGAGCTTTTTTTTGATTAATTTTTGGGCTTGTTTGCTGGCTGGGTATAAACAAATATAAAAAGACAAAACGACTGCGTAACACAGCGACGAAAAATTAAAGTGTTGATAACACGATAAACAAAACACTCAGATTTTTAAGCGAAATTTTAGCAGACATTGGACAAGTTTACCAGAAAACCCCGCTACCGCTACAAATGATATGTAGCGCTTTATGATTACCTTAATCTGGTGAACGATGCTACTTTTGTTTTTGTTTTAAAATAAAAATATTTGTAGATGTTTGATTGATTTTTTCGAAATTTTTTATTCCTTTATGATCATATTTGTATATGTTTATTATTCTTTAAAAAAAAATATACAACAAACAAACGACAGCTGATGTATCATTAACTGCTCACAAGTAGCGTAAAATTTTTACGCTACCAAAACAAGGTAGCGCTACCACAACATGTTGACTTAGCGGTAGCTAATCAAATTGTTCACCAGATTGTTGAGTAGCGGATTAGCAACAGTTGATCGTCTGGTAAATGCACTCATTGTTTCTATGTTCACTCAAAAAATGTTGACAGATACTACATGATAGTTGATTGTGTAGAAATCATCAGTTGTTGTTTTAAATGTAATTGCAATTGTTTTTCTACAAAAAATACAAAACAACTATTACAAAAGTTATTTAAGAAAACAACTAACGAAAAGTAATGTAATTTCGTAATATTTCTTTAAAGCAGTTATTTTTAATATCATAATAAACGACTATCAAAACAGTATTTTTATAGTAAACAGTTATTTTTGTTAGTTATTTAAAAACTAATAAAATTCGTTTATTTTCTGTTTTTTATTTATTTTTTATTATTTTTATTTATGAAAATATACTTTTAAAATATTAAAAAATTAACGAAAAAAAAACATTATTTTTAAAATTTTCATAATAAAAAATCGTCACCTTTTTAACTGCATATACCTTAGTTTTAACTGTCATTAACAGTAGACTCTACTGCCAAACGTTTTAGAGTGTATTAATCCCTGTTATCTTAACAGTATTTTTAACTATTTTTAGGGCTTTTTTGCGAGTGTACCAATGCAATGCTAATCAAATCATCAATTAATTAATCCACACAATTAATTAGTGGGGTGTAATAATTGCAATATTTTGTTTGTAAGAATGAGCGTAATTTTAATTTTTAGTATTGAAATTTTGTGTTTCAGTCAATTTTTTATAATTTTTTTATTTCATATGTTCGTTGCCTTTTTCAAAAGCATAGTTGTTTCAAATATTCAAAATATAAGAAAAAGCTTTAAATACATTTTACATCACATTATGTGATGTTTTCTGAAAACTATACAAAATTAATATAATCTTTACAATTTATAAAAGATTTTAAATATCCCCAAAAAATTCCATGTCCCCAAATAAATAATTTTCTCCCCAAGACCAACAAAAATCCCCAAATTTGGGGGAAAAAAATCCCAAGTCTGGCAAGCCTGCTGCCTATTTAATTTAGGTGTGTGACGCGCATAATTTTGGCACTTAAAAATATTTTACACTCATAGAAATAAGCATGTAAAAATAGCTGCAAGCTACTGAAATTAGTTAAAATTTAACCCCTCAATTCATAAATGCTTTGTAAAGTTATAGCAGGTTTACAATACGTCATTTTCATATAAAATGTGTTCAATAAACCTCCTATAATTTTACAAAGCGTTTATGAATTTAGGGGTAAAATTATAAATGACTGGAAGACTTTAACATGCAAAAAGAAAAAAATCTACAAAAATTTTTGCTAAAACTACTAAAAATTACTTCAAAGCTATCTAAAAAAAATTTATGAAATTAGCCGATTTTTTGCTAAATATTAGAATAGCAAGAATTAAAATGTTTAGTACCCTTTAGAAAAACGCGTAAGTCCACACAATATAATCGATTTCGTGTACTTCAAATTGTGTGTACTTACGATATGGGATATTTAGCAAAATCTGCTAATTTTAACAGTTTTTTCTATAAGATAATTTTTAACTAATTTTTAGTAGCTTTAATAAAAAATGTTACAGACATTTTTCTATTAGTGTATTAAAATAAACTCTATTGGTCATTCATATCTAAACACATCGGTCTTTTTTTGGATGATTTTTTTTCTTTTCATTTGTATGTAGTGGCGTCTATATATCTAAGCTTTAATAGTAAACGAATGAATGGGTCAGCGAACTTTTTGGCTACAAAAACTCAAATATTTTGATTTGTTTTATTTATATAAAAAAAAATAACAATATACCGATGAACATGAATATGCTATGCCTGCTTAATATGATAACATTTGTTAATTCCTTTTTGGGAGGGTGATGTTCAACATAAATTTTAATGTTTATAATTAGTATTTTAAAATTTAACAGTTTTCTTTTATATGGTTTGTTAAAAGATTAAAAAAATAATTATAAGGAACAAAATCTGTTAATTATGGCTTTTAACTATGAAAATTTTGAGCCATGTAGCTATAATTCTTAAATCAAAATCTCATTTGAAAAAGTTTGTTCTAAAGTTTTTACCTTTCATGATTTGTCATTGTTGCTATGCTGACTGGTATTGTTATATTTATGTATTTTGTTTTATTTTTATTTACTTTTTTTGGGTTAAATTTATCTTATTTTGAATTTCATGACTTTACGTAAAATTTACGTCATCTTCTTTAACGGTTGTTTTCGTGAGATTTTTTTTTTAGATTTTGCTAGATTTATGTTAAATTGTCGTAAGGAGGTAGATAATTTTTTTAGAATATTCTTTAACAATTTCTTTAGAATTTTGAAAACAAATTAAATAGCAGTTTCTATAATTCTAGCAACTGAGATGGGAATAATAATAAAACACTCATAGAAATAAACTTTTACCTAATGTTTACATAGTAATGAAACGCCCATTTGTTTTTCAATACATGCCGTTTTTTGTCGAAGTTTTTTATTTTAAAAATATGAGGTTTACAAATTACTAAAAGCATTTATTAGTTCCTAACCCGAGGCCTATGGTATCCATATTTGATACCAAGTTTTGGTGGCTAGTTGCAAAAAAAAAATCGCGAAAAAAAATTGCATAAAGGAAAATTCTTGCATCAATATATTTTTTTGCAGAACATAAATAGCTGATTAAGTTTTTTAATTCAATTCTAGTAACATAGTCTTTTTTCGCGATCCGCCATTATTTTGCAATTTTGTAAGTGCGTTTTTTTTTTTAATTTATAATCTAAGGACTATAATACTCATTTCGTACAACAAAGTTAGGTGGCTAGTCGAAAAAAAAAAATTGCGAAAAAACAAACAAAAAAAATCCAAAAAGGAAAATTTTTGCATTAATATATTTGTTTGCAGAATGTAAATCGCTGATTAAGTGTTTTAATTCAATTCTTTTACCATAAAGTCTTTTTTCGCGTCCCGCCATTATTTTGGAGTTTTTTAAGTGCGGTTTCTTAAAATTTATATTCTAGGGACTATAATACCCGTTTCAAACAACAATGTTTGGGAGCTAGTTAAAAAAAAACCGCGAAAAAAAAATTTACAAAAAGGAAAATTCTTACATCAATAGATTTGTTTGCAGAATGTAAGGCGCTGATTAAGTGTTTTATTTAAATTTTTTTACCATCCCAGCAAAATATTTCATTACCAAATAAGTGGTTATATAACAGAAATTCATAGCTCCGCACAACTTATTTTTTGGCGTCTAAACTCATTATTTTTGTTTAGCGTGGTCGTTTTTATAAGTAGTCACGCTTACCCGCTCGCTTACGAAAAAATGAGAAGTAAGTTGTTATGAGATTCTGAATAATAAGTGGTTACAAACATGCTTACAAAAAGTTGAATTATAAGTGGTTATCCGACTGCTTACTTGATTCTTAAAAATAAGGAGTTACACAAATACTATTAGGTTCAGGAAATACATTCAGAGAAATTAAAGATTTTGCTAATGTGTAATTTTAGTACTCGTCATAAAAATTTTAACACAAAACATATTTACATGTAATAAATATAAATGTATAAAATTTAACTTTGTAAAAAGTACTTATTTAAACTATTGCGAGTAAGTCATTATTTTATATTTAAAAGCAATGACTACAATAGGCCGTTATTAGGAAGTCATTATTTTATATTACAAAATAATGCAAAAGGTAATGATATATCATTATTGGTAATGCAGACAGCAATGAGGTGTCATTACCGATATTTTGCTGGGATAAAGTCTTTTTGTGCGTCCCGCCAATATTTTGGAGTTTTTTAAGTGCGGTTTCTTAAAATTTATATTCTAGTGACTATAATACCCGTTTCATACAAGAAAGTTTGGGAGCTAGTTAAAAAAAAACCGCGAAAAAAATCGGGAAAAAGAATTTACAAAAAAGAAAATTCTTACATCAATAGATTTGTTTGCAGAATGTAAATCGCTGAATAAGTGTTTTAAATTAAATTTTTTTACCATAAAGTCTTTTTTCGCGTCCCACCATTATTTTTGAATTTTTTAAGTGCGGTTTCTTAAAATTTATAATCTAGGGACTATAATACCCATTTTATACAACAAAGTTTGGTGGCTAGTTGAAAAAAAAATCGCGAAAAAATATCGCGAAAAAAAATTTGCAAAAAGGAAATTTCTTACATTAATATATTTGTTTGCAGAATGTTAATCGCTGATTAGGGTTTTTAATTCAGTTTTTGTACCATAAAGTCTTTTTTCGCGTTCCACCATTATTTTGCAATTTCTTAAGTGCGGTTTTTTCAAATTTATAATGCCTATTTCATATAACAAAGTTTGGTGGTTAGTTGAAAAAAAAAAATCGCGAAAAAAAATTTGCCAAAAGGAAACTTTTTGCATCAGTATATTTGTCTGAAGAAATTTAATCGCTGATTAAGTTTTTTAATTGAATTTTTCTGCCATAAAGTCTTTTTTCGCATTCCGCCATAATTTTGCAATTTTTAAGTGCGGTTTTTTTAAAATTATAATCTAGAGACATACATCAACGTTTGGTGGCTAGTTGCCAAAAAAAAATTTTCCATAAAGGAAAATTTTTCTGTGTTGAACAAAGAACAAAACGTTCTTTACATCATTATGTTAAGTAATGGTAATGAAATTTCGTTTGTCTACCTAGTGTAGAAAAAATGAAAATGAAACGTTTCATTACATCTAAAGAAAACAAATTAAATTAACATTTTTTTTCATTGCAATTACATTTTGTAATGGTAATGAATTTTTTTTAATTTTCATTTTATAGATTTAATGGTAATGAAAACCCGCAATGGTCATTACAAAGTAATTAATTACTCCCATCTCTGGTTATATAGGGAATAAAATAAGACCCTACCAGTAATGACTTTGTTTAAAGGTACACCGATTCAAGCAATGTAATTAGATTATAAATTTTTATTAAATCATACTTTCGCATAATAAGTAGTTATATAATGCAATACCAACAACTTATTATTTTTACCCTTATTAATAAGTTATTATATAACACAATATCGGTGATATATTATTTTAAAGTCTCCAAATAAGTAGTGATATATCTCTATATCGGTAACTCATTATTTCATACCTCCCCCATAAGCATTGATGTATCACAGTATAAGTAACGTATTACTTAAGGTTTCTAAGTAAAACCAAGGGTAAAGGGTTACCCATTGCCAGGCAATGCGTAAAAAAGGTCCAACCCATTACCAAGGTTTTGCTGGGTTTTTCGAAAAACAACTTATTGAAATGACATCTAAGACTGCCATAGTTTCTGCCTTTTTTTATGGACAGGCTTCATCAGTGATTTTCCATTAAATTGTATTATTGTTTATATTTTATTGTCAGAGTGTCTCTATGTGATAATTTTTTCAACAACCTGTCGGCTGTAGGAATCGAACCCATGCACTCCTACATTACAAACGTAACTATACTAGAGTTCGACAGCTTAGCCATATCACCCACATAAGGCCTTGCTTATAGTATGGCTAATTCATAGTTTTCCTTTCCTATTTCTTTCCTATTTGTCGCAGAAATATTTTTCGTTTTTCATATTTTACTTATCGAAACTGTAGTCCTAAATAAGGGCCTGTTTATCTATTACGAAAATACTCTAAACGATAGCAATTGACAATTATTTTCGTCAAAAATATATGGGAAACAAAAACAAATTTTCGTTACTTTGCTTTCGTTTAGACCATTTTCGTAATACATAAACTGGGGCTAAATTTTACAACTTTTTCGAAAACACGTATGAAAAATATCAACAATACATCGAAAATTTATAAATTATTGAAAATAATGTATGTAAATGCTTTATTGGGTAATATGTTTTATCAGAAAAACAAATTTTTCTTAGTTTACGTTAATTAATAAATGCTCGCGTCTTACAACGGATGTCTCCTGATGCAGACCCACAGATATTAATGAACTTAGTATATGTTGAAGAGGGAGGAGTATTTTTAACTACACAACCTCTTATTTATGGTTTTAAACCTGTTGTCTTTTTATGGAATTGGTATTAGTTTAAAATAAAATTCACGTTTAAACCGTATGTGCAAAAGTATTATTTTTCCAGCTCCCCGTATATTTTCGGATAGGTTGAGAATAAAAATAGTTCCATAATATTGGAAGCTAAACTGAAAAAAAATTTTGAAAAACATATATGTGTGCCGCGCAAAATAGAAAGGGACCTAAGGTCCCTTTCTCAGGAGGGCATGGGATCGGTCTCATTCGGTGCTCAGGTTGTCCATATTAAAAAAAAATTGATTTTTTTACCCTTAGGTCCCTTTCTCTATGCGCTGTCACATATGTATTTCTATTTAAAAACTT
Organism: Leucophora obtusa; assembly: GCA_949987735.1. NCBI lineage: Eukaryota > Metazoa > Arthropoda > Insecta > Diptera > Anthomyiidae > Leucophora > Leucophora obtusa. The sequence continues at coordinate 294,413,637 of OX465295.1, read as the reverse complement.
TTAATCTTCATATTCGTTATTATCGCCAAAATATTTAATACATTTGATATATCGCATTCTGTGGTATTAAATTTGAGTTTTTTTTTTATATTTGAAAATTTTACATTTTTGTTCACCTATAGTCGTAACTTAATTGCCATTTAGGGATCTTAAGATGAAAACTTTTTAAACTTTCTTTTTTATTGCGTAAACTTCTAAAAGGTAGTAACATTGATGGGGCCTTGAGGAGCTGGAAAATTCTAACGTCTTGCAATTTGAAGCACCATAGTCTTTACATACAATATATTTTAAGTGTAGACTTGCACTACTCTCAAGTGCATTCATCTCATTCCCTTATAACTGGCTCTGGCCAACATTATAAGAATTTTTAATAGAGGTGATAGGTTAGGTTTTATGGTAAAATTCTAATAAATATTAAAAGTTTTTTCAACAAGTGTACAAAATATGAACAAATATGTATAGTTATTGAAAAACTAAATCCATTCTCTGCAAATTAATTTATTAAAATATCAGACAGAGCCAGTAAGAAAGCGGTTAACAGTAATGGAGAGATTTGCATAGAGCGTGATTATAGGAAATCAAAATATTAAATCTTACATGTATACCTCTTTTATTTTGCGATGGCAGTTATTAAATTTCAGCGAATTCGGAGAAAAATTAAATTTTTTGCAATAATTTGATATTCAATGCAACCGTACCATAAGGCTTGTATTCTGAAAATTTTACAAAATTTTTATCAGTAATTTTTTTCTTTGCAAACGAAAATAAAATTAACCCAATCAGAAATTTTAAAATTCATTTTGAAAATTCTTCGTATATCGCTGAACAATTCTTGAGTCCATGCATTATCTTGGAGTTCATCACCTGTAAAATTCTGAGGTGAAGTTAGCTGTAAAGTAATGCATGTACCTATGGCTATACAGTAGACGCTCGCAAATTAGAACCGCTTTGTTTTTGAGGCAATTCTAATTTCTGAATTATTCTAATTTCTAGACGTTTTTTTTTCAAAAAACAAATTGAGTAAATTTACTTCCAAAAACTTAAATAAAACTCTTTTTAATATTTTTTAATTCAATTTTATTTGATAAAAACAAGAAAACAAAACACAACAATTCAATCCAATACATCAAATGTATTTTTATACCCTACACCACTATGTGGTCAGGGTATTATAAGTTTGTGCTGATGTTTGTAACACCAAAAAATATTGCTCGTAGACCCACCTTATAGTATACCGATCGGCTCAGAATTTTTTTTTATTTCGATTTAACGATGTCCGTCTGTCCGTCCGTCCGTCTGTCTGTCTGTCCGTGCAATCTTGTGCGCACTCTACAGGTCGCAACTATTAAGATATTTTGATGAAATTTGGTATGCAGACCTATGTTGGCCCAAGGACGAACAAGTTTGATTTTGGTGAACATCGGTCCATGTTTAGACCTAGTGCCCATATAAGGGTCCTACCAAAATTATATTGTTTATACGCTGCAGGTCGTAAATATTAAGATATTTTGACGAAATTTGGTACACAGACTTATGTTAGCCCAATAACGCAGCCTATTGATTTTGGTGAACATCGGTCCATGTTTAGACCTAGTGACCATATAAGGTCCTACCAAAATTATACTGTTCATACGCTGCAGGTCGTAAATATTAAGATATTTTGATGAAATTTGGTACACAGACCTACCTTGGCCCAATAACGCAGCCTATTGATTTTGGTGAACATCGGTCCATGTTTAGACCTAGTGCCCATATAAGGGTCCTACCAAAATTATACTGTTTATACGCTGCAGGTCGCAAATATTAAGATATTTTGATGAAATTTGGTACACAGACCTATATTGGCCCAATAACGCAGCCTATTGATTTTGGTGAACATTGGTCTATGTTTAGACCTAGTGCCCATATAAGGGTCCTACCAAAATTATACTGTTTATACGCTGCAGGTCGCAAATATTAAGATATTTTGATGAAATTTGGTACATAGACCTATGTTGGCCCAGGGACGAAGCCTATTGATTTTGGTGAACATCGGTCCATGTTTAGAACTAGTGCCCATATAAGGGTCCCCCCAAAATTATATTGTTTATACGCTGCAGGTCGCAAATATTAAGATATTTTGATGAAATTTGGTACATAGACCTATGTTGGCCCAAGGACGAAGCCTATTGATTTTGGTGAACATCGGTCCTTGTTTAGAACTAGTGCCCATATAAGCTTCCCCCCAAAATTGGCTTGGTTACAAACTGCAGGTCGCAAATATTAAGATATTTTAATGAAATTTGGTGCGCTGACTCACATTATAGAAAATTTTGACACAAGCCCCATTTTAACCCATTCGAATTTCGGATCCAAACAATACACCAGACTGGTGTAGGGTATTGTATAGTCGGCATGCCCGACTTTAACCTTTTTACTCGTTTTAAATTAAAAATATGAATATAAAAAAAAAACGAATGGCAACAAAACATAGCAATGCAGTCCAATTACATCACATGTATTTTTTTAATTAAAAACTAAAAAACTGTATTTAAAAAAAATTAAACAATTAAAATTAAACAATGGCCAAGTTAACAACTAATCTTTGTTTGACATATAATCAGTTATATTTGTTTGTTTTTTTGGTTTCTTTAAATCCGAAATATCATTACGTAGAGCCAAAAGATTACTTATGTGCTTAGTGGAAAACAATTCACTGTTATTGCACCATTTTATTAAATTATTTACGCTTTTAATGGCTGTAGTATTAGAGACAACTGATGATACTGCAACATCGTCGTCTTCGCTGCTATCTGAAGACTCACCATCGCTACTGAGAACATAAACAGATCCGTCATCAAACATATCTTCATTCCATCTGTCGATGTCTTCTATACCGATGCAATCGTTGGGAGCTATTTCTTTTAAAAGAGCTTGAGTTATCTGAATAACTTCGTTGCAGTCCTGATCTATTTGCAACAATTGTGCTATTGGCACGTCATCGTCGCTGTCGTATTGGTTAGAGTCCCAATTGGACAACTTTGACCAAGATTTCTTCATAACACTTTGTGGTACCGCATCCCAAGCTTGTTTCAGTAATAATATAGCATTGCGGATCGAATGGGATTTCAAATGATTCTTCAGTTCACCACCTTCAGCAATTAACTGAGAAAGAAACATACTTCTGTAATTGAGCTTTGTTAACTTAATAGGGTTTTGATCCATTGATTGTAAAGCTGCTGTCACATTTGGTGGAAAGAATAATGCAACTATGTTTCCATCGTCACTTTTAAGTTTCTCAATGGGTGTATGAGCGGAGCAATTATCTATAAGCAAAATGACTTTCGGAGGCAAATTATTTTCCTGAGAAAAGCGGATCACCTGTGAATTGAAAAAAATTTTAAAATTATGTACTGAACCTGAAATCAATATTTTTGTTTACCTCTTTAATAAATATTCCGTGAAACCATTCGTGAAAAATCCGAGAAGTCATCCAAGCATTTTTGAAAAGTTGTAATGCAGAGGATTATTGAAACTTTTAAAACACCTGGGTTTTTTTGCTTTTCCAATTACCAATGGAACTAATTTGTGTGATCCATCAGAGTTTGCACCAAGTAGGACTGAAATTCTGTCTTTTTGAATTTTATGTCCAGGGGCGTTTTTTTCAAAAGCAGAGACATAGGTTCTGTCTGGTAGGCAACGAAAAAATAATCCGGTTTCGTCGACATTATATATTTGTGACTCCATTAAACCCATCTCAGCGATCTTTGCACGATATCGATGAATAAAAGGATTGACTGAAGCAACATCACTGGAAAGAATCTCGCCACAAATTTTTAAAAAACGGATACCGTGTCGCTTCTTAAATTTGGTAAACCATCCATCACTTGCCCTTAATGCATTTTCATCTTTATCGGGATATTCCTCTCTAAATATTTGTTTAGCTTTCTCTTTTAATATTGGCCCAGTCAATGTACACTTTTTTTCTCGTTGATTTAAAAACCACTCATACAGACGACTTTCTTTCCATTTTTGGATATTCAGCGCTGTGCAAAGATTTATTGTTTGCCTCCTGATATGTATTTGAAACAGTATTTAATATTGCTGTTCTATGTGATTTGATGTAGCTGATTGAAGATGTTGTCACATTAAAATCTAGGGCTAACCGGTTCCCTTGAACGCCTTTGTCAAGCTTTTCTAATATTTTGACTTTAGTTTCCAATGATAAAGTGTTTTTTTTACGTTTATTTAACATTTTAAATGATACACTTTCACTATTTAATAGAGACTGCCAAATAATATGTACACGCGTATCAAATTTCACAAATAAACTAGCCAAAAATGTACATAAATGCGACAAAAAAAAAACAAATAGGGAAAAACATATATAATTTGGTGATTCCCCTTTTTAGTTTTACTTTATTCAAACAGAATAAAAATAAATTGGAGATTTCCTGTGTATTCAAATAACCAAAAAAAAAAAAAAAACGCTCAGAAATTAGAATTTTAAATTCGAATTTCAGAGCGTTTAATGTATTGCAAACATTGTTTCTAATTTCTGGACGTTCGAATTACTGAAAGCTCAAATTTGCGAGCGTCTACTGTACCATCATTGCACACATAAATATTACTTGCGTAAATTATGTAAAAACTTGGGAAATTTTACCAACTTCTTAAGCGGGCCATACATTTGCAATATTATGGTACAACTTTCCAAGTGGTGCAGGAATATTGACCGTGTATGTATTAAATTGAAGGTTGAGCAATATTATGTAGTGAATCAAAACACTTTTGATTATTATTGGACAATCTGAAATATTGAATAATCTATTGGCAACACTGGGCAATTTTAATTTTGCGCTGTTTATGTTTGTGTGCGTTTTGAGGTTATGTTGAATTTATATATTGCATAAAATATTGTGGCGATCTTTTGTTACATATATGTTGCAATTTATTGTGTGGTATGTGGCAAAATGAGAAAAATACTGTGCCATTATATTAGACATAATATTGCAAATGTAAGGGGGCTTTACTTTGTCAGCTAAAAGATATGGTAAATGTTCGCAAGGTTATTTTTCAAATCTCCAAACAATATTTTTAAGACATCATAAACAAAATGTACCTATAACATTAAGCATTTTCCAAAACATTAAAGTTTCCGTTAAAGGGTCAAGTTTAAATGTTTATGGAAGTTGTATGTTGTTAGACATTTGCATAAATGTACTTAACAAACAAATATACAAACATACAACATTAATCTATTTGGGTCAGTGGTAATAATAAGTAATTCACCACTATATATGAACTATGGCTTTAAATAAAACAAAACAAAAACATTTAAAATTTGCTTAACTTGGCAAAATAAAAGCGAAACAAATTACAAGGTTAAGTTCTTTTAGAATAACCAAAAAAACACACATAAAAACCTTTTGCAAATATTAGAAGAAGAAAAATTAAAAGATGAAAAAGATTACTGAACAAAAATCATTTATACTGCATACAAACACATAAAACTTGACCAAGACCGAGAATTTTAAAGAGGTTTTCCTTTTAGACAAAAAAACTAAATTAAAAGAAACCAACACAAGTTTATTTTTTTTTTTTTTTTGCTGATGTGTAGACTATAGCTAGTGGCAAATAAGTCTGGCTAGCATGTTTTGTTGGCACGTTGCTTGCTATTGCTGCCACATACCCGTACATATATGCTGCTGCAACCACAAACACACATACATACACATTGAGGTCAGCAATGAAGGCTAATGTTGTTTTGGTTTGGCTCTTAACATACAACAAACTGCTGCATAGAAGCTGAGGCTAAAGAAAAAAAAATAAACTCCAAAAGACCACTGAAATGAATAGAAAAACCCCGACTAAAGAATAGGAAAATTAGTAGTTGAATAATATAAAAAACTTAAAAATTAAGCAACAAAAGAAATAAAAAACTAAAGCAAGTGATCGCACGTGCCACTAGTATAGACCATATACGAATAACTTTGAATACTTGAATAAAAATAAAGTAAAAGAAAAAAAAACATATTGCTACATTGCCATTTGTGGCAATGAAAAATGAATGAAAAAATGAAATAAAAGAAAAACTTGGTCATCAATTTGTTGCAACCAACAGCAACATTAATTTTTACCAACGACCAACCGAGCAACCAGGCAACCAACAGCTGTTAATATTTTATGCTTCTTGTTTTACGTTTTATGTCTTAAAATGTGGTTTAAAAACTAACGAATACGAAAAAAATAAGCATCGACATTAAACCACTTCAATCCATTTCAACCATTCCATATCTTTACAACACGTACATCTCAAATTCGTGGTATTTTATATCCGCAGCTAGATTTTCCTTCTACGAGTTTAACTATTTTTGTTCATTTGAAAAAAGTTTGTAGTTTGTTGTATTTTGAATTGTATGACAATTTGTTAACTCTCTTGTTAATATATTTTGTGCATTTATTTGTTTTTTTTTCTTTTATTATTTTTTAGATTTTTTCTTTAGATTAGTGTTAACAAAAATGTTATAAATGAATTTCATTTTAATAATGATAAATCTTTATTTAATGTTAATACATTATTTTTACTACTACTACTTGTATTTGATGTTAATCTTCGGAATTCTTATATTCATTTAAAGTTTTTTCTTTTCTTTGTTTTTGACGTGTGCCACATAGTGTTGACATGTAATTTTACATGTTTCGGTACATGATATTTAAGAAGATTTTTCAAATTAATTTGGATTACAGACTCTATGTTACTATTTTTAGAGATAATCCTTAAAAATATAGTGAAACAAAGCAAGGTTCGAAATTTAGAAAATTCCATTAGAAGTTCAGTTCTGCAATTTTAATGAAAAAAATTCAAAATAAAATTTAGTCTTTTTCCAAAAAGCAACGTAAGTGGTTTTTCACGTGGAAAAATTTTACTCGAACTTTAATTTTACTCAAATTTTAATTTAAATTATAAAAATGAACAATTTTTCAATTTTATATCGAAGATTTTTCCCCAAGAAAAATAATAGTCTTGTACATTAAATTTGCGTGAAAACAATCTCTACTCAGTTTTCACGTGAAATTCATTGTCGTGGAAAATTATCATTTTTTTATATGGAGGAGTATAACAATTTTTTCAGGTGAAATCCGAACAACTTACGGTGCTTTACTATCAAACAGTATTTTACTTTTAAAGTCGACTTTATATTTAAATGGCTTTGTTCATTTTGTGTATGAAAATCCTAAAGAAATATTTTCATTTTCAAATATTTTAATTGGTTGGAAATAAATTAACCAATCAGAATGCTCCAAAAATAAACTAGGTCAAAGCATGCTGCCACCCAAAATTTTAACTAAAGTCAACAAAAATAAACATTTGGAAAATTTAAATAGTAAGGGCGTTTATTTTTATTTAAAAAATGTTCAATTAAAATTGGAATTTTGTATTAAAAAATGTGAAATTTTAAAATGAAATTTCTTTATGTCATTTGAAATTAGAAAAATTTCAAACGAAATTGATCTACATACAATTTTGAAAATCTAATTTGAAATTTAGATCTTTTAATTACATTTCTCCACAAAGTTTATTTTTTTTATAATCAAAATTATCAGTTTTTTAATGAATTTGTTAAAATATCTATTGAGATTTTTTAAATGACGACTGGTTAAATGAATTTCCCTATTTCCCCCCCCCCTCCCCTGGAGCCGCGCATGATTTAATACAATAATGTCTGGTCAAAATTCGGATTAAATTGTATATAATTTAAAGTAATTAAATCCAATTTGATACACGTAGATACAATTGTATTCACCATTTTTCGGATTAAATTGTATCTGATTAGTTATTGTATTTCATCAAATTAGATATGTCACCATATCATCTTTTTTAATCGGGTGTATATATGATTTCTTTTAACTCACATTAGAACATAGGGCGTCCACAACGGCAAATTCCATTGAACACGATTTTCAGAAAGGTTTCTTAATTGGCTCCATGTCATACTTAACGACTTCCTTTATGCGCAACATATGACCAATCCACTCCACTTTCTTCGTCTTATTTCAGTGGCAATATCAGCTTGATTTGTCCTTCGCAACAGTTCCACGTTGGAGATGGTTTTAGGCCAAAATATGCGAAGAATACGCCTCAGACATCTGTTTACAATTGTTTGACAGAAGGCAGATATCGTCGGCGTACGCTAGGTGATTTAAGTAGGAATTATGTGTTTTCCATCTAATACCTTTGCAGCGTCTGTCGCAATATTTATGACATCACACATGACAATTAAAAACAAGATGGGAGACAAAATGCAGCCCTGTCCTAGTAAAGGGTTCCGATAAACGGCCCCTGTGTAGAACGTAATAGTTGGCACCAGTATAACTTGCTACAATCATAGCTATGATTTTAGAAGGTGTACACCTCCTGCGAAAAGTTCACCAAATTTGCTCGCGGTTGATGATGCTTTTTCGTAAACTAAAAATAGCAGACGTAATTTAGATTTGTATTCGAAAACATGAAATTCACCAATAGGACTCAAGGTGATCTCTAATTTGATTTAAAACAAACGGCTGGGAGAACGCATATACCTCTTCAATTGTGGCACTCTTTCAGACTGCCTTTATATCGGGAGTTTTACTATAATACCCTCCTTCCATTCAGCGGGAAAGTCTTCCCGTTCCCAGGTAGATAAAATAAGTGGGTGTAATATTTGGGCTGTAAGGGATGGATCATCTTTTAGGAGTTTAACCGGTAGGCTATCTATAAATGGTATTACTAAATGATGGTCTCTGGCAAAGACGCAGTTAGCACCCCTTTTGGATCGGACATCAAGTAGACATTTTCTAAAGCGTCGAGATATAGCGATGTGATCGATTTGATTTGACGTTGTCTGCCTATCAGTTGATACCCAAGTAATCTTGTTACATAATTTGTGCTCAAAGAGTGTCCCACTAATCACAAGGCTGCGAACATTGCAGAAATTGATGAAGCGGTCACCATTTTTGTTTCGTATTCCCACTCCATGCGAGCCCATTATGTGCTCAAGTGATCGATTATTACCTTTGCGTTCATATCTACCATAACGATAAATATAACACCTCGAGGTATCAAGTCATATACAGCGCTCAGCTGTCCTTCTTATTTTCGGAGTCGACTTCAGTTGGGACGTAGCACTGAATAATGGATATATTTGTCACAATTTTGCGAAAACGAGCCCACATTAATCTTCCTGAAATGATGCATTTCCTAGCCTCAGGCATCAGTAAAATGCCAACTCCGGCTTCTGGTTTACTGCCAGCATCTTTACCAGAATACAACAGGGTGGATTTTTTTGTTTGGGAGGCATATTCGCCAGATCCAGCCCACCGGAATTCGCTTGAACCTAGAATATTTATCTTGTAACATTTCTTTTTCCATTTGAAGAAATCGTGAATTCTTATTGGGATCTATGCTATCCCTATAGTTTAAAGTTTTAATGTTCCAAGGCTTGTATTAGAATTAAATATATAATATTTTTTATTAATAAAATATTTTAAAAGTGATTTTATTTTTCTATTTTATTCTTTTATTTTGGCCAGTATAATAAACTTTATTTGGTAAACTTACGCACAAAAATGGTTAAATTACACATCATTTCTGAAAATTTGTTACGCTTTTTCAATGTAAATTTTAAAATTTTGTATGTAATTAACTTATGCATTATGTGTGTAATTTTTTTTTTTTTCATTCACACATTCGGAAAAAATTTACCATATTTATAGCAGGAGTTCAGTTTCCTAATATAAGTTCGGTAAATTTAAACAAAAATTATTTAGAGTGTACTTCTCATAACTCCATTTCGCAAAATCCCAAACGAGAATGGCGCTAACTGAATGATGACGCTCTTAAAACAATATACAGGCCATCTTATAGTTGACTAAACTTTAAAAATGATTGCTATAAGTATAAAATGATTTCGAATATTATGAATATGACATCTTTCAATTCAGATAATAATATGATTTTAATTAGAACAAAGGAATATGATTATCAAGTTTATATATGATTGTAGGCGAGAAAATAATATGATTTGAGAATTGTAAAAAGGGAGATTTTAAATATAAAATGATTATAAGTGCACTAGGGCTCAGTGAAAATCGTATTCTAGGGATCAAAATAAGAAGCTTTGCCGAAGGAACCATACCTCTAACCATACCTTGACCCAACTGTAGGGTCAAGTTTTGAAAAATCCCAATTTGACCCATTTAGAGTGCCCCAATCGAGTCCAAATGTATGACCGATCCCCACTAACTTTGGAGGGCCGATCCACCCATGCCAGTGGCACACCCCCTGGAACTCCCCTGGGGGGTTCCCCATACAAACATTTTAAAAAATCACAATTTTTGGCACTTTATTTTATTATTTTTTATTTATTTTATTTATTTTTATTATTTTATTTATTTTTTCTCTTTAGAAATTTATTTAGTCAGAACATATGTAAATGAAAAAATTAATTTAACTTAGTAATAGAAAAGAAAATAAAAAAAATTACTGTTTGAAGTCTTTTTTGCTTTCAAGTCTGGGCAATTTCGCACGGCTCTCTAATGTCGCCACCATAACAGCCTCTACATTTTCCGGTATAACTCGTTTGGAAACGCTAGCTAGCAATTGAACGTGTCGTTCTGTTGCAGGTCGTAAAATAGGTTGTGTGGGTTTTTTAAGCCACCACAAGACACAGCTGCATGTCGTAAACTTACTTAAGCTAAGTTTACAGGTAGAATTGAGCATAAAATTATCATAAAGGATTTTCCAGAAGTAATAAAAGGCGCACTTGCTTAACAGAATTTGTAGTCAGATTAACGTTTAATTTACATGTAAGTACTTTATGGGCAGTTTTGACAACAAAATCGGTTACAGGTAGAATTGAAATTACCATTTCATTCTTATTACCTCGTCTCCTAGACCATATATAACGCAACAGTTTTTGTGAATGCATTAAGTCGTTGTGAAGAACTCGAAGTGTGAAGTGCTAATTTGAGATAAAAAAATATTTAAAAAAAAATCATTCCAAATCAAGAAGTTTACAATGAATCCGCCATCCTCTACACCGCAAGATGAAGCAATAACAACATCAACAACTATCGAAAACCCAATGAGTCATATACCCAGGCATGATGTTACTGTTTTTGGTGTGTCTACAGATTTGACTGATCTTAATTTACCAACCCATCTGGATATCTTGAGATATTATTTTTACTTGAGCGAACAAAAAAAGTTGTCCTATAAAGCATTCACTATTCAAGTACAAGATAAGTTGATTGGAATTTGGGAAAAACTTGGTATGGAAATAATGCTGAAAAAAAGTGTATGTAATAAATTGAATAGATTGCTTGACAAATATCAAGAGCAAATCAAGAGAAGAAACAAACCCCAACAATTTACAGAGTATGTAAAATCTCTAGAAACAATTTTTTTCATTGGAACATGTAAATGCGATTTGAAGGCAGCTCCATGTGCATGCGGTTTGGTTCCCGAACGCCTCAAAGAGTTTATGCACGATCAACATAATCAGAGAAGTCTAACAATGGATGGATTTGCGATGGAAATTGAAGAGCAAGGAGCAACGTCTATGTCATCAATGCCAACATACCAAGATCCCGATGATTCAACATACGCACCGCAACCGGTTCAAGAAGATTTGGATATAAGCACAAGTTCACAATACACACAGAGATACGATTGTTTTAACTTTGCCTTGGTATGTGACAGATTTGGCGTGCCTGATAGAGTAGCATCAGCAATGGGAACAGCTCTTTTCCAAGATTTTAAAATGAAAGATATCCATGGCAAACCTCTCATCATGGATAAATCGAAAGTTCGCCGAGAAAAAGAGAAATGCAGACAAGAAGTGCTTCGCAAACGGTTAGATGATACCAATTTGTTAGCATTTTCATTCGATGGCAGAAAAGATGATACTTTAACGAGAGATACAATTGATGAGAAGTATCATACTAGAATGGTAAAAGAACCTCATCTTGTTATTTTGAGAGAACCGAATTCTGAATTGATTGGTTACGTAAGACTGGAACATGAAACCGCTGAATACAAAACAACCAAATTAAATGATTTTTCCAACGATAAAAATATATCACTGGATGCATTAATTGGCATATGCACTGACGGTGAGCCAACAAACACTGGCCCAAACGGTGGAATTATACGACGATTCGAATTGCTGTTAAAAAGACCATTGCATTGGTTCGTTTGCCTTCTACACTTCAACGAACTTCCGTTTCGGCATTTGTTTGAAGCTTTGGATAAATCAACCAGCACTGGACCAAGATCGGCAACCGGAAAATTGAGCCGTCAAATCGAAACTTGTGAAACTCTTCCGGTAAATTATTGCTATCACTCATTTATTATAATTGTCAACCGTTTTTAATTGTTTTATTTTTATATATTTTCAGGTGGTGGACGGCTTTCAGAAAATTGAGTTGAAAAATATGCCCCCTGCTCCAGAAAAAATTGAATTTTCCACCGATTCCAAGTACTTATACGACTTGGCCCATGCAATTTCTAGCGGCGTGGTTTCAGTGGATCTGGCAAACATCAAACCAGGGAAAATTGTACATTCTCGGTGGCTCACCAAGGCCGCTAGACTATTACGATTATATGTGACAACGGAAAATCCAGATGCAAATTTAAGAATACTGGTTGAATTTATAATTACATGTTATGTGCCAAAGTACTTCAATATCAAGTATTACAGCTCTGTCGTGTACGGTAGTAGATTATTTTTCAAATTCATTAGTTGGTCAAGATTTCTAGAACCTCGTTTACGCAAAATTGTCAATAAAGTAATTACAGATAATTCATATTATGCGCATTCGGAAAATATCTTGTTATCAATGTTGTTTGATGATAGCAAAGAAAAGCGCGACTGTGCTATCAAGATAATTCTACGCTATCGAACCGATGTTGACGACCCAACGGGACTTAGAGCTTATAAAAAACCAGATATAAACTTTTATTGCACAAGTTACACGGAAATGATCAATATGAATGACATAAATGACGTATTTGAACCACCATTCACGCGAAGCATTCCATACGATACTTTGAAAGAATATTTAAATCAAGATGATCCACCGTTTAATGATCCAAAAATTCCATCACACATACAAGAAACAGAACGACACGTTCAATTGCTAGCTAGCGTTTTCAAACGAGTTATACCGGAAAATGTAGAGGCTGTTATGGCGACGACATTAGAGAGCCGTGCGAAATTGCCCAGACTTGAAAGCAAAAAAGACTTCAAACAGTAATTTTTTATTTTTTCTTTTCTATTACTAAGTTAAATTAATTTTTTCATTTACATATGTTCTGACTAAATAAATTTCTAAGGAGAAAAAATAAATAAAATAATAAAAATAAATAAAATAAATAAAAAATAATAAAATAAAGTGCCAAAAATGGAGATTTTTTAAAATGTTTGTATGGGGAACCCCCCAGGGGAGTTCCAGGAGGTGTGCCACTGGCATGGGTGGATCGGCCCTCCAAAGTTAGTGGGGGTCGGTCATACATTTGGACTCGATTGGGGCACTCTAAATGGGTCAAAGTGGGATTTTTCAAAACTTGACCCTACGGGACAAAAGTCAACAGTTGGGGGGTAGTAGAATTCGTTTTAGAGGTATGGTTCCTTCGGCAAAGTTTCTTATTTTGATCCCTAGAATACGATTTTCCCATGGGCGATTTTTTTGCCTCCCCACAAATCGACCCGGCCTAAAGTGCACATATGATTAGTAAAATATGAGTTATACAAGTCGTGATCATATTATAACCATATCTTTTCTCTGTGTGCATACATTGGTTTATTTGATAATATTTTCACCAATAAAAAAATTTTCACCAATAATTTATATTTAAAATCCCAATTTTTTTGGGGATTTTTTTTATTTAGGATTTTCGGTTTTACAGAATATATAATGTTCAAAATAAATGTAAACTAGTGTTACTCGGTTTATAACCTAAAATACAAATCCACTTTTTCAAACATAATTTTGATAGCACTATGTAAATTCATTGAGGTTAATTTGTATATACCAGTTTTCATTGGAGCATTTAAAAATTATTAGAATACCCTCTAATAACAGAAAACATTGAACTTGAGTTTTCATAACAAACAATAAAAAGTTCAAACAATCAAAAATTTATAACCTCTAACTTTGTTAGACAACATTAAACACCTTTTGTAACTGTAACTATATTTAAAAAACACCGTTAAATTCAAACTAAAATAAACAAAAAAAAAAATAAAATGTATTAACACTTCCCCCGAAAAAAAAACAACAGTACAAAACTATTGTTTGTTATTGTTACTACAAACAATTTAAAGTTATGACAATTGAACATAAGCTGAATAATAGAAACAAATAATAGCCGTAGTAACACCCACTAAGCCCCAAAAATGTGACTATCAATAAAAAATTTATGAATACATCATAAAATAAATAAAAAATAAAAATCACGGCATATTATTTAAAAAACAAAACTGCAAAAATTTAAAGCCAAACCTTTGGTAAAAAATCATTAACATTTTAAACATTTTACATAAATTGTTCATAAAAAAAAATTTATATAGTAGTAATAAAAAATCTATGCCATTTAATGTTTATCAATTGAGTATCTCAATTGAAATCTTTATGTAAAATCTATTGTGAAAATACAACGAACAAAATTATTTTATCGATTGAAATTCAAAAACCGGCATTAATTTAAAAAAAAAAATGTTTTTGTTTTTCCTGAAGAGATTTCTTTTTCAATCATCTCTTCAAACTCTTTCTCTCCTTTAACGAACTCAAAACGAGTTGCTATTCAAAAAAAAGGTACGATCTTTTCCCAGTTACAACAGCAATACTCGTTTTTTGTTTCATGTTTTTCTTTTTTTTTACGAAGATCACGGAAGTATGTCAGCAGGTCTTTTCGTATAACGGTACATTTGTTATGTAGTAGTAATATTGTATACTGTTGTTGCTATTTTTTTGTTGTTGTTGCTCTGCTCTATACGTGGTAATATCTGACGATCGCAGTCATCGCCATCATCAACAACAACATGCTTGGCTTTAATAATTTCCAACACGAACGATATCAAACGAATGAATTGAAGAAATGAGAAAATGTTTGTATTACAAGAGTTGCCAGATCCAAGGGAATCTAAGATCAATCCGTGTTGGTTTTTTTTTTGGAAATTTTGAGGACTTAACTGTAGAGTGGTTTTATAGAATGGTGGCAGGAGATGGTCAGGATACTTTAACCCTTTAACCTATAATGAATTCATTTTTTTCTAATTTTTTAAATTCCTTTTTGAAGGCATTTTATAAACTAGTAGTTCCAATAACTAAATATTTATCACTAGAGTTTCGAAATTTGGAAAAGGGGCTTCGGGAAAAGTCCAATAAAATCCGAAAACCGAAACACACGAATGAACTAAAATTATATTTTTTTATTTTATTTATTATTATTTGCGATTTCTATGCACAAGAAGCATAGAAATTAACTTTGAATAAAAAAGGTTTGATACAAAGATAATTCTTAGATTTTAATTACTAATTATAATAATAATAGTAACATCATACTAGGTTGTAGACAAAGTTTTAAAAAATAAAAACAAACACATTAACAAAAAGGAGAGAAAAAAAAATTATTTGAATGAAATGAACATCAAAAGTTGTAGATTATACTTAAAAAAAATAAGAATTTTAAAATAAGAATTTTATAAAAATTTGTAAAAACTTTATGTTATAAAAAACGTTACTTTTAAATTGTATTGCGTTACTTTTAAGTTGAGTCGTATGTGGGATATCGTTCCAAAGACGGACGGCATTGATGAAGAAATGCCAATCAGACGTTGTACTACGTTGTTTCAATGTTCTTATTCTTTTTCCCCTTGCAGAGGAGGAAATACCAAGGCGGTTATATAAGTGGTCCGGCTGACGTGTGTAAATAATTTTGTGCAAAGATATTAGAACTCTCATCTTAAGTAAATCATCAAACTTCATACCATAGATTTGTACGGAGAAAGGTGAAATTGAAATAATATTGCCATTAGCATACCCCTTTATGTTATAAACATATCTGGCTATATTATTAAATAGAATGTTTAGTTTTCTACTATTCAGAGTATCACAGCTTGCAAAAAGTTCACATCCGTATAACAAGGTAGGCATTAAATATGTTTTAGCGAGCAGCATTCTAATTTTAACAGGTGTGCAGTATTGAGTTCGCCAGAGTGTTCTCAGCATAGAATATATGCGACCGCAAGCTTAATCAATATATTCCGACCACGTCAGTGTAGAATTAAAGATGATTCCGAGATTTTTAGCGGAATCTACAATGCTTATGGGTTGGTTGTTTAAAGAAATTGTAGGTATAAAATCTATTTTTGTTAATCTCTTTTTAATAACGATAGCTTTGGACTTCTGTGGATTGATACTGAGACCATTTGCCTTGGCCCATAAATAAACACGTTCAAGTTCCTGATTTAGTCTACGAATGCATTCAACTATCATTCCAACCTCACAACTAATATAGATTTGGACATCGTCCGCGTACATTCTCAATTTACATAGTTTAAGTTGATCCGGTAGATCGTTTGCATAGAGCGTAAATAGAAGAGAGCCAACGATGGATCCTTGTGGAACACATCTCTGTACCATTAGACATTTGGATTTTGTATTTGTTTGGACATATTGTGATCTATTACTCAGATATGATGCCATTAACCGAGTGGAGGTTGTTGAAAAATTAAACATGGTCAACAGTGTCAAAAGCTTTAGAGTGATCTAAGAGCACTAGCAAAGTTACCCTTTTTCCTCTATTTCATTTCTTATATCCTCCACGACATCTGCTAGAGCTGTTATACAGCTATGTTTCTTACGAAAACCAGATTGTCGGTCTGTAATTAAGTTGTTGTTTTCTAAGAAAACGGATATCTGGGTATGAATAAGTCTTTCAAAAACTGTAGATAGAAATGGCAGAATCGCTATGGGTCTATAATCAGTATTTTTTTAGGAATAGGAATAATTTCGGTTATTTTCCATTTAGCTGGATAACAGCTACTTGTTATTATTTTATTAAAAAAGTAGGTTATATAAGGTAAAAGGTGAGGTAAAAGTATTTTTAAAAACCTTGGATCTATTTCATCCACTCCAATAGCATTTGATTTAATCGATTGGCAGCTACTAAAAACTTCATTTTGGTTCACACCGATAAAGTCAAAATGGTTCTCTAGGGTAGCAGTGTAGTTTGTGTAGTAATTTTGATCAGATGTGACTACAGGAATATTTACAAATTGTGTATTAATTACATCTGGATCAATATTTGGAGTTTCATATCTTATATAACTTCCTATCCCAATCTCCCTTATGGTTTGCCATGTTTTTTTGGATTCTACTGCAGATGAAAATTTTGTAGAATAAAAAGCAGATTTAGCATCTCTAATACGTTTGTTTGTTACATTTCTTGCCACACGATATTCGTTGTGTAATTGTGTTGTTTTAAATCGATAGAATGCTTTATGCTACTTGAAAACCAACGTTTATTCTTCTGATTTATTATTTTTCTTTTTAGAGGCACAGTTTGGTTAAACAGATTTTGTAAATTTTGTTCCAGAAATGAAAGTTGCTCATCTACGGAAACCATATAATATATGCAATCCCAATTTATCCTGTTAAATTCTTGATGCAATAGACTATACTCAATGCTTTTAAAATCACGATAATACACTGACTGATCTGGAATGTGTAGTTTAAAATCATAACACAAAAATTTGAAATCATGTCGGGAAAAACATGGTGCAACAAGTTGGTTGTAAAGTAAAACGTTGAAATAATTACTGACAAAGAAATAATCCAGTAACGTATTGCTTGTACCAGTAAAGTGACTAGGTGTTGTTGTATTTGTGGGCGTAAATCCAAGTGAGATCATCATATCCGTAAGGCTGGAATCTACTAAACAATTGCAGTTGAAATCACCAACGATGATTACATCATCAAATTTTACTGTGATATCCTCTAAGATGTTAATTAAAGGTTCAATTGGGATTCTAAATTATAATTATAAATTTGGAACCTGAACTCATGTACACCACCACACAAATCCCGCGAAAAACTACAAATTTACTGGTTGCTAGGAAGAAATATGAATAATTTCTGAAAGCTAATTTTATCCCATCCTTTTCACCCCCTTAATATGAGATTGGATCGAAAAGAAAACTACGAGTTGAAAAGCTTTATTTCATCTATCAAATATCCACATTTTAGAACAATCTAAATTCTTATCTGGAAGAGTTCCCTTGTAAGATCAATGTTTTAGGCAATGTTTGTAATTTAAGGGGTGAAAATGTGGAAAGAAAGATCGGTAATTTTTTTGTTTTTTTTTCGGTAGCATTTCGATAACTTAGGAGACTTAAAATGGATTCAACATGTTTAGCTGAAATAGTTGGAATTCTTTTTTGTACGTATTTGAAGACTTTCAAGATTCATATTTTACTAAAATAAGTATGCAGGTTACATTGTGTTTAGAGGTTGGCACATGAGTCCACTACTTTAGGTTTAGGTCCAAAGTGATTCTCCGAAGAAGTCCGGTGGTGATGACAGAGTTTCATTTTCAGAGGCCAATAAGTGTTTTTTTTTTCAATATTTTAATTTATTTCCTAAAATTTTTAAGAAAAATAGATAAAATATCAGATGAAAGCTTTTTTGGCGCATCTACCGGCATAAAAACCATGTCCGAACATGTCCAACTTATTAATGTTATACAATTATTAATTTTTTTTTTCAAATAGCACACATGTATTTGTGTTGGTTTTAGATCAAATTTGTATATAATAATGTCAAATTAATTTAATCGAGGGAGTGCTGAGCTTTTTTCGATATCGTTTGGCCCTGGTATGACTTTTCCCATAGTGCCTTTTACACAAATATTTAGAATATTTCAATTAAGTGGCAACCCTGGGTCCACGACATGGGCAATATGGATATCAAAATTTTCATTTCCTAGAGTACCTTCACGCTGCGTAGGTACAAATAAAACTAGATTTCATAATTTTTTTTTATAGAAAAGGTGGTTAGTTTTTGATTCCACTTTTTAACCCTTAAAAGTAGATTGGGCCACTAAAAAAAATAACCGTCTCCTATTTTTTTCCTCTCTATCGCATATCCAAATTTCTTAAGAAATTGAAGCTTTTTCTTTAGAATCTAAGAGTTTTTCTATATGAAAAACTCCTACAAATTTGTGAAATTTTTATGATATTTTTTCTTCTAAAGCCCGCAGAAAATTTATTAGTTTCTTACCAATTTTTTCTATTGAAAAAACCTTAGATTTTGAGCAACTGTCTCTATACAAAATGCCCCAGATTCTAAGCACATGTTGCTATAGAAAAAGTTTCAGAATCTAGACCATTTGAGAGGAAACATTTTCGGAACCAGTATCTTTTTATGAGAAGAAAGATTCAATAGGACAATCTATACATATTAAGCACTTTTCCTTACTGAAACTCTTTAGATTTTAGACACTTTTTCTATAACAAAAAGACGACTGACTATTTTTCTTATAGAAAAAACTACGATTCTAATAACTTTTCTTTAAGAAACATCCTCACACCCAGAAAACAGATTCGGTGCTGACAACCCCATTTGTTGTCAATCGAATGATTCAGTTGAATCAAATGAATTTTTCGTAAAAATTGTCAATCACATAATAAAAAAAATCTTATGAAATAGTTATTAAATTTTAAAAATAAGAACTATTTTATAACCGTGTTTTTATATTATATATTTATATCAACTAAAAATCTACGGTAAAATACTTCACAGACGAGACACAGTCCAAATTGCTAAGTAATATTCCCTAATTTCAACATGTTAGTCATTAATATGGCATGATGGGTTAGGGTGTAATAAAAAAATAACAAGTAATCGTTGTAAAACTTCTTTGTTTTCGTTCTAATGACTATGAATAGAATTAGAAGATTGAATGTTCAATACAAAATACAAACATTTGCTTTACCACTAAAGGAACTTTGGTTAAAGCAACAACTACAACATAGAGAAAAATAATGGCATAAATAACTAGTAAAAATATTTGAATTTCTCAAATCATTATTTACTTAGAAGCTTACATATGTAAATACAAAAACTAAAATCTACATTATAACCTAGAAAGAACACCATAAAGAAAATCTGATGATAGTGCTTGGTAGCATTTGAAAATGCATTAATTGTCAACCATTGGTTCTAGGAAAGTTTTTCATAAGTTTTTTCTTTATTTATTGTAAAATGAATTGAGAATTCTATTTGGAATTTGTCATATTTGATATTAAAACCGAAAAAATAACACTCATTGATTATATACAAATTTTTATTACTTTTATTTTACAAACTTTTTTAATTTTTCTGGTATCTCTTGCATCAACACTTTTATGGTATTATTAAATACCTCTCGCGCTGCTAAATACCACTTTCGCGGAAATTGTTGGTATCTTTGGCGACCTTTTTGTTGTTTTAATTTCTCTTTTGACCAAAGCCCAGTACTTTTCAATTGGTCTGAGTTCTGGACAGTTTGGTGGATTTGCTTCTCGAGGCATCAAAAGCACATTATTATTTAAGTACCACGGCGAAGCCGCTTTTTTGTAGTAGTAAGAGGCTAAGGTCGGGCCAAAAGAAAGTACAGACTTCATTCTATCTAAAAAAAGGCTTTCGTCGCTTCTCCAAGCACTCTGTGATATAAGTTTCCGAGTTTACTTTACCTGTGGTCACGAAAGACCTGCTCCTCTCACCGAAAGTGCAGATAGCTTGCCATACCAGAAATTTTCGAGAAAATTTCGATTGTCTTTTTGTCTTAAATTTTTCGTCCACATCCGGCCGTGAGTCTGCAATGTAAAATTCCTGGCCTGGAAGCTGTAGGTATGTTAGAATTTTTTAAAAACATTTTTGTTTTTAATTTTTTATCACACTGTTTGGCTCCCTTGTTCTTAACTGCATTTTTGTCTGGAATTTTTGTGCTTTAAAAGTTTTCAGAAATACATCAATGTCTTTTGGCACAACAACTAATTTTCGATGACCTTCTCGAAATTCGTTCTGCAGCGAAGGACATCTTCGATTAAATTCGTTATACCAGCGTTCACAGTTGCAAAGGTTGGAGCTTCATCACTAAATCATTGGCCGAAAATTTTCATATGTTAATAAAATTTTTTGCTGACGCACAACATTTACATTTTTTAAGCAACGCAAACAATGGGCAGGTTTACAGGATAAACCCGCTACCGCTACATTTGATATGCAGCGCTTTATGATTACCTTAATAAGGTGAACAATGCTACTTTTGTTTTTGTTTTAAATTAAAATTATTTGTAGAGAGTTCTTAAATTTTTTTTTAATTTTTTTTTTTTTTCAATTTTTTATTCTTTTATAATTATATTTGTATACGTTTATTATTATTTAAAAAAAAACAAACAAACTGCTCACAATTAGCGTAAAATGTTTACGCTACCAAAACAAGGTAGCGCTACCATAATATGTTGACTTAGCGGTAGGTCATCAAATCGTTCACCAGATTGTTGAGGAGTAGCGTCATAGTAACAGTTGAGCGTCTGGTAAACGCGCTCAATGCTCAAATAACAAAAAGTTCTAACTAAGAATATTGAAAAGTTTTGAAAAAAGCGTATCATTTTCACCTCCTAAATATCAATTTAGACCACAAATTATTTCATTTTGATCCCTCTATCACATATCCAAATTTTATAGAAATCTGCAGAAATCCAGAAACAGATTTTCCTTGTAATAATTATTTTGAGCTTAAATAATTCTATTTTACATACTTTAACGAGTTTCTAGAAGAAATACAAATCAAAGCATTTAAAGCGACTATACAACAGCGCTGGATAATAACCAGAGAAGACAAAATTGCTTTTTATGCTTTTTATTGCTTGTTTTACTCATATTTGCTTGTTTTTGCTTTTTTGTATTTTTCGTTTTTTAGCTTTAAAATAGCTTTTTCTTAAGATTTTTGAGCTTTGAATTGCTTTTTTTAAAACTTTTTTCCCAAATTTTTTTTTTTGCTCCCAAAAAAATATTTTTTCTGTTAAGTTTGATTTTTTTTTTGAAAACTGTTGTTTTTCTAAGTTTTTTTTACTTTTGCTTTTTTCTTGCTTTTTTTACAACATTTTTTTGCTTTAAACATATCGAAATTTGCTTTTTTCTGTCTTCTCTGATAATAACAAAGCCAGTGCAGCGCGTTTTCCACCACTTTCTGATTCCCACACCATCGACATACACCATCGGCAGCAACGTTCTTGTAGCATTTTTCTTACCATATTTCCATAGCTCTTTTCGGGGTTATATTAAAATCATTTGATTTTTAAATCTATATTCATTCAGTTAGCTTAGAAATAATAAGAAGTTAAATTAAGCTCTTATCATTTTCATCCACCTTAAAATGCTAAACTGGAGGCATTCAGTAAACCTGTTTTTACAAAATCTTCAAGACTATAATTTCTATGTAACGAATTTCGGTTAAATTAAGGTTTACCACATAGTTTCGGCTTCTATTTTAATATCAAAATTTCAATTCCATCTATCCTTCAGTCATGCTCTAATATTTACACGAAAATACTCGTGAATCGAATGCTCTTGATGTTAAAGGCACGAGAATTTAATTTAATATCTGTTGGAAATATTACGATTCCCATAATTTTTTTCTTGTGCAAAACTTCCAATCATATCTACTCTTTTATAAACAGCAGCAATATTCTTTATTAATATTTCTTTGACAAAATGTTTGTAAAACATTTATTACCATAACATTCAATTACTAGTTTTTTTTTATAATTTCCAAGTAGGATGGTACGATTGCAAAACAATATCAGGTAGACACATTAGAAAACATGTTTTCGCCTACTAGAACAAAAAAATGTAAGCAATTCCTACACAAAGTAAACAAAAACCCTAGACTGACAAATAAAAAACCCAAATTTTTTCATACGAAATTGCTTATATACGCACGGATTTACCGTGGAATCAACAATGTTGTCAATATTTATACCCTACACCACTTTGTGGTGAGGGTATAATAAGTTTGTGCTGATGTTTGTAACACCAAAAAATATTGGACCTAGACCCACCTTATAGTATACCGATCGACTCAGAATCACTATTTATTTTGAGTTAACGTTGTCCATAGGCGTACCTAGACCATTTTTCTGGGGTGGGCAAGCGACCCACTAATTTTCTGCTGTTTATTTGCCCATTCTCACACTCTTAATCCTAAAAAACACTTTCGTCATTATGCTTACAATTTTTTCACACAAAAAATAAAAACTTAAAAGTGATTCCTTGCCTTCTAATAAAACTATCATAATTTTCAAAATTAAATAATACTGGTAGCTTATCTTATCAAAATCACCATGTTTTTTATAGTGCATTTATTTTTCTAAAGAAAACCTCGTACATGGAATAAATTCCAAGCTACATTCTTAGATTATTATGATAGAGAAAAGAAATCTAAGATCAACCTGTCTAATTCGTCTACCTCGAACGAACCCCATTTTCTAACCACTTAAATTACCGAGGTGGTCAAAAACAGTGAGATGTTCATACAATTTTTTTTTTTCTACAAAATATTGAAATTTCATTAAAATAACATAATAGTGTTTAGTTTGAAGTAACTTCGTTGTTAGATATTAACTAATTATTCGTTTAGAAAACTATGAAATCTAAGATATTTAACTCACCAAAAAAGATTTTGCGTTATTTTTCTATTATTGAACAACTTTGCAATCCCAAGTAAAAAAAAATGATATGGAGCCATATGAAGTTATATTTTATTATATATAATCTTTTATGTAATTAGATATAATTATATCCGAAAAATGAGAACATCTTATTGTATCTTATTGTATCGAATTGTATACAATTGTATACAATTTGGTACAATTTGATACAATTTTATGCTATTCGATACAATTGTATCCGAATTTTGTCCTCATCCAATTACATCAAATTATACCTTTTTATATAAAATGTTATAAAAGTGGACATAGTTTGATACAATTATATCTAAAAATTGACCTTATACTTTAGATCATATTATATATGACCACATCTAACAATATACAAAAATTATTTTTTTAAATAAAAAAGATATGCAATATCTGGAGATCAGACCTGGGGAATTTCAATTACAATTGCAAATAAATGTAATTGAAATTAAAAAAACTCAATTACATTTCATGTAACTGTAATTGAACATTTTCAATTACAAGTAATTGTAATTGAAAGTAATTTCAATTACAAATTTCAATTACATTTAGAATTAAAGTGTTTTTGTTAAAATTTTGTAGAAAAAACTGACTGGGATAGGTTGGATAGGCGTGGATAAGTATAAAAAGAATGCGTCATGTTGGGCTGACCCCTCACTTGTGCTTTTTCTCATTATTTCTTTTCCGAAAAAATGTAATTGTAATTTACATTTTTTCAATTACAATTATATGTAATGTATAATTGAAAATTTTCAATTACAAATTACTTGTAATTATTTTTTTTTTAATTACAATTACATGTAATTGTGTAATTGCATGTGTAATTAATTTCCAAATATAATGATTAACCCAAAGGTCTGCTGGAGATCCTATAATTTCGATAAATCTTCCATTACTTTTATCCAGATTTACCATGACAGTGCATTAAACATGAACAAAATTTTCTTTATTTTTAGCAGAGATGGTAGTAATTAATTACTTTGTAATGACCATTGCAGGTTTTCATTACCATTAAATCTATAAAAAGAAAATTAAAAAAAAATTCATTACCATTACAAAATGTAATTGCAATGAAAAAAATGTTAATTTCATTTGTTTTCTTTACATGTAATGAAACTTTTTTATAGTTTTCATTACAATACGCAATGGTAGTAAAAACCAAAAATCATTTTCATTTTTTCTACACTAGGTAGACAAATGAAATTTCATTACCATTACTTAACATAATGTAGCATATGTAGCATATGTAGCATGAATTAAATGCGTTATTACCCACAAGAATATTTTGGGTACTTGAAACTAAAAAGATCATATTACAGAACAATAATACATACGATACACACTATTGGTGTTGTACAATGACCATTGCAGTTACAGTAAGTTATACTGAGAATACTCAGTCAAACTCTGACTCAAACCACTGTAACAGTCATTACTTATGGTATTGTACATTTATCGTTGATTCATACTTTATGAATCTTACCAAAAGTTCTCAATCCATTTGCTACATTTCCCACTGTCTATAGAATTGCTTAGTAAGCAATAATGTATTATAAATTAAGTCCGATTTTACACAATAAAGGAGATTCTTTGCTTAACAATCAACGGGAGCGTTTCATACGCTCTATGCAAAGTAGTAAATAAATAAAAACATTATTCTTTTATTTACAATAATGATGTAAAGAACGTTTTATTCTTTGTTCTACACTAAAAAATTTTCCTTTATGGAAATTTTTTTTCCCAATTTTTTTTTGGCAACTAGCCAGCAAACTTTGATGTATGTCTCTAGATTATAAATTTTAAAAAACCGCACTTAAAAAATAGCAAAATTATGGCGGAACGCGAAAAAAGACTTTATGGCAGAAAAATTCAATTAAAAAACTTAATCAGCGATTAACATTCTTCAAACAAATATACTGATGCAAAAAGTTTCGTTTTGGCAAGTTTTTTTTCGCGATTTTTTTTTTTTTGCAACTAACCACCAAAATGTGTTATATGAAATAGGCATTATAGTCCCTAGATTACAAATTTTAAGAAACCGCACTTAAAAAATTTAAAAACAATGGTGGGACGCGAAAAAAGACTTTTTGGTAAAAAAATTTAATCAAAACACTTATTCAGCGATTTACATTCTGCAAATAAATCTATTGATGTAAGAATTTTCCTTTTTGTAAATTTTTTTTCCGCGGTTTTTTTTTAACTAGCTCCCAAACTTTGTTGTATGAATGGGGTATTATAGTCACTAGAATATAAATTTTAAGAAACCGCACTTAAAAAACTCCAAAATAATGGCGGGACGCGAAAAAGACTTTATGGTAAAAGAATTGAAGTTAAAAATTTTCCTTTTTGAATTTTTTTTGTTTGCGATTTTTTTTTGCAATTTTTTTTTTCAACTAGCCACCAAACTTTGTTGT
This sequence comes from Leucophora obtusa, assembly GCA_949987735.1. Classification (NCBI taxonomy): domain Eukaryota; kingdom Metazoa; phylum Arthropoda; class Insecta; order Diptera; family Anthomyiidae; genus Leucophora; species Leucophora obtusa. The sequence goes on along the minus strand of OX465295.1, from coordinate 294,387,455 downwards.
ACGAAATGAGTATTATAGTCCTTAGATTATAAATTAAAAAAAAAAAACCGCACTTACAAAATTGCAAAATAATGGCGGATCGCGAAAAAAGATTATGGTACTTGAATTGAATTAAAAAACTTAATCAGCTATTTATGTTCTGCAAAGAAATATATTGATGCAAGAATTTTCCTTTATGCAATTTCTTGTCGCGATTTTTTTTTGCAACTAGCCACCAAAACTTGGTATCAAATATGGATACCATAGGCCTCGGATTATGAACTAAAAAATGCTTTTAGTAATTTGTAAACCTAATATTTTTAAAATAAAAAACTTCGACAAAAACGGCATGTAATGAAAAACAAATGGGTGTTTCATTACTATGTAAACATTAGGTAAAAGTAATGAAAATTAAAAAAAGGTTAATTTTAATTTTCAAAACAAATGAAAATTAAAAAAAATATTCATTACCATTTTTTAACGCAATGGTAATGAAAAAAAACATTACCATTTTTTCAAAAAATGGTAATGATAAAAAAAGCTCCATTACCATTACATCAAGTAATGGTAATGAAAATGTAATGGTAATGATTTTAGCCCATCTCTGATTTTTACTAATTTTAAAATAAAGTTAACAAGACTGAAATTTTAAAGTTAATAGGATTATGTTATACAACCAAGATATAAGAAAAATAGTAAAAAAGTAGTAAAATATTACAAAATAGTAAAAATTACTAAAAATATATGATGCAAAAAATAAACTCACACACGAATCATGCACAGGTTATATATTCTTATTCCCGCTCACGCACGAATCAAGTACGAATTATATATTCTCAGACTCACGCACGAATCACTTGAGTATAGTAATTATTGCTCACGATCACGTGTGAATAACGTGACTCACATTTCTAGTCACGCGCCAATCCCTACCCTACGGGGAAAGGGACCGGTCCCAGATGACACGCAGGACAGGTCCCAAAGGGGCGGAGACCGGTCGTTGATCGGTCTTTTTGTTTGAAAGAGACATATCACTTTAACATGGCGTTGTCATTGGAAATGACCAATTGCCACAGTTTAGACACCTTGTGACAGTAAGGTGGTGTGTCTAAAAATAGCTTTTCAAATAAACTAATAAAAAATTAAGAATTAAAAATAATCTACTTGGCGTCGAAGTAGGGCTCGATAACACGACCTTCTGCTTGTAAAGCAAACGCTCTACCGTCTGAGCTATTGGGTCATATGAATAAAACTGAGCAATTACTTCGAAGTAATTACCTTGGGCTTAGGAATTGCTTTTAACTCCAAATTTACCAATTGGCTGGTAGAATAGCATGAAATGGAAACGAAAATTAAAAAATTAATTTTCTAGTCTACTCCCAAGCAGACTAGATTTGTAAAGTAATTGCTTAAAAAACCCTGTATTTCCCCCTATTAGTAATATCTATTTTTTATTCATATGAGCCATTGTTGCTTATGCGTGATGGCTGGCTGATGGTAAAGTTATATATTTTTCATTTCTGTTCAAATAAAAAAGAAAAAACAATAACAATAAAAAAAATGGAAAACAAAAAAAATAGAAAAGAAAACAACACTAACACACACACAAATATAGTGGATGTGCCTTCAGTATGCCCCCGATTGACCAGTCACGGGATAGGTCCTTTAATGGCAGTTGACTCGTTTTTTGCGTTGGCCATAATTAAATTGAAAAATTAGAAAATTAGCTCAAAAACTCTGATAATATAAATAAAAATTTAAAAAATTGCCCTTAAGTTAAAAAGAAAATTAAATGAAATACCAATTGTTAAAACTAAAACAGTTTTAACATTAAAAAACGTTGAAAATACAAAACTTAAAATTTTTTAGCAAAAATTATAAAAATTTAAAATAAGAGCTAAAATAAGCAAATCGTAAAAAAATAAAGTTCAAAATAAATAATAGAGTAAAATAAATAAAAATATATTTTAAAAAATATGCCGCGAATTTTATTTTTTATTTCGGTATTGGTCAACTTTTTTAAAATCAACAGTGAAAGTAACGAATCAGAAAATACTTAGAAAATGAATTCATTCTCTTTGGTTCATATTTGTATTAATTTAGTAATATGCCTTCGGTTGACCGGTCACGGGATAGGTCCTTGGAGGCCAATTGACTCCTCATTCCCCGTAGGGTAGTAATTACTAAATCTAAAACTAGTTCAAAATCATTGTTAACATAGAGCCACATATAATATAATACGGTTTTATATAAAATCACTTTGAAATAATTGCTTATGTGGGATGATATATTAATATAGATGATGTTATAAAGAACGTTATATTGTTATATATTAAAGAAATCATGAAATATTGTAGATATTTAACCATATTAAGTTATATATGGGTTCTTATTCGTCCATATATAATCATATCTAACACAAATTATAAAAGATTTCTTATATGGCTCCACATATAGTATTATATTATTATGTATAGTGTCATACTAAATTATATATAAACGTATACGTAATTATATCTGTAATATGTTACTTTATGTACTTATATATAGCACATGCAATTATATGTAGGCCAGTATGTAATAATATAAAATCACATATGTCTCCATATTAAAACCTTTGAGGAAAAAATATCTAACATATGACTATATAAAAGTATATCTGCTTGAATTTAAAAGCATATGTGGCCATATGTAACTATAAGTTACTATATGCAATTACATAAAATAATATATGATTATATCAAAACTTTTTTACTCGGGATTCTAATCATTTTTCTTAAAGAAAAACTCTTATAGTCAATTTTATAATCAGAACTAAGATCGATTTGTTTCTTAAATATTTCTTAGGTAAGAATTTTTCACACAACATTTCTTATTTAAGAAATATTTAAAACAAAAATCGATCTTAGTTCTGACTATAGAACTGACCCTTAGATTTCAACAAATTATCTGCCTAGGAAACTAGTAGATATTTTCTCAAACCAAAAACACAGGATTAATTGATAATATTGTGATACTTTTTGCCATCAAAATTATAGATAAAAGAATTGTAGGTAGATTTTTTTTAAATTCTGGGATGGGAAAAAATAAGTCTAGGGTGGGCTTAGCCCACCCCAGACCGGCCTAAGTCCGCCAATGACGGTGTCCGTCTGTCTGTCCATGCATTCTTGTGTGCACTCTACAGGTCGCAAATATTAAGATATATTGATGAAATTTTGTACACCGACTTACGTTGGCCCAAGGACTAAGTCTGTTGATTTTGGTTCAAATTGATCCATGTTTAGACCTAGTGCCCATTTAAGGGTCCGCCCAAAATTGGCTCGTTTACACGCTTCAGGTCACAAATACGAAGATATTTCAATGGAATTTAGTACACAGACCTATGTCGGACGAAGCCTATTGATTTTGGTTAAAATTGGTCCATGTTTAGACCTAGTGCCCATATAACGGCCCCACCCAAAATTGGCTTTTTTACACGCTGCAGGTCGCAAATACGAAGATATTTCAATGAAATTTATTTCGCTGAACCACATAGTCCCAAGGACAAATCCTATTGATTCTAGATAGGATCGGTCCATATTTGGACCTATCGCCCATATGGGCTATATTTTCGATTTTCTTTTTTATCATTTTTAAGAAAATTTTAACACAAGTCCGTTTGAACCCATTCGAATTTCGGATACAAACATTAGTTGGCTTTTAACCAGATTGGTGCAGGGTATTATAAAGCCGGCATGCCCGACTTTAACTTTTTTACTCGTTTTGAGTTGGTATTGATATTATATCTGATATAAAAATTCTTTGGATGCCTTTGACGTTCTGGCTGAAAACTTCCGCACTTTATCTTCTACAATACCTTATATTTTCTTGCATATTTTGAAGATTATACACAGTACGCTGAGAAGAACATTTTTGGTATTCAATGAAAATAGGATATTTAATAAGTAGCCCCAAAATCATGCTGCAAAATACCAATAATAGTGTACAACCCAAAGTACCAGAAATTGTGAGAATTGGCATCGTTCGTAAAGTCTTGGTCAAATTTCGGAGGGCGGCGCGTTGCATTCAAAATGTTTATGATCTCCGAACAAATCTCAAAATAAATTTGATTTTCGATGATAACCCTATAGAATGGTTATTACATCTGACTATATTCTAGAAAGGAAATTAGATAATGGTTTGGTCACACTAACTGGACCAATCCACAATTAATCCTGCATAGGGCTATCTAGTTCCTGGTCAGTTCTTAATCCTCAGTGTATGAACAACTGAAAAATTCGTCAATGAACGAGTGAACTAGAAAAACGCACTAGTTCATAAATAAAAACGAATGAAATCAGCTGTGAACTATAATGCCTAATCATACACTTAAATATTTTGCATATAAAGACCGCTGCAAATGTCTTTGAAAACAAATGAAATTTCAACTTAAAACAGGACCACTAAAATTTCATCAAATTCAACCCTACAAACAATTTCACTGGAATTAAAAGTTGAAATAAAGTTCAATTCCAACACTGTTTTCCAGTTTCTAGGCTTGAATTCAACTTTCATTACATTTTATTTCAATAGCATACTCCAGCAAAAGGAAAACAAAAATTCAAGTTTGAAATATTTTTGTTAAATAAACAAGTGCTAGAATTTGAAATCTCTTTTAATTCAAGGAAAATTTAAAGCACTTGAATTTTTAAAACCTATGTGCTTATTGGGAACTTAGCATTATCTTTTGTTTTTGACTGTCAATAAAATGAATCACATATTAGTCTAAACAACTGACAAAAATTACTTACATACATTTATTTGTTTTATTTATTTGTAATAACAAAATGACTAAATAAAATGAATGTTATAAATTCTCAGTTTTTTGTTTTGTATGTTTTTTTTTTAATGACTTACTAATGTAGTTAAAATTTAAATTTCTTCTACAAATGAATGTTATTTTCACTTGAAATAACAAAACTGAAATACTGCCTAAACAACTAACAAATTCCGACTACAGAATTTCCGTGAGTGCATTAATTTCTATTCAGATAGTTTGTTTGCACTGAATTGTACCATTTTGTATGGAAAATTTAGGAGGGTGTCCTCACATTTTTACTTACAATTTCTAAACCTGTGGACAGATTGGTGACATGATGTAATCACAATGAGCCTTATGCCAGTTTGCGGTCATGGAATTATGTCCGAAAATGTCCCCACACTAGAAGTTGAGACCATGATGGAAGTATTTTCGGACGTAGTTCTGAGAAAAATATATATATAAGGCCCAGAATAAGGATCATAATCCCCATAATGTTCCCGAATACTTTATTATGTTCACTGATTCTTTTGTTAACTTAAGCTTTCGTGGATGGACAAATTACGAACAACAGGTACGAAGCCTGTTGATTTTGGTTAAAATCGGTTCATGTTTAGACCTAGTGCCCATATAAAGGTCCCCCCAAAACTTGCTGGTTCGCACGCTTCAGTTCCCAAATACAAAGACATCGTAATGCAATTTGGTACACTGAATTACATTGGCCCTGGGACAAATCTTTTTGATTTTGTCTAGAATCGGTCCATGTTTAGACCTAGCGCCCGTATAAATATCCCCCAAAAATGGGCATGTTCGCACGCTACAGGTCGCAAATATTAAGATATTGTAATGAAATTTGCTACATAGACTTTCATCGGCCAAGAATAAAGCCTATTGATTATGGTTAAAACCGGTCCATGGTAAGATCTAGTGCCCATATAAAATTTTACCCAAAATTGATTTGTTCACACACGACGAAGATATTTTTTTTAAATTTAGTACGCTGACTCACATGAGTCCAAAAACAAAGCCTATTGATTTTAGATAGGATCGGTCCATATTCGTACCTATCTCCCATATGGAATATTTTTCTGATTTTCTCTCAAATACACCTAATATTATTTAAATCAGAATTTCTTACCGTTTTTCTAATTTCTTATCATTTTCAAGACACATTTTGACACAAGTCTGAATTTCGGATCCAAATAACGAGGTTGCAGCAACCGCACCAATTTAGTTGGAAAAATTCAGTTATCACAAGGGAATTGTTTTGATAGTGAATTTCCTGTTTGATCGCAGCCCATAAATAAGAAATATTTGTGTATGTAAAAAATTTTTGAAAAACATCCTTACTATGGACATATTGTGTTGCGTTTTACAATACCAAAGCTAATATTTCTATACTCAAAGTTTTTTTTATCTTATTCTTAGCGACACCGAATTTTTAAAAGTAGCAAGGTACATGACATTATCCTGCCTATTCAAGAAAACAAAATTTCCAACGTTGGCATAACGCTAGCAAAACCAGCAAATAGGTCGTAAAATGATAAAACTTTTAAATCTCACGTTATCAATCAAGGGTTGAAAAGTGGTATCAAAAAACTACCTATTTCTCTATGCAAAACATGTCTGAAGTTTACAAAATTTTAGATGTACTCGGACAAAAAAATTGTTGCTACCAATATTGCCCGTTTTGTGTTTCATAAAAAAAATAAAAGGATAAAAAAAGTTGAATATGTTCGCACATGTTTTGAATATCGGTTGAAGCGTCTCCAATGAAGCTTTCATGTGATGAACAATTTGTCTCTTTTTCCCTGAAACTATAAGAAATAAATTTAAAAAAGGGTTATTTTTGACCCAACTTTTTAACATTTAAAAAAACCAAGTATGCATCCATTTTTGCTACTCTGAATCTCATTAAGATCGGAGAGAATCCATTATTATACCTTCCTTATTAGTAGATTTTTGGGTATTTACACTGCATTAAATGGGAATCAGAATTTTAAACATTCTGGCAGCAGCACATTTAATGAAATGAATCAACGAGAAAGAGTTTACAATATGAGAAACCGGCAACCAAAAAAACTTGGTTTATTATTTATTATTACCAGGGTTGGCAGGCAATACCGCTCAAATACCGTTATCGATTCAAAACCCTTTCAACTGACTACCGTTACTCATAAAATACCGTTACCTTAACACCCGGAATACCGTTATCCTTAAAATACCGTTACCGAAATAACTGAAATACCGTTACCCTTAAAATACCGATACAGAAATAAATTAAATATCGATACCCTTAAAATACCGTTACCGAAATAAATGAAATATCATCATCCCTAAAATACCGTTACCGTTATTTTTAATTTTCTGCTTTTGGTAATTGCACGTGGTTATTGAGTATGATTTGTACATTAGGTTGATAAACTGGTTCTGTTTTTAATCGTGTTTGTTTTTTGTAAAAAAAAATTGCGGGATGCATCGAAATAACTGACTACCGCTACCCTTAAAATACCGTTACCGATATAACTGAAATACCGTTAACCTTAAAATACCGTTACCGAAATAACCCAAATATCGTTATCTTTAAAATACCGTTACCGAAATAACTCAAATACCGTTATCCTTAAAATACCGATACCGAAATAAATGAAATAGCGTTACCCTTAAAATACCGTTACCGAAATAACATAAAATATCGTTACCCTAACGATAACCGCAATCGTTTCGGTTACCATCCATGATTATTACTGAAGTTGTTTTTGTTCGATATTCCTCTTTATTTGTGTGTGTGCGTTCGTTTGTAGTTAACTAGTGGGTTGGTAGTAACATTCGATAAGCTTGGTTGAGCATAATTGCCGCTTCTTTTTTTGTGTAAAGCTTCCCATTAAGATTAAAAAAATTTAAAAAGAGGGAAAAACTCAGATAATCCCATAACTAGAGGAGCCAATATTTCACACTCTCTTTCTCTATCGTTTTTTCTCTTGTGTTTCATGAAAACATGTTTAGCTACATTTAATGCCAGACTTATGAGGCTAAACAAGTATCTCAATAAGTTTCAATGACTTTGATTTTATTTAATTATGTTGTCTCTTTTCATTTCTTTTCGACTTTTTTCAATTTTTGTTTCGTATGACGTCGTTTTGGCTCGTTTTCGTGTTGTGTTGTCCGCAAACCTGTTGAAAGCGAAATTTATATAGGTTTTCTTATTGTTGTTGTTGTTATTGTGTCTATAATTGCGGTTATTGTGTGCTTTTTGGTAACCTCAATTCGGTTTTTTTAACCTGTACAATAGCTTTCTTTCTTGATGTTTTTTCGTTCGATGTCGATTTTTTTAGTGCGTGAGTGTTTTTTCTAAATAAAATTTTTCAATGAAAAAAGTAAAGCTTTTTTAAATACTTTAATAACGGTTCTTAAATTGATTTATAAAAAAAAATTGACTATTTGATATATGGTAGTGGTCTATTAGGAATTAATTACCTGTTTCGTGTTTCTTTCAACAAAAAAAATCCAAAGTGGCTAAAACAATATTCAAAGTACGATCTTTATACAAAGATAAGAATTAAAAAAAAAAAACTTTTTTGGGAGTGTAGTTTTTGGATTCCCTATTAAAAACAACTTTTTTGGGGAAATTTTAAGCTGTACACCTGTACGTTTGTTTAACATTCTGAAATTCGGTCTTTTGGTCTGTCGGTATAACTCCATCATTATGATTCTATTGGTAACCAATCAAGCACGACATTATACAACAACAACTCACAATCAAAAGTTACCTTAACAAATTCATAATAAGAATCCAAATAGTAACAACAACAGCAATAATAATAATTTATATGCTAATTTTTTATGTTCATTTTGTATTCTTCTTTTCTTTCTGTATTGTTGTTGTTACTTTTTTTTTATAGATTATTAATGTTTTTGACCCAAATACCGTTTGATTTTTTTTTGTTGATACATTGTATTATGTATGAGTGAGTATTGACCATAATACATTCGATATCATGTGGTGTATTACCTCTTTTTTTCTTGTTTTAAGATTTTGTGTTATTTTTAATCAATAAAACAAAAACCTAAGATGCGTTTTTTCAAGTTTCATCGTTAAAATTAATATACGAAAAATAACAGGTATTATTTCCATCTAAATGACATTAATTTATAATATGTTAGATGATGCCTATAAAAGCTATCGTCACCAAAAGAAATTAATATGCTCAAATATGTACCTTTAAATTATGTATATATTTTTCGTATTCAAAAAATGTTTTAACGATTTTATACTAAATTTGAATTTATGAATGAAATTATGCACTATTTTTTATTTTGTATGGGAAAAAAATAATTTTTTAACGGTTTATATAATTGACTTAAGTAAAATATTTGAAAAAATATAATTTTAATAAGAAATTAAAGCTAACAAATAAACACAAAATTATTTTGGATTACTTTAAAAAAAAATATTATGGAAAATATAAAGAATCAATTAGCAAATAAACTAACCACTGATGAGTCAGTCTGGTGATTCCCTTGTGTCCGTTAAATTTTTCAATACACTAATAGAAAAAAGTCCGTAGAAATTTTAGTTAAATTAAGTTAAAAAAAACTGCTAAATTAGCAAATTATATATTAGTAATATAGGAACAGCAAAAATAAAACTGTTAAATATAAAGAATTTTAGTTATATTTGAGTTAAATTTTTGTGAATAGAAAATAGCAAATTAACCTGCTAAAATCAGGAAAAAAAATTCTATAAATAATTAGTAGCCTAAAAAATCAAAAAAAAATTTTTATAATTTTTTTAACAAATATTTCAGCTAATTTTAGCAGTATAGACTGCTATTTGCATTCAACTAAATTTATCTTAAAAATAGCAAAAAATTTTGTAGATATAACATTTTATTTTTGCTATTTTTAGTCCACTAATATTTAGCAACATTTTCTGCAGATTTTACAGTACAATTTGTTATTTTCAATTAAATAAAAGTTAGCTTAAATATAACTAAAATTCTGTAAATTTAACTGTTTTAATTTTGTTGTTCTTATTTTACTACTATTTACCAAAAAAATCTGCTAATTTTAGCATTTTTTTCTGCAGCATCAATTTAAACTAATTTTTATTAACTTTTTCTGCTATTTTTACAAATTTATTTGTATGGGTATACAAATATTTTCTTTTTAAATTTTTTTTCCTTTAAATGAGTTTAGAAAATTCTTTAGTAATTAATTCTAATATTAATTACGATTGTCCTTTTCTATGGTTACAAACACTTTTTACTCAAAGATTTTTTTAATTTTTAAAAAAGTAGCTGTTTGCTTAGTTTCTTACTATTTTTATTTATTTTTATTTTTTTGTTTTTATAATACATAATTTATAAAATTTATGCAAGTAATTTGTTTTTAAAAAATCTTTCAGAAATTTAAAATTTTAAATTATTGAAATTAAAAAAAAAATATGTTTTTAAAAATCAAGGTTAAAACAATAAAAATTCGTATGCTAAAAGTCGTTTATTTGTATTTTTTCAACAAATCCACTTGCTAAGAAGATTTAAGAAACATACTTGATTGTTATCTAAGTGGCAAACAAAAGACTTAAGACACATACTTACACTTGAATGACAGTCATAAATGGTTCAATAGAAGTGTTAATAAATTTAATAACACATCATTTTATTACAATCTCATAGCTGATTTACAGTTAAGATTTTATGAAAATTGTGAAATACAAAAGACTTAAGAAGCATACTTGTTTGTAATTTCACAATAGAAAAATACATGTTTCAAATTACCTAATGTAGGTTATAGGTCTGGTTGAGTAAATCATGTATCAATTTGCTGAAATTTTACACTGTTAAAATCTGAATTTATTGTTAAAAACGGGTTTTCTTTAAAAACAAATGGAACTCTTCCAAGTGAGACTTTAGATTTGTCTAAAAATTTGGGCATTTAATAGAGGAGTAAGCGGCATTTCTTAAATTTACGAAATTCAATTTTATTTTTATATAAGATTAAAGTACCTACTTAAGAGAAAAATATTGATGCACATATTGAAATATTTAAGATACAAGCGAAAGTATTAATTCAGAAAAATTCGACTAGAACCAAAAATGCATGAACATTGAAACAACCGAAAACCTCCTAGCTTAAATCGAGTGACTTAAAAAATATATGACACAAAAGGCGCGAGATTAACAAGTGGTCTCCAATGTTGCTGATTTTTGTTGAGTTTTTAGCACTAAGTGAGCAAAAAACCCAATTTTGTTTTGGAATGCTAAATGCATTCCAAGAATCGCGTTTTTTTTATGTTAAGTTTTTCAATAATTTTATTTATTTTTTTTTTCTTAGAAACAATTGGAGACACAAAACATTTTATTATATATGGGTCAATATTATCTACAAAGTAAAGATGTTTTAAAATAATACTCGCTAACCGATAGCTTAAAATTTCTAAGGATTTTTCTTCTCTAATAAATTTCTTCATGTAGCCATGTAAGTCAGCCTACCAAATTTCATTAAAATGTCTTCGTATTTGCGACCTATAGCGTGAGAAAAAACTCAATTTTGGAAGGACCTTTATATGGGCACTATGTTTAACGATGATCCGATTTTAATCATACTCAATAACTTTATCCTTGCGCCGATATAATTCGGTATATTAAACATCACCATAATATCTTATTATTTGCGACCTGTACCGTGCGAACATGTCCATTTTTGGGGGACCTTTATACTGTCATTAGGTCTAAACAATGGCCCGAGTTTAAACAAACCCTTTTGGTTTTGTCCATGGGCTCATGAGAATTAGTGTACCAAATTTTATTAAAATGTCTTCGTATTTGGGACCTGCAGCATACGAACAAGTTAATTTTGGGACGGGGAGTAGGCCTTTATATGAGCACTAGGTCTAAACTGATATTAACCGAAATCTATAGGCTTCGTCCTTGGGCCGATATAAGTCGGTGTACTAAGTTTCATCGAAATATCTTAATATTTGTGAACTGTAACGTGTGCACAAAAATACGTGGACAGACAGCCAGACTGATGCACAGATAGAAATCGTTAGAAATAAACAAAAAAATTTAACTTATACCCTACACCACTATGAGGACAGGGTAAAATAAGTTCATGTTAATATTTGTAACATCAAAAAATATTTGAACTTAACCCAACTTTTAGTATACCGATCGACTAAGAATCACTTTTTGAGTGGATTTATCGATATCTGTTCGTCCGTCTGTCTTACAGTCTACGTGTTTTTTTTAACGCATGCACTGGTCTCCTCGAGAGAAAAACATCGATGTATCACACTTTAAGATCCGACTGAAAATGCCAAAGGTATAACAAAAAATGTAAAATGGCGATCCCTACGTTCGGGAAAAATATTTTTTTTAAATTGCCTTGCAAAAATACTTCATATTGGAGGGTGTATGGCGCACTTTTTTTTTCCTGTAAGGTGGTACGGTCTAGTGCACATATAAGGAAAATGTGTGTATAAAAACAACCGCCACAGCAGTCACAGTAATTTAATTTGTTTTTTCTCAGCGAAATCCGCATTCGGAAGGTTGTATCTCTACTCTAAGTAAAAATCTTTACCGAAACTTCTGTGATTTTAAGATTATAATTTCATGATATTTTTACGTTTTTACCTTTTAAAAACGTTGGTTTATTTCCCCTAAATAAACCGGATTCTTTTCTATTGCAATCAAAATAACCAGTCCCAACGCTGACACCAATTGTTACGTTTTACCTTATAAAACGTTCGTTTATCTCCCTTAGATAAACCGGCCTGGTGCTCTCACAGCGAATTATAATAACCAAAACACGAACACACTTAAGTTTGAAATAGCTTAGACACTCGTATTTATTAACACACTATTACTTATTTACAAACTCTCTCTATTATGACCATTACTAGAGCGCTACTAACTTTAACACGATACTAACTCCCGGTCTTAACAGCACAAAAGTTAATAATCAACTTCTCCTTCACTAATGTTAATGCGCGCCTTATATAGTAACAGCCATACTTCTACAACACACTAGATAATTCTAGAATGATATACTTAACTCTACATACGCTTAAAGACTATACACACAACCAACTATACAATATTACTCTACATTAGTCTTAACATTATACTACATACACACAAACACTTAAAATTAACCAATTATACAATATTACTCTACATTAGGCTTAACATTATACATACACACAAACTCTTATAATAAACCTACATTACGCTTAAAGACTATACACACACACAAAGTCTTATAGTCAAGCAACTATACAATCCCAGCAAAACCTTGGTAATGACTGGTCATTACTACATGCATTACTTAGATCTCATATCTCATTACCCGTTGAATTACTTTTAAACTGAATGTAATGAGTTACCGATAATTATACCCCACACATTACTATTTCACAATAGCTGAAACCAATAATATATGTTCTAAATCATTAATAACCATAACTATGGCGTAGCCTAGTGGTTATCGTTTTTGCCTGACAGACATGAGGATTAGCTTCCATTGTTGTTTTTTTTTGTAATTTATATTAAACATCTATTTATAGAAATGTTGATGTTCATTAAGCAGTATTTAATAACAACAAGTTTTGTGAAAAATAGACATGTATAACAGTTGCCACAATAAATGTGTACATAAGTTAAAGCAATAAAAATCATAGTGATGTCGTGGTCTAATGGTTAGAGTGTTTGCCTGACAATCGTGGGGTACGCTGATCAATACGTGTCAGCTCCTATTGGTTTTTAAATTTTTACATTTTTTAAAATCTATATTCAACATCTATTTATAGAACAGCTGATAAACTACTTACAGGTAACATCAGTGTAATGACTTTCCTCCAATGACATCACCATGTTAAAATAAGTAGTTTAGTAATTAAAAGGTAACTAGTGAACACTTAAGATTTCAATACCTAAAACTCATTACATGGTAATGAAAGGTTTTGCTGGGATTCTAATACGTAATTAATCATAGCATATACTTAGGTGTACAATTAAATATAGTACTATGTTGCCAGATTGACGTATTTTGTCCATTCCGCCTCTTAGGCTATTTTCTTCCAGAAAAGTCCCGAACTTTCTATACTAGGCCAAACCATTTTCGTAACAATATTTATGGAAAACCAACTGTAATTCAGAAAACATCATTTGAATTCAAAAAGCATAATCGGAGACCAAATCTTAACACGTTAAATATTATTTACAAATTGGTAAACAACATTTGAAATTCAGAATACATCACTTGTAATTAAAAAAATCAAGTGAAATTTAGAAAATATCAAATCAAATGCTTGATTTTTAATTGAATATTTTCTGAAATTAAATTCATATAATCTGAACTCCATTTGATATTCTTAATTTAAATAAGTTTTTTCCTAATTTCAGTTAATATTTCGAAATTTCAATTCTTATTTTGTTAATTTTAATTAAAGATTTCGGGTTTTCAGTTGATATTTTCTGAGGTATAATTGATATTTTCCTGAATTTGTTCGTTATATTCCAAACTTCAAATGATAAATTCTTAATTTCAAGTGATAGTTCCTGGATTTAAATATAAAAATATTAATTCAATTAGTATTTTCCTTATTTTAAATGGAAATTTTGAATTTCAGTTGAAATTTTTTGAATTACAAATAAGCCTTTTGATAGGAAAACACTTAAAATCTTGAATTTTTTAGTATCAAGTGTTTCTTGATCAGAAATCCTACAAAATTTCCCTCATTTTTTTCTGCATAATCTCTTAAATTCTGTTGATTTTTCTAAAGTTGATTTCACAGGAAGAAGAACACATGTTTATTGAAAAATGTAACAGATAAAAGGGAATCACCAGACTGCCGCAGGTTCGTCTCACCCAAAGACTCGTCAGTGGTTAGTTTATGTGTCAATTGATCAAAGTAATTTCAGTTGTTAATTTTTCTGTATATGAAAATTTTTTTTGTGTATTACCATGACCGGGGATCAAATCGACAGCCCTATGCACAGGATATGACTCGTAGTGTCACCTCGTAATGAGATCCACCACGGTCGGCTTAGTGATAAGTGTGGCTAATTGAAGTTTTATCAATCACAGCCTACAGAGTGTATGTTAGTAATCAGAAGATCAAGAATTAACTAATACATAAGCAATTTATTTTTTAGTTAAGTGTTTGTAACCGGCGCCTATAACATTTTTCCTTTTTTATATTTTTACAACTTTTTTCTGAAAATCATCGCCTTGGATGTTTTGTTTTTTTCTTATATATATATATTCCATGGAAGACATATTTTAAATTTACAGTTTCTAGCCAAAGGGGTTTGGGCAGGCCGTCAAGGGAAAATCTTCTCCTTTTTTTACCTCCCCGTTGGAATTTTCAAAAATTCCCATTGATAAAATCCCACAAAGTATCCTATCAGTGAATTAGTATTACCAGGAAAGTATTATCAGGGAATATATACTCTGAATTTCAGGTTACTATCCAAATTTGTTTAGGTAACCCTTGGTGTAGAAAACTTTCCCCACTTCTGCCGCTCCCAGATGTAATTTCAAAAACTCCTGTCTTAGGGTTTGCCTACGCCGGAGTAGGAAATTTCAACTTCCTAGCTCCAGCTGTTTGGGCATGCCAATAAGGGGACCATTTTTCGCTTTGGAACCCCCATTTTTTATGTTGGTCAATATTCAGGGGATTCCTCCTACAAACGCGTGCATTGTGTTGGTATTAGGAATATAGGTTATGGGGAAGAGGAAAGGGGGAGTTGTGTTTGTGAATATTTGATTTCAATTTCTCTATATTTTAAGTAACAGAGAAGACTTCTGCGGGGAGTTTAATCTATAAATAAAGAATTATCTCTGTAATGCGCTGTGCGATCCACTAGATAATCGACTACAAATGGCGATTCGCTTGATAAGCGAGTGTTACGAATGAAAATTCGGGCTTTGGGGATAAGTTGACTTATCTCAGCAGAACACTTCCCATGGTAATGTCGATAGAACAGGGTCACACAATTCACATTCCGCCGGTGCTCCAATGAGCCAGTAGAGCTGGATAATCTAATGTCATTGATAAGCGCCGATTCCCTCTTTTGCACACGGTCCAAAAGCTCCAAAATAGACTTCGAAGCTCCTGCCCATATATGGAAGTTGTATTATATCTTCAGTCGGATAAAGGTGGTATAAATAGTGCGTAAATTGGATGGAGTGAAGTACTTCTTGATCCGACGTAGATAACCTAGACACTTGAATGCTTCTTTCGACACCTGAAAAACATGCTTATTCCAACGGACATCACACTGAATTTTCATGCCCAGAACATCAAGAATATCCGATTCCTCAATATCGATATCACCCATATGTACAGATGACAGTGTTGACCCCAGAGCCCTATGGGTCAACATACAACATTAGGTCTTGCATGCATTGTAGAAAGGGCACGATTGAGTGCTTGGCCTACGATCGAAGGAAAATTAATGACAAATGTTACTGTCATCTGCGAAGGAGTAGATAGGGTTGAAAGTTTGACCAAGAAGATCATTGAGAAAGATAAGAAATAAGGAAGGAAAAAGAACAGAACCCTGCGGTACCCCTGAATTCAGCTGAAAATCCTCGGATGAGATCCCATCTATAACAACACGAATAGTGCGATCTCTGAGAGAGCTCGAAATAAAACGAGCGAAGTCATTACCCACAACAAAAGCAACAAGCTTTGATACAAGGGCCCCATGCCATACACGATCAAAGGCCTTTGAAATATCCAGAGCAACCACTTTTTTCTCACTAAAACGGTGGATGGACCGACTCCAACTCTCCGATATGAACGCTAAAAGGTCTCCAGTAGAACGATTGCTACGGAAGCTATACTGTCGGCCATTGAGAAGTCAGTTGGACTGTAGATAATTCACGAGATGGAAATTAACCATACTCTCCATCACCTTTGAGAGCGCAGAGCATATTGCGACCGGGCGGCAATTTTCAGGGTTGTAGCCGCACCCTTTTTAGGTATTGGCTGGACATTGGCAATCTTCTGGCACGAGGGGAAACTCCAACATGGTAAGAAGCACCAAAAAGGTTAGGCAATGGACGAACTGACGTCGAAGAGCACTGTTTCAGTGCTGTTTTACCATCCGG
This sequence comes from Leucophora obtusa, assembly GCA_949987735.1. NCBI lineage: Eukaryota > Metazoa > Arthropoda > Insecta > Diptera > Anthomyiidae > Leucophora > Leucophora obtusa. Next base: position 294,370,555 of record OX465295.1, on the reverse strand, counting down.
TCCCGATGACTCATTTAAGTTAAGATAAACAAGAACCCTTTTAGCTGCCCGAACTCCAAAGAATATCTTTGGCATAGTACTCGATAGTACTCGATACACTTTCAAGTTCGGGCAGTGGTTGATCGCTTTGCGGCACGAATGCATTACTGGTTCTGTGAATATTTGGTCATCCTTTGTAAGAGTTCGTATAGCTGAACTAGCATTATCCTTTACTCTCTTAACGTATGACCAAAAGCTCTTACTACCCCGAGGAGCAGAAAGAACTTTAGTACGAAGACGTTGTTCGTAAAAAAACTTTTTATGACTAAATGCTTTGGACCATTCGTATTTCGCCCATTTTCGAAGCAGATCAGTATTGGCGATTTTGTTATCACGCAAATTATTGAACTCTAACTCTCTGGATCTGAATGCGTTTCTGCAAGTCTGGTTAAACGAATATTTATCTTTTGGTTTAGCAAAAATTTCCCTACGGGGAAAGGGACCGGTCCCAGATGACACGCAGGATAGGTCCCAAGGGGGCGGAGACCGGTCGCTGATCGGTCTTTTTGTTTGAAAGAGACATATCACTTTAACATGGCGTTGTCATTGGAAATGACCAATTGCCACAGTTTAGACACATTGCGGCAGTAAGGTGGTGTGTCTAAAAATAGCTTTTCAAATAAACTAATAAAAAATTAAGAATTAAAAATAATCTACTTGACGTCGAAGTAGGGCTCGATAACACAACCTTCTGCTTGTAAGGCAAACGCTCTACCGTCTGAGCTAACGTTGCTTATGCGTGATGGCTGGCTGATGGTTAAGTTATGTTTTTCGTTTCTGTTCAAATAAAAAAGAGAAAGAAAAAACAAACACACACACAGCAAATAAAAAAAACATGGCAAAGAAAAAAATAGAAAAAAAACAACATTAACACACACAAAAATATGGTGGAAGTGCCTTAAATATGCCCCCGATTGACCGGTCATGGGATAGGTCCCTTAATGGCAGTTGACTTGGTTTTTTCGTTGGTCAAAATTAAATTAAAAAATCAATTAAAAATTAGAAAATTACCTCAAAACCTCTGATAATATAAATAAAAATTTAAAAAATTCCCCTTAAATTACAAAGAAAAGTTAAATGAAATACCAATTGTTAAAATTAAAACAGCTTTAACATTAAAAAAACGTTGAAAATACAAAACTTAAAATTTCTTAGCAAAACATTATAGAAATTTAAAATAAGAGCTAAAATAAGCAAATCATGAAAAAATAAAGTTAAAAATAAATAAAAGAGTAAAATAAATAAAAAATATTTTTAAAAATATGCCGCGAATTTTGTTTTTATTTCGATATCGGTCAAGTTTTTTTAAAAGCAACAGTGAAAATAACGTATCAGAAAATACTTAGAAAATTAATTAATTTTCTTTTGTTCATATTTGTACTAATTTAGTAATATGCCTTCGGTTGACCGGTCACGGGATAGGTCCTTGGAGGGCAATTGACTCCTCATTCCCCGTAGGGTTGCTTCTAAATCACCGTAAGTTCTTTTTCACGTGAAAAAAATTCATTCGAACTTAAAAGGCCTTAAATAGTAATTTAAACTCTGAAAATGAAAATTTTAATTATGTAATTAGAAAGCAGAGCTTCGAAAAACTTAATTCAATTTAAGCTTAATTCACGAAAATTAAATTTAGATTTTAAAAATATTCATGTACCATTCCCTTAAACCATTCGTAAAGAATTCATTCATAAGCTTCATTCACAAAGCTTTAATATGAATCGAATGAATTCCTAACTTGAATCATTCAAATCGCATGTTCATTCACCATTTTACTAATTGAATGAAGAAATTTTATTACCATTCACTTAGTGCAGTGTAGTTTGAAACTAACATATAATCAAAACCAAAGCATACAAGCTGTAACAAAGCATACGATACTATTTATTTCTGTTAGATGAATTTTAAACGTTTTTCATTGTATTATGCTAATATTTCAGCAATTACATGCAAATTAAAATTTTTCATTTGATTAAGTGAATGAAAACAAATCATTTTTCATTCACCTTTTTATTAAATGAATTCAAGTAAATTGGGTTTCATTCAGTAAGAATTCAATCAAAATAGTATCAATTCATATAATTTAAAGCTATAGGGAATTAATCTATCGAATTAATTCCATAAGAATGCTATTAGGGAATGAAATTGAACCCAAATTTCATTAATTTTTAAAAAGTGAATGAAAGAATTAAGCCTTTTAAACCTTTGTTAGAAAGACATTAAAGTGTACATTAAATTTGCGTGAAAACAAAGTCTACACAATTTTCACGAGAAACTCATTGTCGTGAAAATTTCTTTTTTTTTATATGGAGTATAACAGTTTTTTCACGTGAAACTCAAACAACTGACGGTGGTTGTTATTCAACCACTTTTGCCGCCGCGTCGATGTTGTCGTCGAGGAAACAGAGTTTTCAGTTTTCGAATGTGCTTTTATACGTATATGGCACAATAATCCGAATTGCCGAGAGGTGCAAGTGTTCTTACTCCATATATCAATACTCCGGATGTGAAGTAAGAAAAGGCCAAGAGTAGGGATGTGCGATTAATCGATTAATCAAACAGTTTGAATAATCACAACTTTAATTAATCCGTTAATTGATTAATTGAAAATTTTATTAATCAGGATTATGATTAATCGATTAATAAAATTTTCAATTAATCAATTAACGGATTAATTAAAGTTGTGATTATTCAAACTGTTTGATTAATCGATTAATCGCACATCCCTACTCTTGGCCTTTTCTTACTTCACATCCGGAGTATTGATATATGGAGTAAGAACACTTGCACCTCTCGGCAATTCGGATTATTGTGCCATATACGTATAAAAGCACATTCGAAAACTGAAAACTCTGTTTCCTCGACGACAACATCGACGCGGCGGCAAAAGTGGTTGAATAACAACCACCGTCAGTTGTTTGAGTTTCACGTGAAAAAACTGTTATACTCCATATAAAAAAAAGAAATTTTCACGACAATGAGTTTCTCGTGAAAATTGTGTAGACTTTGTTTTCACGCAAATTTAATGTACACTTTAATGTCTTTCTAACAAAGGTTTAAAAGGCTTAATTCTTTCATTCACTTTTTAAAAATTAATGAAATTTGGGTTCAATTTCATTCCCTAATAGCATTCTTATGGAATTAATTCGATAGATTAATTCCCTATAAGCTTTAAATTATATGAATTGATACTATTTTGATTGAATTCTTACTGAATGAAACCCAATTTACTTGAATTCATTTAATAAAAAGGTGAATGAAAAAATGATTTGTTTTCATTCACTTAATCAAATGAAAAATTTTAATTTGCATGTAATTGCTGAAATATTAGCATAATACAATGAAAAACGTTTAAAATTCATCTAACAGAAATAAATAGTATCGTATGCTTTGTTACAGCTTGTATGCTTTGGTTTTGATTATATGTTAGTTTCAAACTACACTGCACTAAGTGAATGGTAATAAAATTTCTTCATTCAATTAGTAAAATGGTGAATGAACATGCGATTTGAATGATTCAAGTTAGGAATTCATTCGATTCATATTAAAGCTTTGTGAATGAAGCTTATGAATGAATTCTTTACGAATGGTTTAAGGGAATGGTACATGAATATTTTTAAAATCTAAATTTAATTTTTCGTGAATTAAGCTTAAATTGAATTAAGTTTTTCGAAGCTCTGCTTTCTAATTACATAATTAAAATTTTCATTTTCAGAGTTTAAATTACTATTTAAGGCCTTTTAAGTTCGAATGAATTTTTTTCACGTGAAAAAGAACTTACGGTGATTTAGAAGCAACCCTACGGGGAATGAGGAGTCAATTGCCCTCCAAGGACCTATCCCGTGACCGGTCAACCGAAGGCATATTACTAAATTAGTACAAATATGAACAAAAGAAAATTAATTAATTTTCTAAGTATTTTCTGATACGTTATTTTCACTGTTGCTTTTAAAAAAACTTGACCGATATCGAAATAAAAACAAAATTCGCGGCATATTTTTAAAAATATTTTTTATTTATTTTACTCTTTTATTTATTTTTAACTTTATTTTTTCATGATTTGCTTATTTTAGCTCTTATTTTAAATTTCTATAATGTTTTGCTAAGAAATTTTAAGTTTTGTATTTTCAACGTTTTTTTAATGTTAAAGCTGTTTTAATTTTAACAATTGGTATTTCATTTAACTTTTCTTTGTAATTTAAGGGGAATTTTTTAAATTTTTATTTATATTATCAGAGGTTTTGAGGTAATTTTCTAATTTTTAATTGATTTTTTAATTTAATTTTGACCAACGAAAAAACCAAGTCAACTGCCATTAAGGGACCTATCCCATGACCGGTCAATCGGGGGCATATTTAAGGCACTTCCACCATATTTTTGTGTGTGTTAATGTTGTTTTTTTTCTATTTTTTTCTTTGCCATGTTTTTTTTATTTGCTGTGTGTGTGTTTGTTTTTTCTTTCTCTTTTTTATTTGAACAGAAACGAAAAACATAACTTAACCATCAGCCAGCCATCACGCATAAGCAACGTTAGCTCAGACGGTAGAGCGTTTGCCTTACAAGCAGAAGGTTGTGTTATCGAGCCCTACTTCGACGTCAAGTAGATTATTTTTAATTCTTAATTTTTTATTAGTTTATTTGAAAAGCTATTTTTAGACACACCACCTTACTGCCGCAATGTGTCTAAACTGTGGCAATTGGTCATTTCCAATGACAACGCCATGTTAAAGTGATATGTCTCTTTCAAACAAAAAGACCGATCAGCGACCGGTCTCCGCCCCCTTGGGACCTATCCTGCGTGTCATCTGGGACCGGTCCCTTTCCCCGTAGGGAAATTTTTGCTAAACCAAAAGATAAATATTCGTTTAACCAGACTTGCAGAAACGCATTCAGATCCAGAGAGTTAGAGTTCAATAATTTGCGTGATAACAAAATCGCCAATACTGATCTGCTTCGAAAATGGGCGAAATACGAATGGTCCAAAGCATTTAGTCATAAAAAGTTTTTTTACGAACAACGTCT